>BSQZ01000029.1:5867500-5977500 GCA_033239005.1 Lamellibrachia satsuma | reverse complement strand
ACTTTTGTTATGACAATCCCAAGAATGTCATGCCTAACTTATCTTTTTAATTTACTGATTCTAGCTACGTTGTGCCACATGCGTCTAAATGTATTATTAGTGCGGTGTGCGAACACGCACACCAAACCTGATCAGCTATGACATTAATCAGGTTGTTTATGTTCAGCTTATAAAGTGTAGAAACGATGAAGCGTTGGCATATGATATCATGTCCCATGCTGTGGCAATCAATGGTGAAACTGGAGATATTTCCACGTCCCACCAAATTCATCATGAAATATAACCATATATCTATCTATCGATACTGTTGCAACACATGTTTCTCTGTGCAATCGACTATGACTTCCGCTACCGTTTCACAGGAAACATAAAACTTTTGTGTTGTGAATATCCGCAATAGTGTATGTATGTCATACGAGATTATTAGAATAGCTAAAACAATAACTGTAGACGACGGTAAGCATTAGCTACATGGATAATGCAGTCTAGGAACTCGAGTCTGCATAATGTATGTATAATGTGCATATATTAATAATGTAAGTCTATTGGTGTTGCATATTTTGTCCAACTGTCTTCCCTCGGCACATATATATTGCAACAACAATTTGTATTGTACTATATATAGTATCATTGCCGTGATGAAGGTAACATTGCTTCACAAGGTGTCGCGTACAATGACACACCTATACTGATAAATATACTGTTATGTCTAACACATTTGATAAATCTACCCAGTGGTGTCCAGGTATTAATAACTACAATGATGTAATCACAAGCCACAATAACAAAGCAGCTTCGAATAAGAACATATGCAGGTATTGCATACATTGAAGTTGTAAAACGATGCTAAGTAGTTAGTCAGTTGATGTTTTACTAATTCCTCTTTAAGTTTTAGTATTCGTAAAACATGTCAATATAATATATCCGGGCATGTTGACATTGAGCGTGTGACTTCCATGTTCGTGTTCTACGTAGAACTGATCATGTATGGAGAGGACAAGAACGCAACAAAGTTAGATTGAACGAACATTTCAACGCTACACATATTATGACACTTATTTTGTATAAATGTCTTTTTCAACGCAATTTCACAAGCTAACCAAACATCTTTGTTGTGTCATATTATATAGCGCCAACAATTTATGTCATTCAATGTTGTTATTTTACTGACAGTTTTAACAAAAAGCAACTGACTCGGTATTAAATAATAAAAAGTACATATTTAGAAGACAGTTGGTACTGACATGTGTGGCCGAGACCAGAATATCAGACATAGCATTTAATGCATTATGGGAGATATCATTGCATCGGCAACGACATAAGATCAACTACGGGAAAGATAATTTGACCAACGATGTGAATACATAAATAAGGAGAGATTGTTGCATTATTGATGAGGAAATATAAACTATGGGATATATCACTGCATCAGTGATGAGAAAATATAAATTATGGGAGAGATCATTGCGACAGCGATGAGTTATGTGATGTGTAAGAAAGGTCAGTGCATTAGCGATGCAAAATGTTGAAATACAACAAAATGCATTGCAACAGCGATGACAATAGATGGACTATGACATATACTATATGAGCTGTGGTGGAGATGTGTGGATAAGATATGGCCAAAAATAAACTATGAAAGAGATAATTCATCAAGGATGAGAACAATAAGAGAGATCGTCGCTGCACCAGGACGAATGACACATCGAGATGATGACGCGTCAACCACGATGGAACGTTAAAACAAGTAAGGGTGTCGACGAATGTAGCGTAAAATTAAAACAGACATATTTGCTTCGATGTTTATACACATTTATTGGCAAATGTGTACATTTTGTTTACAAATGAGAGAGATGTTTTACCGTAAAAAGTAATGATTCCGTAATTAGTTCTTCACCTATGTGTAGGTCCAGCAGAGCATTGACCATGAAGTCCGGCAGGTAGGTTAACTACATCAGATCAGGGCGCGCAGAAATACACATCAGCCTCATCCATGTTTCATATTATTATAGTTTGTGTCCCGTTACGCTGAGTGGTATCAACTTATCGTATATATCGAACTGACCTGTTCACAAATATAGCAGCCGCTATATCACATGAGTTTCCCGTTCGCTCGCACTATGAACCATCGTTTTCTCTTCAGCTTCAACGTTTGTTTTCGTGGTTCTTATTACACGAAATCTATAATAATAATAGTAGTAAATGTGTTTAGTTGCGATGGCAAAATAAAGTCTAGCTTAATTCATAATTACATTGATATGTCAGGTGATCTATACACTAATTAATCGTTATTTCAAGTCAGATTTTGCGAGATCTCAGCACATATAAAGGTGAACTATTTCCAACCACCGTGTTTGTACGAATCTTAATGTATAAATTGTTTTAAGGGAGGCACATTGGAGTGACGATAGGATACAGGCTAAGCATGAAGCTATATGATACTAACAGCGTTGATAACTTAATATTTCCAATGAGACTAATGATTTGTCATATACCCTCACTAACATCATGGTTCTAAATCATACGACTTAACGATCGAACAGTGACTTTGTTGGCCGTTTCCCACTGCACATCAGGTCAACAGCACTTTCCATCCAACAAGGGATGCAGCATAAGCGATATGTGTCTCCGGAACATAGACCTTTCTTGTACACACCGCAACAGAACACGGTCACATCTTGACAGCGTCCCTTTTTGGCAGTACAACTGCCATCTGTCAAAGAGGCAAGACACGTATGCACGTTTTTTCTTTGACAGGTGGAATAAAAAGCATATATGGTGTAAAAATAATAACAAGCTAAAAACCTATGTTGCGCCTAAATCGTTGGAATAATATTTATAGACAACAATTTAAATTTGCCTACTTACAATAATATCATGAAACATTTGGTTGGCAAATTTACCCAAAAGCGAAATATAAATTAATCGCCGATTAAAGTTTAGTAATACAATACGTGTTATCCCTGCTGTAATCCACTTCATATATAATATGTTATGTTGTTCTAAACATGTTGCATAATTACTGGCGTTGATGCATTTCCCATAGTTAACTTTTTAAGGTGTATTCAGATTCACACCGAAGAACAAAGTTCGACTGAAAGTAAAGACGGATTGGTGTTATGGCCTCAGCCACTACAAATGTGTCTTTGTTTCTTACCAGTTTGCTGGGTATCGTCCGGTGCAGTCAGTGGTTCGGTTGTGTCTGGTGCTATGCCTAAAACAACACTAAATGCTTCATCAACACACTTACATATACGTATGCGTAAACAAAACACAGACATTGCCAATGGTATTGGTCAATGAAATCTACACTTGTCGTTAAAGTGTTGATGTTTGTTCTAATTCATCAATAAATTAATTAATTATTTGTGCTACAAAACCCAAATCATCAGTGGGTACACTCATAAGTATGTTCTTTTTTCATATAATATTCGCGTCAATAAAACCGTACATGTTTACTGTACATGAACACGTTTCATAGCGATACCAAGAGCTTAAAATATGACCTAAGTTAGTTATATCAAAGCGTTGTGCTACTAATTATTAAATGTGTACATGTGTAGAATGTGCATATGTAAAGTAAATTACACTGTGCGTCTGTTTGACGTAGTATATGGTTTCCAAAATAAAGTCGTATGCCAGATTATACTCATGTTAAAAAAATAATAAACATTTTGAAAAACAAATTGTACCTCTGAAGCAAATGAAACAGCAATCGTTGCATAAGTGTCACACGCATTAAATGTTAGAATCAGTGCATTATTTTCAATAAATTAGAATAAACAGAATTAGTCACTAGGGTATCATCGTTACAAGCATATAATTTAATGCAATTAATAAACGCACACGCGTATGTATGTATGTATGTGTGTACGTATGTAGGTATATACGTATGTACGTATGTATATATGTATGTACGTTTGTTATGCTACACGTAGATGCTTTGCAACTCGAGCGCCAAACTTTCAAGGGCTCATCTACGACCCAAAGAGGAAATCATAACGTTTGGAAACCCATTCCATTATTACGCCCTCTACGAACAATCGAATTACTCTTCTTAATTATTGCATACACTTATTCGCATCGCTACGCGAAAATTTACGTACACTTGTTCGTAAAGTCATGCATCTTTACTACGATTGTGCCAAGCTTCGTAAATCGTTGCTAGGCGCTACTATAACTGCCAGTATTTCGACGCAATTTCAAGAGTCATCAAGCCATCAAATTATATACTGGTAGCATCAAGTACCATGGTACGATGGACATTTCTGGAATAAAATTGTATGTCCTGAATTTTTAAATATTGTTATAATTTACGAACTACACAGAAACACAATTTTTTCCCGTTTGGAGGATGGGTATTGTTGCTAGTCTTCTCATTGTCAGGTACAATACATACCCAGCGTCCCATTGGTCGTCAGCAGCAGCAGTGCAACGAAAGACAAAACAGCACGTATCCTCATCCTGTTTTAAAGTTTGCGTCCCCGTTTCTTGACAAAACACAGTGCAAGAAACCTATTACCGATACTTATTTCGCCTGGAAACAAATGAAAACAGAGGAAACACATTTGCTACCAGCAGATCTGCAAAAATGCTAACAGAAATGTGTCTCTTAAAAAAGCTAGTATAAGTAATAACACTAACAACATAATTGGCAACGTAATTGTTAGTTATTATTAGTTAGTAATAAAGTATTTGACGTTGGCTGACGTACACTTACAGTTGTGTCACTGATTATGAAGTGCAGTGAAGTTCGTCGAAGATCGCAGCCACAGGACTAGAACTGTGTTTGTTTGCGGCCGCTGCTCATCATGTTTATACGAGATCCCAAGACACTGTTTCTGAATGACTGTAACGGTCATAATACGCCCATGAAAAACGGCATTGCCAAACCCAAATATATCATGACGTCGTCCACGGATGCTGTCAGGGAGTTGCGGACGTGTAGCACCAAAGTGGTGTTTTTCTTCTACCAACATTGCATGATGTGTTAAAATAAATATCATCTTCAAAGGAATGCCTCTTAACTTACGTCTTTCTACGGTTGAAAAAAGGATTGAAGTGAACTTTAAATGGACATTTGCGAGTACATTATTTCATCAATCAAGTTCTTGTATCTATGCTAATGTAAAAAAATCCAACAAGTCAAGTAAATGTTGATTTCTTTAGAAGGACATGTAAAGTAATAATGGAAACAACTAACATGTAACAGTGAAACTGGGCATGAGCATTCTATTCGCGTGAATGTGGCGGCCAAAATGTAAAAATACAGTTTGTCCGTATGTTATAGTTATCTTAAGACACACCACGATATCACGGAAAGCGTACCTGCTGGCGTATGTTTGCGCAATCCTGTTAGAACAGTGTGAACAACAAGCGGTGGTTGTGATTGTAGCGCGCTGTCCGATGAAGAGTAGTCGCACAAACGATGGACATTGGGTGGAGATAATATGAGAACACAATTACGTCAAGCCGAAATATACAAATGTGTAAAATGTAGATTACGTAAGACTAGTGTAGGGACTACCAATGTTTCGATCGTTGGACGTTAAGGCAATGTTGATTGCGGTGTCTACTGTCTTCTACACACATACAATGTAAAATATTGTAACGTCATAAAACAAAAGCAAAAGCATATATAGGTAATCATGCTACATATTCGTTACACTCATTCTGCCATTTGGGACGACATTAAATTCCGAGTTAATTGATTTTGTAATTTCTAAAAAAAATTGCCATTTACACAGGCAGTCGAATGATGCTTTAAAAACGTAATATTCCTGTTTCATCGCAGGAACCTAGATAGCAAATGTCAAGCGAGACGGGTGTGTCTGAACACAAACCTCCATTGCACCGCTAGGTGCAGAATAGTGACCAGCACGCCTGAAAAATAACTCCCCTTTCACACTTGCGCACCAAACACAACTACGTAATAACAACGTATTTTCCAACGCACGCAATGCTGCAGTCAGTTTCAATAAATATCACACAGTTGCACACAAACAGCGTCGCCTTTACAACGCCTCCACCAACACGAACGATTGAAGCGATGCCGCCAGTCGCGACATGTGTTTTTATTCCCAACCGCAACCGATGGTGAGGCGACATAAACTTGTACGAAGAGGCGTCCAACCGCACTCTGCGAACAATACGTCCTAGCGTGGTTGGTCCGTCTGGTACAAGCGGCTGCTTATACAAAATTATTGCCATTTTCAATCGGGTGTGACGCTGCCAGATGTGCACTGCGGGCTTGAAGCCTGCCGGGCCTTCACCACAACAATTTATCGGGCGTGCATATTAGCTGGATCCAGTCCGGAACGATGACTGATTGATGATTGGTTGTTCCGTCAATTAAACAAACACCTAATGGGCGCCTTACAATAGTGGGTTACTGTTCATAAACCGTCTACTGCCGTAATGCTGGTAATCACTGATTGGGGTGTGTAATGATGTACACTGGCATAACATGTAACTGTTGAAGGAGACTGACACTTTTCCTTGGGGAACGGTGATACGGCACACTTATCTCTTCCCCGTACCGTAAATGCTCCCAAATCAACTACATGTCTCACTCTCTTCTCCCGGACCACCACATCTGCTAGGGCTCTCTGTGAAATGTTTCTCTGTGATACTGTACGTTCCTCGGTTGGTTTGTCATCAACAGCAGTCAGGTTTACTTCATCCACCTGTCTACTTTCCTAGTCATCACCCGTAGTTTATGTCTCTGCACTCTCTGAACCATGCGCCTTATCTGTTGTACTATCTGTTGTGGCTCACATACATTCTTCGGCAAGAGAATGTCCTCAAAATCGCAAATACACGAATTGTATCGTTGTGAGAGTATAATACCTACACACGCAAAACCTCTTCGACTCTCAACGAGACGAGTAGTTCTGGTGCAGCTGAAAACATAAAACGATCACATCTACTGGTACCTCCTTCCACTACAAAAAATTTTTGATGACACAATGTATGCTCTCCGAGACGTCGATGGTAATACCAGAGTACGGGTCATACCAGAGTACGGGTCACACCAGAGTACGGGTCATACCAGAGTATGGGTCACACCAGAGTACGGGTCATACCAGAGCACGGGTCATACATGTCCAGTGGGACCAACACAAACTTAGCAGAATGACGAAGTATATCTGGTTTCATCGCCTTGTTGAAGTAGTCTACCACAGCCTGACTCCACTTGCCTCCTTTAGTTTGCTTTCCACTTCCCTCTCTGTATCACTCCTGAAAAGGCTCATGACATCTTGCTTGTACACAGTGATGTCATTCTAGCAAGCCCCGTGCTTCCTAAGCCAGAACTTAAGAGCACGTATGATGTGGTTATAACAACGAAGGGTATGAGCCTGGGGAAACACCTTCTGGGTAGCATTGGATACCTACCTCTCTGTCTCTGACAATCTTCAAGTTCTTTCTACCGAGGTTGGGAATCTGTTCTAACAACTGCTTAAAGAAACGCTCGTGGACCTTCTGAAACTTTCCGTCATAAATGAGAAAAGCCACAGGAATAAATGTTTCCTCGTTAAACACAGAGTGTCTGAACACCAGAACAGAAACGTAGAAGTCATTGCTGAGCCGTTAAGCATCATTGACCTTCTGAATAGATCTGCAATATGAAATTACCATTGATATTCCTAGTATACAGCTATTTATTACAAAATTATTGAAATCATAAAAATATATGCAAACAACTGCTGTGAATTGTAATTCCGTTACTCTATAATTGTGTATAATAAATGTATTAATGCTTTATATATGTGGTTTTTATTGCATTTGTTTGATTATTTGGTATCTACATTCTATGACATATCTATTGTTGCAACAATTTCAGTCACTGTTTGGTGTCCAGTGCCATGAACGTTATCATATCATCTATCACAATATGTTTATATCGTTTTGACAATAACGCGGGGAGCTGATTGTCTTAACATAAAAAGTTATTTCTAATTCAGTAAATGGCACTATCCCGGCAATGTTTGTATCCGGTTACAGTGCAAGTATTATTATCATGCTTAGCCTGTGTCTATTTTTGTACATGTACTATTAGAGTAGTCTATCTAAAAGGGCTCACCCTAAAACCATTCACTCACAATCTGTTCATGTAAAATATGTGTGTATATGACATATAATCTGGTGAACAGGCAGTAATCTGGTGATTACAGATCACGTTTACATAGAGCATGCTGTGAAAGTGGATTCACAAGTCAGACAATGATTCCATAATCTGATCATTTTAGAGCACATTTCAAAAGAACATGTTGTGAAAGTGGAATCATAGGTCAGACAACGAATCTGAAAAATTGGTTGATGATTCTGCTCAAACACTACGTACAAAGCACTTTTGTCAGTCTGATAAAGAAATTGTTGTGAAACTGGACTCACAAGTTAGACAATGTAAATGTAAATGTCCTTAATGATGGATAAAGACAGACATACAGACAGACACATGTACTTTATTTAGACCCATATACATATAACTCAACAAGTGACTATATAAAGGCAATTACTAAGTTTAACAAGATTTAACAAGATGTAACAAGATTGCCATTCCAAACAACAAGTTCCAGATGGCAAGTGGACAAGGAAGCCATTGGCTTATCGAGATTCCAGCAATTTTCTCATTTATGTGTAGCCCGCCCTTATCAAATATATGTCAATTCTATTTTTAAACATATTCACACTACTAGCATTAACACAATCATTTGGCAGTTTGTTCAATTCATTTATCACCCTCTGTGAATAAGAGTACTTTCTCATGTCCAACCTACACTGCTCCTCCTTTTCTTGTGTGGTTCTACCTAGTACAGCATCCCCCATTTTATATTCCTCGTCCATGTTTCCATTTCCTATGTGTATACATTTACACATCCCAAAATTTAATAACATTTGCCATTTTTCTGACCATTTAACTAATTTATCTAGATCATCCTGTAAACTTTGTTTATCTGCATCACTAGTAACCTATCGGAATACTTTTGTGTCATCTGCAAATTTGAGTACTTTGCTATATATGTCATCTTCCAAATCTTTTATATATATTAAAAACAGCACAGGGCCTAATACTGATCCCTGTGGTACCCCACTCAAAACATATTTCCAGTTTGAAATATCACAATCTACTATTACTCTCTGTTTTCTGTGTGTAAGCCACTTTTCTATCCAGTTGATTACATCATTACCAATGATATGGGCTTTTAGTTTAAGTAACAATGTTTGATGTGGCACTTTATTGAAAGCTTTCTTATAATCTAACTAGACAACATCCACTTGTGACCCGTCATCTACCCACTTAGTAATTTCTTCAAAAAACATAGGAAATTTGTTAGACATGACCTTGCTTTGAGGAACCCATGTTGAGATGTATTTATTAATTTATGTTTTACAAGGAATTCTACCATGTGGCCTCTAATTAATGTTTCGACAAATTTACATACAACTGGTGTTAAACTCACTGGTCTGTAATTTTCTGGCTTGTTCCTCGATCCCTTCTTAAATAGCGGCGTAATGTTTGCCTCTTTCCATTATGAAGGAAATATTCCTTCTTCTAGTGACAAATTAAACAATTTTGCAAGTGGTGTACTAATTTGCTTAACGATTTCCTTAAACAGTTTTTGTGGTATCCCATCAACTCCAGGTGATTTATTATCTTTCATCTTCTTAATTTTGTTTGCTATCATTTAAGGAGTTACAAATAACTGCCCTAAATGTTCTGATGTAATGCCCTAAAATTTAGTAAATGGAACTGGAAGTGAGCTCATATCTTCTGTGGTAAAAACTGAGCTGAAGTACTCTTTCAGGACCTCTGCCATTTGAACCGTCTGAAATTATGTTTCCCCTGTTGTTTTCCAGTGGTCCGACCTTATCTCGAACTTTCTGTTTACTCCTTGCATAAGCATAGAAATCTTGCTGTCATTTTTTTATATTACCTGCCAATTTTTTTTCAAAGGTTCTTTTAGATTTTCTAATTTCAGTTATAGCTAGGTTAAGTGCCTCTTTATAATTTGCATAGTCTTCATCCTTTCTGGTACGCCTATAAACCCTCCACATAGTTTGCTCAAACAATATTTGTTTATAGATAAGACAAGATAAGATAAGATAGATAAGATACGTTTTATTACCAAGTAGCAAGTACAAGGAATTTGTAGTGTTGTGGCGTTAGCACAAACATACACTCATGCACCCAATCACACACGGAACTAAACAATTACATATCACATATCTAATAGCTTCTTTTGATATTTTAGAATATTCCAACATTCAGTTGCGGTCTTATTCATCAGCATGTTATTCCAATCTAGCTTTGCTAAATATTTTCTCATATCTTTATAATTACCTTTGTGGAAGTTTCTCTTATGCGTTTTTTATTTTTACTTTCTGATTTTACATTGATGTCAAAATGTATTTGATTGTGGAGACTGTTACCCAATGGTTCATTAATTTTTACATTGTCCACTAATTCTTTTTGTGATGATAAAACTATATCTAATCAATTGTCTCCCCTGGTTGGTTCCAGCACGTGCTGAGTAAGGAAGCTCTCCTGAATTAAAAATAGAAATTGTTGGCCCTCACCACCTGTACTCTCTAGAGATTTCCATTGTATATGTCCATGGTTAAAATCTCCCGTTATGATACATTCCCCTTTACTAACTTCCTTTATAACATTTTGTAATTTTGCTTTATCCTCTTCGTTTATGTTTGGACTAAACTAATCCAATAGGTAATTTTGAATTTCCTGAAACTATTTTGCACCAAACAGCTTCATTGTAATTTGCTTAGCTTTCTAATTTTATTTCATAAGCCTGAATAGATTCTTTAACATATAAAATAACTCCCCCTCCCCTTCTTCCTATTCGATCTCTCCTAAACATTTCGTATCCTGTCAACCCTAATTCAGCATCTGTAATGTCTGTGTTGGTCCATGATTCGGTTATAGCAATTATGTGATGGTCAATATCTTCTACCATAATGTTTAATTCGTTTTTCTTATTTACTATACTCCTAGCATTTAAACACACGCATCTATAACCTGCTTCAAACATGTTTTTCGGACATACTGTTATTGGTTTATCTGTACTAGTGGCCTATTGTCCTGCTTGAGGCATCTCTCTCTAAGTAATTACCTGCGCTTCTAGTATAAATAGTGTTTAGTACAAAAAAATTATATGCTACCAATGGCACTGTCTACTGCTGCTGAGAGTCCATCCGCAAATACTGCTGCCCCCTTTCCATTAGATGAAGCTCGTCCTTCATGTACATATCCGGCCTTCCAACAAAACTTCCCCACAAATCCAACTTCCTCTTCCCTACACAGCTTCTCGACTAGCATGTTAATTGCCATCCCCCGGCAATTTCTATATCTATGACCCCTCCTTCCTATTACTGGTAAAATCCCTGACAGAATTACCTGCTCTACCCGTGTCTGCTTTAGTGTTCTGACCAAATTCCTGTATTTCCTAACTATGGCAGTTGTACCCCCCTCTCTACGTTATTTCTCCCTACGTGTACTAACACATATCCACCATTGCCGAACTCACGATGTTGTCTACCCTCTCAGTTATCGCCTCTATTTTGGCCCTAGGCAAGCAAACTACCACGTCATCTTCCTTGTTTAAGACTCTGTCGGTCTTCCTAACTATTGAGTCCCCCACAAATACCCTGGCTCTGTTTCTCACCCCCTCTATTACTTCCTCGGAATAGCTCCCCCTCCATCACAGTCTGTCCTGCAGTATTGTCACTTGGTGGCAGACTGTTATCAGGCTCTCTCTTACCCATCAGCCTGTCACTTTTCCAGCCGTTTTAGTCTATTTAAAATAGCTAACGTCTTTGAAAACCTTTATGAAATCTTGTCAATGTGACATTTCCAGTTAAATTGATACTTCAAATTTATTCTAAGAAAATTAAATTCAGCCTCTCTCTCAATCAATGATTAGTAATGGAGAAGTCACACTTTTCCTTCTGGCTGTTTTAAAAAGCATGTATATATTATTGTTTAGGTTAAGAGAAAATTGTTTAGTTTTAGCCATTCACTGATTTTGCTCAAAACTGTATTTATAACCAATTCTACGTTTCCATTTTGTTCATACGTGGAACACGAGTCAAGGGTACTTGAGAGGGTAGTACCATCGGCACACATTATGAAATTAAACTTTTGACTGGCCTTGGTAATAAACAATAATTAGCATAGAATCGAACCTTGACGTACGCCTGTTGAAATATTAGGCATTTCTGGTTTTTCATCCTCTATTTCAACATATCGTTTTATATTTGTTAGATAATTTCTAATTAAATTTAAAAGTACTCTTTTTACACCATAATATTCTAATTTATATAGTAATATTTTATGATCCAAGGTATCAAATGCTTTATAAAGGTCCAAATAAATATTTATAGGAATTTCATTTTTATTCATATGTGCGACTATTCTATCGATTAATACAGGGGCAGCCAATTCAGTGCTATGTTCAAATCTAAATCCATATTGGTTTTCACACAAGAGATTTTGCTTTTTAAAAAAGGAATCAAGCTGGGTGTAAATAATTGTTTCAACTACTTTTGACATAAATGGTAAACGTGATATTGTTATATAATTGCCACCTTGGGTAGTGTCTCCATTTAAAAAAATTAGAATTACTAGTGATTTTAAGTTTATCAGGGAATATACCTGTAGCTAATATTTGGTTTGTAATTAGTGTTAATGATTTTATCACCACAGGTTTAACTAATTTTAGTAATCGTGAAGAAATAACATCATAGCCACAACTTATTTTGGTTGCGTGTTATGTATTGTTTTAGAAATCGTTTCTTCCTCAATACATTCGAAATTAAGTGAATTGCTATACTTCTATAGTATCTGAACGTTTTATAGGATTACTGATTTGTTGGCTAGATTTGGGCCAATATTGGTAAAGAAGGTATTAAATGTGCTTGCAATAACCGTCTTGTTTAGTATGATTTCTTCGATATATAACGGATTTAGGGAAACATTTGTTTTTATGTGTTCTAGACAGAATATCATTTACAGTTTCCCATGTTTTTAAAATATTTTTTAAAGCGCACAGGAATCTTAGTTAACCGGTTACCTGACACGTTAGCCCTGACAAGCTCCGTGTAATCACATCAATTGATAACAACGTCGTGGATTCAGACGTGCCTACATTTTTATTGTTTCAAACAATTTGGTAAATTCAGCAACAGCGATCCTGTGAAGACATTCACAGTGAACAGCCTGTTCACTACTACCATCCAAACAACGGGATGCAGCATTGACGAGTGGAGGCTCCGTCGCAGAGATTCTTGTAATAAGTACCCACACCATAGTTACACCATTTGTTGACAGACTGGCAGATTCCTCCATTGCTAGTGCATCTGTGATCTGTTGGAGTATAAATAAAACAATTATTTATGCACGTATACCTTATGCAACATGCCATTTTCTATCCCTATTTGTTATACGTTTATCACAATTTAATTACTATAAAAACATAGGAACACAATATATAAAAATAGTTATTATCATGTATATGTTATGTGTTAGTTTGTGGGCTTGAGTTGATATGCCGTAATGTAGTTGGGTTGTCATTCCTGGGCCAGTATACTCAACCCTTTCTTTAAATTACACGGGTAAAAGACTATGCAACACAGCGTTTACTGCTGACGTAGAGTCGAGGCTTACCGGATGCTTGCGCGCCACTGATGGCAGCCAGCAGCATTATCAACGTAAACACCACAAATTTCGTCTTCATGTTTTCGTAGGTTCGTTTCCTGGAAAGCTGAACGAATTGGCTTCTTTTTTTCTGAAAATTTAATCACTTTCAGCAAAGGTGTAGCTAACATCAAAATAAAACAATTTCATTGCATGATAACCAAGTCCTGTGTTACCAGTGTGTGAAGGATAACCCTTGGTCCCATATAAAAGACACACCATAGCGTTCGAATATTCCACCAAGGGTGTCTGCGCTCCCTGATTAAAGCCAACTGACATACAAAGTATATCAGTATATATATACATATATATATATATATATATATATATATATATATATATATATATATATATATATATATATATATATATATATATATATATATATATATATATATATATATATATATATATATATATATATATATATGTCCTGCAGAGGGCTCACTAACCCATCGTACACACTATGCTGGTTAAGGCCCAGCTTATAAAGTATGGGCATGTTGTGAGAATGACTGACAACATGATTCCCACGGCCGTCATCTATCCTGAATTGTTTCATGGCCATCGTTCAGAGGTGGCCAAATAAACGCAACGAGGACTCCTCACATAAGGCAGGCGCAGGTTCAGAAAATATTTACATTGAGGGAACGCTTTTTTTCAGTCATAACCTATAGCCGAGGATGTTCCTTGAGCGTTGACTAAACCAGACCATGCTCTACGTCAGCGGTTCTCAACCTTGTTGCCTCCAAGGCCACCCAATGTCAAATAAAATAATCCAAGGACATCTCCCACATGATATGGCATCCCCATCCACCCGCCACTCCTCCCCCAGCCCCGTGGGCCGAGCACCCCCGGTAAGAAAAACGCTGCTCTACCTGACTTGACTACAAACATTCCTCGACGTTGTGTTCTAAGTAGTAAACAACTCAGCAAAATCAAAAGCAACATCGAACATATCATTCTGATTAAGTTTAGTGTCCTGGTTTCTTGTCTCAAGCAAAATTCAATACACGGTGCGGAAAATCAAAACGTTAACATTAATGCCGCCTGCAAACAAATAGAAAAAACCAAACGACCACTTGGTTTTACACTTTAAGGCGACGTGCAAGCTGCAAAGATGATATATAAAAATATTTCTAACAATAACAAACAACAAGTATTATCAATAACCGTAACAACATAATTTACATACGTAGTTATTGTTTTAAAGTAGTAGCACTTACATATGCGTCGCGAAATATGCAGTTCGTTGAATTAGACAACCAGAGGCCTAGACTTGTGCTTCTTTTAGGCTCTTGCTCATCGCCTATATACTGGATCGCACGATTCTTTTTACGAATGAATGTCACGGTCATAAGACGACCAAAAGAAAAAAGTTTAGCCAAGCCCAGATTTACGATGGCATCATTGATAGATGCGGTCGTAGAGGGGCCGGCGTGTGAAATCAAAGTTGTGTTTTACTGCCACCAATATTGCTAAAAGGATTGCAGTGAATTAATCCGTAAAAAGTATTATTAAAACATTGCCCAATGAGCATTACAAATGATGTTTTCTTCAAATTACTTATAAAATAACAATTAATTTAACTCACCTGTAATACTGAAACTGGACATAAGTATTCCGTTCGTTTGAATATTGCGGTAAAAACGGAAATGTTTGACTGCTTGTCATTATGCTGTGTTTCTTTTAACACAACACCTCATCAAGGAAGGCGTGTGTGTTTGTTTGTGTGTATGCAGCTTATATATATATATATATATATATATATATATATATATATATATATATATATATATATATATATATATATATATATATATATATATATATATATATATATATATATATATATATATATATATATATATATATATATATATATATATATATATATATATATATATATATATATATATATATATATATATATATATATATATATATATATATATATATATATATATATATATATATATATATATATATATATATATATATATATATATATATATATATATATATATATATATATATATATATATATATATATATATATATATATATACATATATATATATATATGTATTTGTGTATATATATATATATATATATATATATATATATATATATATATATATATATATATATATATATATATATATATATACATATATATATATATATATATATATATATATATATATATATATATATATATATATATATATATATATATATATATATATATATATATATATATATATATATATATATATATATATATATATATATATATATATATATATATATATATATATATATATATATATATATATATATATATATATATATATATATATATATATATATATATATATATATATATATATATATGTATATATATATATATATATATATATATATATATATATATATATATATATATATATATATATATATATATATATATATATATATATATATATATATATATATATATATATATATATTATATATATATATATATGTATTTGTGTATATATATATATATATATATATATATATATATATATATATATATATATATATATATATATATACACACACATATATATATATTTATATATATATATATATATATATATGTATATATATATATATATATATATATATATATATATATATATATATATATATATATATATATATATAATATATATATATATACATATATATATACATATATATATATATATATATATATATATATATATATATATATATATATATATATATATATATATATATATATATATATATATATATATATATATATATATATATATATATATATATATATATATATATATATATATATTTATATATATATATATATATATACATATATATAATATATATATATATATATATATATATATATATATATATATATATATATATATATATAATATATACATAATAAACTGCAATATGAAAAACACAGTCATCGACGCTAACAATAGGAACCGTGTACTATTAGGTTCCCTATTGTTTGTTTAAACACCAATTAGCACTTGAACAACAGGCTATAGAGGCGGCAAAATGTTGGAAAATAAGTAGCATAACGAACCAAAACGAAATAGAAGCGACAGCAAAAAAGTGTTGGGAAAAAATGCAATAATCCTCTGATACGTCGCTCGTGTGGTTATACAATAAAGGCCCCCAAATTAAACAGAGGCGCCTCTGGTGGATAACTCGTGTTCAGCATGAACAGCAAATATTTACCGAGTTGTTATGTCAGCAAATAATGTATCGTGCCAACGTTAATACTTATTGATATGTAACAAAACCAACTAGCAAAACATCGGTCGACCTGATGTATAAATAATTTCGCCACAATCGAACACGCTAAATGCTTTATGGTGTTATTTGAATTTACGGCTTACGGCTAAAATAACATCGGGAATTTCTGCGTGTGTTTGTGAGTGTGCATTTATTTTATTGGTGTACAGAATAAAGGTTATGAAAAGTCAGTATAGTGTACATGCAAATACGCACATCAGTAATACAACCACCACATTACACTTGATATGAAATTTAACAAGATTTAACAAGATTTGCCATCCAAGCCAAAGGCCCATATGGCAAGTGGACAAGGAAGCCATTGGCTTATCGAGAGTCCAACAATGTTCATCTACTTATAACACGCCCTCCTGAAATATGTGTCAACCTTGTTTTTAAACATATTCACGCTGCTAGCAGTTACACAATCTGTAGACAATTTGTACCATTCATTTATTGTCCTCTGTGAGAACGAGTGCTTCCTGATGTCCAATCTACATTGATCCTTTACTAATTTTACCTCATGTCCTCTAGTTCTGCTATCCTTCTTGAGTGAGAAAAACATATTTCTATCAATATTTTCATACCCATTCAATATCTTATAAACTTCAATCTGATCTCCTCTTAACCTCGTTGTCTCTAGAGTCGTTAAACCACATTCTTTCAAGCGTTCTTCATAACTAAGGTCTCTATGTTCTGGAATCATTTTAGTTGCTCTCCTTTGTATGCGTTCAAGCGTATCTATATCCATATTCTTACGATATGGTCTCCATGCTTGTATACAGTAATCTAAATGAGGTCTAACTACTGCTTTATAAAGAGGTATAATTAACTTTTTTCCCTTGTATGTTATGTTTCTTCTAATCAATCCAAGAATTTGATTACCCTTTGAAGCTGCAATACCACACTGCTCTGAAACTTTCATATCAGCGCTTATTGTAACTCCTAAGTCCTTTTCTTTTACAGTAGTACCCAGAACAGTATCTCCCATTTTATAGTTTAAATTCAAGTTCCCATGTCCTGTATGTAGGCATTTACATTTCCCAAAATTTAACAGCATCTGCCATTTCTCAGACCATTTCACTAATCTGTCTAGATCGTTTTGTAAATGTTGTTTATCACCATCAGTATTAACCTTTCTAAACAGTTTTGTGTCATCCGCAAATTTCAGTACGTTACGTGTTATACTGTCGTCCAAGTCATTGATATAAATTAAGAATAATATAGGTCCTAATACTGACCCTTGAGGTACCCCACTCAAAACCGATTTCCAATTTGAAACTTCTCCATCTACTACAACTCGTTGTCTTCTGTCAGTCAGCCATTGTTCTATCCAGCCAGTTATGCTATCCCCGATACCATGGGCTTTTAATTTAAGTAGTAATCTTTGATGTGGCACTTTGTCAAAAGCTTTCTGAAAATCTAAGTAGATAATATCTACTGGCGATCACACGTGTATCCACTTAGTGATTTCTTCCAAAAAACATAACATATTTGTTAAGCATGACCTCGCTTTAATGAATCCATGTTGTTAACGAGGAAGTCCACCATATGGTATTTAATTAACCTTTCTAATAATTTACAAATCACTGACGTTAAACTCACTGGTCTGTAATTCTCTGACTTATTTCTCGAACCCTTTTTAAATAATGGTATGATGTTTGCTTCTTTCCATTCAAACGGAACAACTCCCTCTTTTAATGACAAGTTGAATACTCTTGCAAGTGGTATACTGATTTGATCTACTGTTTCTATTAGTAATTTTGGAGGAATCCCATCCACTCCCGGTGATTTGTTATCCTTCATTGCCTTTATTTTCTTAGCTACCAATTCTGGAGTTACAACTAACGGTCCTAAATAGTAAGATTTAGCCCCCTGAAATTTAGCATCAGCAACTGGCATTATTTTTCTAATTGCCTCTTTTGACAAGTGTTTCTTTCTACACCGTTTTCCTTGTTTTTGGAAGGGAACAAATATATCGATGATACTCTCAATTTCATATTTTAGAATATTCCAACATTCAATTGCGGTCTTATTCATCAGCATGCTATTCCAATCTAGCTTTGCTATGTATTTTCTCATATCTTTGTAGTTACCTTTGTGGAAGTTTCTCTTGTACGTTTTCTTATTTTTACTTTCTGATTTTACATTGATGTCAAAATACATTTGATTATGGTCACTATTACCCAATGGTTCATATATTTTTACATTGTCCACTAATTGTTTTTGTGATGACAAAGCTATATCTAATACATTTTCTCCTCTGGTTGGTTCTAGTACGTGCTGAGTAAGAAAGCTATCCTGGATTAAACATAGAAATTGTTGATACTCAATCCCTGTGCTCTCTAGAGAATTCCATTGTATGTGTCCATGGTTAAAATCTCCCATTATGATACATTCCCCTTTACTAACTTCCTTTATAGCGTTTTTTATTTTTGTGTTGTCCTCATCGTTTATGTTTTGACTTCGGTAAACTAATCCAGTAGTTAATTTTGAATTTCCTGAAACAATTTTGCACCAAACAGCTTCATCGCAATCTGCTTCCCTTTCCAGTTTTATTTCATAAGCCTGAATAGATTCTTTAACATATAAAATAACTCCCCCGCCCCTTCTTCCCATTCGATCTTTCCTAAACATTACGTATCCTGTCAGTCCTAATTCAGCATCTGTTATATCTATGTTGGCCCATGATTCAGTTATACCAATTATGTGAGGGTCAATATCTTCTACCATAATGTTTAATTCGTTTTTTCTTATTTACTATGCTCCTTGCATTTAAACATACGCATCTATAACCTTTTTCAGAGATGTTTTTCGGATGATTTGATATTGGTTTATCTGTGCTAGTGGCCTCTTGTTCTGCGTGAGACACCTCTAGGTAACCCCCCTGCACTTCTAGTTTAAATAATGTTTACTTCCGAAAATATTTGTCATTGTACCCAAGTCGCTATCTACTGTTGCTGAAAGTTTGTCCGCGAATACTGCCGCCCCCTTTCCACTTAAATGAAGCCCATCCTTCATGTACATATCAGCCCTCCCAACAAAACTTCCCCATAAATCCACAAATCCAACTTCCTCCTCCCTACACAGCCTCTGGACTAACATTTTAATTCCCATCCCCCGACAATTTCGATATTTGTGACCCCTCCTGGAAATTACAGGTAAAATCCCTGACAGTATTACCTGCTCAACCCGCGTCTGTTTTAGTGTTCTGACCAACTGCCTATATTTCCTAACTATGGCAGTTGTACCCTCCCTCTCTACGTTATTTGTCCCTACGTGTACTAAAAGAGATCCACCCTTACCCGAGCCTACGATGTTTTTTACCCTCTCAGTTATCGCCTCTATTTTGGCTCCAGGCAAGCAGACCACCACATCATGGATGTGTCATACTATCTCATATCATCCTACACACAGGTTGATGTGTGATGCTATGTCAAATCATTCTGCAAACAGGTAGATACGTCATACTATCTCAAATCATTCTGCACACAGCTTCAAGTGTCATTTTATTTGAAGTAATTCCGAACACAGGTTGATGTTTCATACTATCTGAAATCAATCTGCACACAGGTAGACGCGTCATATTCTCCACCAATTCTTTCCTCGTGAATCTTGACTCAATGAATGAATTTAGAGGCTATTACTGTGCATTATCAATATTGCTCTTGTTAGTTTTATTATTGTTACTGTTTTCATTATTGATCTTATTATTATTAGTAATAGTAGTAGTAGTAGTATTATAGTATTAAACATTAATTATATAATAAACTTGAGAATAAAATGTTATTAGCCCATACATTAACGTATATGAATAATTCAAATAAGCACGAGCTATTTACTCATATGTCGTTATATAATAATTTTTCCGATAATTATTTTCAATATATATATTTGGTTGTGCAAAGAAAAAAATGTACCCTAAGTGTGAAACGCGGACAGCTGAGCATCAACCAATGGGATTTCTTGTTGGAGAGCAGTGTATGCGCGTGTTGAAGATTAGCTTTTCTTTATTTTTGGAATAAAGAGTGTCTTGACAGATCTTCAAATTGTGCTAAGAACCCAGCACGGGTTGGCCGTTATGCATTTGTATGCTTAAGGTGTCATTTTGTCTTATTCTAAGTAAGTGCCACATATGCCACATCTAATAATGAATGAGTTACGAGCATAACTCCATTTTATACCATTTTAAGTTGATTTGCATCGAATCGCACACAACAACGGTATGCCCGTATGCTGCACACAGAGCAGGAGTTTAATTTATTGAAATACGCATTTATTATTTTAGGGTAAAATTAGGTGAATTTCCCTCGGTGTTTTGTTCGTTAAATGTTGATGTTGATTCATTCATTTGTTGTTTATTTTCTCATATGTGTTGATGATCTACTGTTTATGTGTGCGTGAGTGTGTGTGTGTGTGTGCGTGCGTGCGTGCGTGCGTGCGTGCGTGCGTGCGTGCGTGTGCGTCTTGTCCACCAAGCGAGGCAGCAACGAACGTGGTGACGAACGACTGGGCATCACTCGGAGAAGTCACACGAGATGACAGCGAACGTGACGGTCACACGTATGCAGTCAGGCGTGCTGGCAGCGGACATGACGGCGTGACACGTATGCAGTCAGGAGTGATGGCAGTATGTAACCCTGGTGGATTTAGCTGTTAATATATATTTGTTAGGATAATCACTAGGGGGCGCTGTGCCCAGTGTCACTCCCAGTTTAACAATCTGAGCCAGTTTTAGAAAGTATTATGTGCAGTTCGCCCTGGGCCGGAGAAGACGACGACTTTATTTTTAAATTATTAGAAAAGTTGTCAAACTTTATGTTAAGTTGAATGTTTTGGAAGCCGCCACTTTACAATTCAGCTAAGGGCAATAGGTGTGCTGGGCGTGGCAGTACTGGGTAACTTTGTATTGTCATTTTACATTGCCATTCATCTAAAGACTGGATACAACTAATTGTTATTGATATATCAAGTACTTTCTAAACGTGATAATGGATTAGAGAGGTTGTAATGCCGCATTGGTTGTTTCATTACAGTCGCTGTGAGCAGAAACACCATTTGTGGCCATTTGTGGCAATGGGTTATTTGACGTGCCACACACCTATTACTATTCTCGGCCATTGTTGCGGGTGTGTACCCTTGTACTTTCAGTGCTTTGTTTGGACGTTTATGAATGTATCGCTATGCTGTCATCGCCTATGTATGTGCTACTCAAAATACAACCTGGTTTCACGGGCCTCAAGCAAATGTAATAACACAGCTCTGTTAAAGGATTGCGTGTCCATATGAATTATATATATATATATATATATATATATATATATATATATATATATATATATATATATATATATATATATATATATATATATATATATATATATATATATATATATATATATATATATATATATATATATATATATATATATATATATATATATATATATATATATATATATATATATATATATATATTTATATATATATATATATAATATATATATATATATATATATATATATATATATATATATATATATATATATATATACATATGCATATGTATATATATATATATACATATGTATATGTATATATATATATATATATATATATATATATATATATATATATATATATATATATATATATATATATATATATATATATATATATATATATATATATATATATATATATATATATATATATATATATATATATATATATATATATATATATATTGTAGTGTATGAACCTAGTTTATTTCGTCATGTATTCAAAGTCACATTGATGTAAATGGGTGTTGACGAATGATCTTTATTTGTGGCGACGTTATTTTATCATGTTGTTATATTGATAGAATACATTGCCTTTGCATTGTGATTACAACTGTTTTCCTTGTTACTATATAGTGATAATGTTACAGTAGTAATGATGTTGGCATGCAACTCTTTGTTTCAGTTGCTATATTTCCTCTGGAAACTTTAACTTCACACATTAAACACTGTCAATACCCAGTAGTCGTTCGACGTGGCTACAAGTGGTCAAGAAGCGTGGCATTGTTGAACAGTAATACAACGAAAGTGAACTCACCTACGCGTGGTTCACGCCCAGGTAATGTGTACATGACGACGAATACCGGTGGCACTTGTAAGGCTTGATGCTCCGTCAAGTGAAGTTAGGTTGACCTTAAGTCGTCTCGACGGAGAAGAATGTTAACTTGTATACGTAAGTCGAAGACATTCGTAGATGTGATGAAGATTGTCTAACTATTGTAGTAGCAATCACAACCCCTCGATCCAACCTACACAAGGTTAGATCGAGACATTTTACGATGAAGTTACAACCACAAGACGTGGGCGAAAATAAAAGTATTCATCTTCAGCCCATGTCTCGGAGACGAGCAACATTGTAGCACCGCACAATTGAAACGTCTGCTTCTAAATTCTTGCACATTCTTTAAATGCTACGACGGCCATATTGTGTCGAAAGTCTAACTAGCCATTAACATAGCTTAATGCAACCTAAACCATCCCTATGATTGCGACATCATGTTTCTTGGTCTTCGGGGTTTGGCCTATACAAAACTTCAGTTATAAAGTTGCTGCATCACAAAACCAACAAACGAGCTTCAGATTATCCAAAACAAACCCAAATTACACCTATTTCTTATAAATTTAATATTACCCTAATATCTGCATTGAGATGGCAACAAAGCCATTACTTGTATCACTCAATTCCTACAACTTAATGAGGTATATTAATAAAACGAATATTCCGAGGTGTCTAGCACCTGTCAGAGGCGTGGATTCGTTTGTCGCACCTTGCTTGCTTGCAGAACAACAACTCGCTAGTTCATGTATTAAAATTCCTATGCTTTCACTAATTGCGATTCACAATGATACTACTGTATCCGTCACATAAAATAGGTTTTGTACATACTAAATTTGACCATCAAATGTAACGGTATAAATTCACTCAAGTAATTATACGTTAGTCACCAGATGGCACCTTTGCATTATAACAAATCACCCCTGCCGTACGTTATATGGCAGCACTATTTGCGTAGACAATCGTACGCTACTGAACAAAGGGGAAAAAGATAAATACAGACTCATTCTCATGAACAACTTTGTGATATAACTCCGACCTTTAATAATTAGTCTGGGTAATAGTAAATCTAACAAATGCCTTATTTATTACCTTACTTCAACTCGTTACAACGTAATGTCCTCGACATATTATGTCCAAATATAACATGACCCAACATGAACTGTTGTATATGCCTATGAGTGCTATTAAGGTTAAATGTAAAGAAATGTGGAATATTAATGTCAATGTTGCATACTATGAATATGATTTGTGAATTGGTTGAAATGAAAGATTGTAACAATGACGCTGTCTTAAATAAGTAAGAATGTAATGGTGTGATTTCATATCCCGGCACAATATAATTTATTTTCTAGCTGCCATTTCTAACTTATAATTTGTTTAATATGTACATGTTTGGCAATATTGAGTCCGAATAAAGCTGATAGTAATAAGTAGACGTACTTTGCGAAAATAACAACGAACTTAGATATATGCTCCGGAGGGGAGTAAGTAAGTAAGTGAGTAATTTATTAGATAAAAAATGTACACGCACTAAATAATATTACTATATCATATAATTGTACGTAATAAAATATTACTCTATACGTATACAGAGAGGATCATGGAGACTCCCACAAACACTTATTAAAAGTCGCTACCGTAGGAGCCATCCGTCGTATTCTTTTATTTTAGTTTCTGAGGAAAGCAAAGAATATAGATATAACGTTATCAACATTAAAATGTAGTAAAGTAAAGTCCACCGTCACTAAAAACCTGGATTGTTATTTTAGTATGCTGCTGTGGTGTGTGTCATAGCAAGTAGTGAGGTGAGAAAGTGCAATGTATTTATAGTGTTTGAGTGTAGCTAACATCATTGTTGATGATTGTGACGTGTTTTTATAATTCTGAATGATATGATAATTTGCATAATTTACGAAACCCTGTAAACTGTGTGTATAAAGTTTGTCTTCCACAGTTTGAAAGGTATTGTTGATAGTATTTGGTAAACAGTATTTAAGACATTGTTTTGCAAAAGTATGCTAAAGTTTTATTGTTTACATAGCGGGTCAGTATGTGAATTGAAATGACTCAACGTTATTATTCGTGTAGCCATTTTCTTAAGTTGATTAATTCTTTGACAGTGGAACCCCCAAGTCATTAAACAATAATTTATATATGGGGTACTAATAACGTGTTATATAGCATACTTTTTATTATCGTAAGCGGTACTAGTGTAGCGGTTCATGCACCAACTATGAACACTAATTCCAAATCAATCATAGCTGTGGCTGTTTATTTACATAAAACTTGATCCCACAGTTGTCATCTCCTAATTCTTTGTATTTCTCGCATATAACGCGAGCCGTGCACAAAAACCACGATGCTGGCTATACCCTAGCGGAATCTATCTTCCCATTCTCTTTAGCACACATGCATCTGCCAGATGGCGCCACCACACAACTGCACTAGCAGTATATACAATTATTAGCACTTACATGGCTCCTCTAAATTTAATTAACCATTAACTAATTTAACTCACACAAAAAAACTTCAACATTATGTTAATTATAAGTATGATCACCACACCCGATACAAAATGACTCAGTGTCCGAAAACAAATGTCATTATGCACGTTCATGTACTAATTGAGCTCCTCTTCGGCATTTCCCGGTGCATAGAGAAGCACTAACTTGTGTACTGGACGATCATATGTCGAACTTCCTATCATCACCTTGACGTTGCGAACCAAGCCGTCTTCGCTTGGGTAGATCTGGTTGACTCGCGCCAAAGGCCACTGACAACGAGGATTGCATTCATCCTTTACCAAGACAATGTCGCCTTTCTTAAGGTTGTGATGCTGCTTGTTCCACTTGGATCTTTCTTGCAGAGCCAGTAAATACTCTGTGCCCCACCTGTTCCAGAATTGATTGGCTAGGAATTGAACCAGACGCCAACGTTTACGGCAGTACAGATCTTCCTTCATGAAGATCCCGGGCGGTGGTAGCACGACTCTTGACTTAAGAGTCAAAATCTGACTCGGTGAGAGGGGCTCCCCAGAGTCGGGAACTGTGGTGTCGGGATAAGTAATCGGCCGACTGTTCACTACGGCTTCTGCTTCCACCATCAGAGTGCGCAGTTCCTCGTCATCCAATCGATCGCCATGTGCGTTGAGTAAGGCTGACAACACATTCCTGACAGATCGGATCATCCGCTCCCAAACACCACCCATATGGCTGGCGTGAGGGAGATTCATCTTGAAGGTCACCCAGTCACAATTTTGTTTCAACAGTTCTGCGGTGATCTTTCCGTCATTCATTTCAGCCAAAGCTGCCTCGAGTTCAGAGCGGGCTTCCACGAAATTGGTACCGCGGTCAGAGCGCAGCTGTCTGATGATTCCACGTCGGCCTACGAAACGTCGATAGGCATTGATGAACGAATCCGTTGACAGGGAGTTTGCCGTCTCGATATGCACAGCCCGGCTGGCCATGCATATTTTTTCTTCTCACTCCGTCCTTCTTTGATAAAAAAGGGACCGAAGAAATCCACAGCACTATAGGTGAAAGGGTCCGATGGCTCCAACCTATCCTCTGGCAGGTCGGCCATCTTTTGAGTCACAGTCCCGCCACGCATCTTCCTACACTTGACACAATTCCACAAGTAGGAAGTGACAGTAGCCCTTGCCTTTATGATCCAATAGCCAGAGGCTCGTATCTCGTTGAGTGTCATCCCGCGGCCGGAATGGCAAACATGCTGGTGGTGATGACTAATCACCAACCTTGTCACATGACTGTCCTTAGGTAAGACAACAGTGTGTGCCAAATCACGGGGTATATTGGCACGTCGTATCCTGCCGCCAACGCGTATCAGGCCGTCACTACCCACGTATGGATCTAGACGGTAGAGACAACTGTCCTTCTTGAGTGACAGGTTTCGCTTTCCACACTGCTTCTGGTCAGCAGCATATGCTCCTAGCTGACGAAGAGTGATGAATTCCCTTGGGAAAGCCTTTGCTTGGACCACCATGATGATGACCTTTTCAGCTGGCTGCAATTCTGTTACATCCACCGGTCTGTAACCACGCTTTCCTTTAGCACCGAGTGTTTTGTCAGAGTCTATATTCACTGATCCTTTCACTACTCTTGCTTTCAATATGTCCCTGAATCTGAAACATACAGCCACGGCACGCTTAGCGCGATGCCAGTCGGAGAAGTATCCGATCCTATCTGTATTACGACATGGGGATATCAAGGAAACAGATTAGTGAAAATACAAAAGAAAGCAGTACGAATTATAACATTAAGCAAATACAATTCACAAACAGAACCACTTATTAAAAAACTCAACACACTAAAAGTAGAAGACTTACTAAAACTACAAGAACTTAAATTTTATTACAAATATAGACATCAAAATCTACCTGTCTACTTTTTAAACTGGCAAATAACCCCAAATACATACATCCACAACTATAGTACCAGGAGAACAACTTTAAATACAACTTGCCACATGTTATAAACAATATCCCTGATTTAATTATAGACAAGATAGTGACTCATAGTTTGAAAGGCTTTTCAAGTTATGCCAAAAATTACATGCTACAAAAATATAATGACACATGCACTCTCCTAAATTGCTATATATGCCAACTAAATTAAATAAATTATGAATGAGCATAACACAATTCATGCAATCACAATTAAACTTTTCAATTTGTATACTTGCACACAGGCTACACGCGTACAGGCGAAAACAACACATAAAACACACCAGTACAACACATCATCACACACTTAAATTGATTATATGTAACACACAGACAAAAAACCAAACATGCTCTCTACTTTTTTAATGTAGAAATATATGTATAGGGAATATATGTTTATTGTTATTGTTAGTTTGGGTGGCTCCTACGATAGCGACCATTGTTGGTCTTAGTAGGAGTCTCCCTTCCCACAGCAAATGTTTTTTTTTTGTTGTTGTTGCATAATGTATTACTCTTATTTATGATTTATTAGTTGCTATTATATATTGTACTCTTCTATATGTGCATGTATCATATGTATTTATATAATTTATATTGCCACTCAATATAATTTATCTATGTTTTTTGCTGTTGGGACAAATAAAATTTATCCTTATCCTTATCCTTATCCAGAAAGTTACTGAAGGCGGGCTTGGTCTGGGCGGTGTGTGCAACAACCTTCTTGACCTCGGGATCGTCTGGGCTAACTGGCATGCACTCATGGGTTAATGGCAGCGGTGTGGCAGACCAGAGAAAGGCTGGTCCCTTCCACCAATCAGCAGTTCCCAGTAACTCTTTGGCGGTCGCGCCGCGTGAAGCAATGTCAGCTGGGTTCTTCCTGGTGCCGACGTACTTCCATGCGCTCACCTTAGTGCTGCTTCTTATCTGTTGTACCCGGTTTGCAACGAAGATGTTGAACCTCCTAGACTCGTTGTTTATGTAGCCCAGCACAACCTTGCTGTCCGTCAAGTAGTAGTGCGTGATGGCCTCGTAATCCAATTCTTTCTGCAAGAAGTTGCCAACCTTGACTGACAACACTGCTGCAGTCAGCTCGAGACGCGGTATGGTCACAAACCTTGAAGGGCCAACACGGGATTTGCCCATTACTAGGGCACAGGATATATTGTCGTGACAGTCCAACAACCGCAAATAACTGCACTGTCCGTAACCTGTCAGACTGGCGTCTGAGAAATTGTGCAACTCCACATTGATTGGAGTATCGACATATTTGTCCTTGTAGCATCTGGGTATGTGGATGTTTGCCAGGTAGGGCAGTTTACAACGCCATCTCTCCCATCGTGCCTTCATTTCATCAGGAATGGGGTCATCCCATTCACCGCTATCACGGACCAGCTCCTGTAGGATCTGTTTCCCCTTAGCACATAAGGAGAAATCAGGCCAAGTGGGTCAAACACCGAGCTAACCGTCGAGAGAATCCCACGCCGAGTAAGTGGTCTGTCCTTCACTTCAACACGAAAGTGGAACGTGTCCGACTCGATGCACCATTGTACGCCAAGAGTCCGTTCGATGGGTAGAGAGTCACAAGTCAAATCCAGATTCTGAACATCCTTGGCTCGTAGCTCAGGGGAGATGGCAACTAGAACTTCCTTGCTATTGCACATGTATTTGTGCAAGTTGAAACCACCTTTCTTGCACATGTCGCCGCTGCTTTCCATCGGCTGTAGGGCTTCTGCTGGTGGGGCCACAGATTTGAGGCCGTCATCTACGTAGAAATTGCTCCTGACAAAGTCTGCTGCAAGCTTTCCACAGTCCGTTTCGAACATGTCTGCCGTCGCCTTGAGTGCGTAGTTTGCACATCCAGGCGATGAAGTTGCACCGAATAGATGCACTGTCATCCGATACTCCTTTGGTTAACTGTCCAAATCGCAGTTGTCCCACCATAAGAAACGCAAGAAGTTTCTGTCCTCCGTGTTGACTCCGACCTGGTGATACATGCTTTCAATGTCACAACTTACTGCACGGGCTCTTTACGGAACCTGCACAAGACGCCAGTCAAATTATTAGTTAAGTCTGGGCCTTGAAGTAGGTGACGGTTCAGTACCTCACCCCTATATTCCGCGTTGCAATCAAAAACCACTCGTATCGTTCCTGGCTTCTTGTGGAATGTACCAGGTCCTTCCCTCAGCGATGGTCAATTCCTCAGCCGGCACAGGTTCCGCATATCCATGGGTGATTATCTCTGTCATGAACCTTGAGTAGTCCTCCCTGTACTGGCTGTCGCGTAGAAATTTACTCTTCAGGCCGGAAAGTCTCTTGAGTGTCACTGCTCTGTTATTCGGTAGTTTGACATCGTCCTTGAAAGGCAATGGCGTTTCAAAGTGTCCATCAGATCTCGTATGTATTCCATTAGAGAGTTTGTTAAGAAAACGACGGTCTTCAACATATATCCTTTCTTCTTACTTTCTCTCGTTGAAGTCAAGGTCGAACATATTGCACACAGTCAAGGGGCTGATCTCCGTAACGTGGGTGCGAAATGCCAAGTGACAAGGCTTGTCATTAGCTACACTCATCAGCTGAGAATGAGTGGGATCCACTATGCCAGCAATTCCCCAACCAAGTGACGTGCGCACCGCCCATGGATCGTCGCCAGTTCCTGGTATCAGCTCTCTGGGCTTAATGGCTCGAGGACAGTCCAGTCCAATCTCTACATTTTCCTCGTATGGAAGTAACTGCTCTGCTACAGAGGCGATATGGCTCCACTGCATAGCTGTCTCCGGCCGTGGGATCAAGCTCCTGTTTGCTGGAATTGATTCCCTCAAGTACGCTCCCGGCAAAGGAATAGGGGTGCCTTCGCTGACATTACATACAGACAGACCATGCACCACTTCACTATTGATTGCTTCTTCTTCCAACATTGTCGCCAACTTTATCTTGACTGGTTGTCCAGTAGCCTTCAGTTTGTCCATGGTCTGTTGGGCGATGAAGGTCGAGTTGGATTGGTCATCTAACAGTGCGTACACCATGATGGACTCATCTGGTGCATTCTTGTGATACAACATCACTGGCACAATCAGCGAGTTGTAGTGGCTTGCCACATCGAAAATGTCAGTCTGGTGTGATATGACACTCGCAGCACTGGCCTTAGTGCAGTGTGCAGTCACGTTGGTGTTTGCTCCTGTGGTTTCCTTTCCTTCCTCTCTAGTATCATAATGCAGCAAAGTTGGATGGAGGCCGCCACAGGTCTGACATTCCTTTCTCTTGCTGCATGTCCTTGACAGATGTCTTCCATCCATACACCCGTAACAAAATCCCTTCTTCCTCAGAAACACCTTGTGCGACCGCCCACAGAGCACACAGCTCCTGTCCTTGCTCTGCACCGGTGCATGGGCAGTGGCGAGGACAATCACCTCATTGCAGCCTGAGAGGTTCTCTTCTTCCCGAACATCAGTCGAAAATGAAAGCGACGTCATCTTCTGGCGAAAACCTCTTACCACCCTTTTCTCCTCTTTCATCTCTGTGCTATTCTGTTTAAAGTAGACAGTGTTGCACGCGATGCGCGCTTCTTGCTCCAAGAAGTCACAGAATGGCTCGAAAGGAGGGTAGCATTGGGTTTCATCGTCCTCCCTGTCCAGTCATTTGTCCACAATGCGGCTCCACCGATCATTCTTCGGCAATTTCTCCAACATACTTGTGATTTCCTCCTCCGAATCCAACGAGCATAGGTGATTAGTTGACTGCATAGCGGTCTTGCAGTGCAGTAGGAAGTCAGATAACTCGCGAAGTCCCTTGCCGTCACCATACTTCACGAATGGCCAGTCTTTTATCTTCCTTTTGCACTCCTTTGCCAAACTGTACTTGTCGCCATATCGCCTGCGTAGGATGGCCCTAGCCTTATGATAGGACTCCTCGGTGTTCAGTGCGAGATATCCTTGTATGGCCGTGTGTGCCTCCCCGACGGTGCACTTTCCAAGGAAAAACATTATTTGGCTCACAACATTGGTGTGCTGCTCCACTATCGTCTCGAACGACTGATTCCAGTATGGGTACTGGAGCAGGTCACCGCTGAATTTCTCAGGCATCATCTTGGGTAAGTGTTCACGGTTCGAGAGCCTATCTGCCAAACTGTCCAGGACATTTGCCAATATCTCACTGGTATCTGCGACATGGTCAGTTGGTGGGTAGCCGCAGGTTTGGCCCTGTTCAGTCATATTTGCCGGTCGATTAATGGCGCTCGTGCGACAGTAAGACTCTGTATGAGTCCATGATGACGCACGAGTCATCCAGTCCTTTGTCGATTCGCCGTGAGTGATCATGTGATCACTTGCCGTAGAGAGATCGCCATCACTGCACGGTGCCAGTTGTCCAGCTACATGTGGAGTAGATGTTTGAGCATGAGAGGGCACACTGAGGCCCATTTTGCCTCGGATAACATGAGTTGTTTCGATGAACTTGACCTTAGGCGTCAATTGTACCTCCTCTGCCTCCTCATACCTCTCCAGTGCCTGCAGTTTTGCTGCACTGACACTTAGTTCCGTTTGCAGCCTAAGTTTTTCCTCTTTATTTTTCATTTCAAATAAAGTCAATTTGTACTCTTCCTCAGCTTTGTGAAACTGCATTTCCACTTGACGCCTCGCCATCTCCAATTCGTATTGCTCTTTCACTGCATCCGCGCGGGTCATCAGCTCCGTTTGCCGCTGCTCCTCCTGAAGCCTTATGAGGCTGGCGCTGGAGCGCACGGAACTGCCACGTGACGCGCGGGAGAGATGGCTAACCTGAGACACGCTGTCTTCAGGGTCGATGCTGTCAAAGCCATTCTTGTCGTGTGGCGGTAAGCGAAGCTTGTCCTGCTTTGAGCCGCGCACAAAAACTACGATGCTGGCTATATCCTAGCGGAAACTCTCTTCCCATTCTCTTTAGCACACATGCATCTGCCAGATGGCGCCACCACACAACTGCACTAGCAGTATATACAATTATTAGCACTTACAACTAGGTTAAGCTTATTTAGTGTACAGATTATTCTAGAACATTTGTTTGATATATTTTCGGAGTGTTTTTTTTAAATTAGTTGGGTTGAGAGTTTTTCATTTATTAGTATATCAGCATCATCATTATGTGCAATTTTTGAAATTGCTCATTGTACTTAACAAAGTGGTATCATCTGCATAGGATATAAAATTGAAAATTTGGCTGGCTTGTGAAAAATCATTTATATAAATAATAAAGATAATTGGTCCAAGAATGGAACCCTGGGAAACACCAGTTGCTATTGATACGCTTTCTGATTTTACATCAGCAAATTCTACATATTGTATTCCGTTTGATAAATAGCTTTCATATAGTTTCAGAGGTACCCCTTCAATACCACAATGTTTTAACTTGCATAGTAATGTGTTATGTTCTAAAGTATCAAATGCTTTAGAGAGATCAAGGAATATACTGAACGGTAACTCATTATTATCCCATTCGGTTGTTATTTTGTCTACCAGTACTAAGGCTGCGTTTTCAGTCGAGTGACCAGAGCGGAAGCCATATTGATTTTTTTAAAGTTTCTTACTCGAAATAGGAGGATAATTTATTGCCCATGATTTTTTCCAATACTTTTGGGTTGCAAACACGCGACACGCCCTATCCTTAACGTTTGGTTGTCATCGACAACCTTCAGTTAAAGGGGTTACTATATTCTATGTTATTGACGTTAGGCGTCATTCGGTTTCGTTCAGTCAAACAGTCGACTGAACGTTTTCTTAATTGAACCTGCTCAGGAAATCTTCTCCTTCGTTTTCCTTGCCTGGGATAGCTTCGATCCGGAATCGATACGGCTGTTGCTTTAATGCCCATCGGAACAATCTGGGATTGGATAATCGGGACGTATGTAGAAAAGCTAACGGTTGGTGGTGTGTTTGGATCACAAGTACAAGTAGTTCTTTAACTTTTCTAGGACTCGCTCGAAAAAGGACAGTTATAATCAAGGAGCTTCAAGATAGGAGCGTTACATATTTGGACGTTCAGTGCTTTGAATGCACGATCGGCACCCGTTGACCAAACTACCTGGGTGTTCCTTATTGGTCATGTCGGTTAAGAGGGTGGCTACAATCGCATATAAGTATCAACTTACGGTAATAACCTGCTAGTCCAAGAAATTAAGGAACTTGGGTACTGGTTCGCGGTATGGGAGTATACCGTATTCGCTCTATCTTATCTTCTTGGGTCATGAGTTGCCTTCTCCTATTTGGTGACCTACAAATTCGATCTTTGGATACCCAAAGCAACACTTCGTAGGATTTACCGGGATGCCTGCCTCACGAAGTTAACATAACACCTCGCGGAGTGGATCCAGGTATTCTGACCATGTTTGGGTGTGAATTACGACATCATCTACGTAATTGTCTACCCCGTTAATCCCCAGTAGAAGCGTACGCATCATCCTGCCGTATGACGCCCCTGCATTGACCAAGCCAAAGGACATAAGCGGGAAGTGAAATAACCCAGAAGGGGTTGAAAAGGCAATCTTCTCAACATCATCGGCGTGCATCGCAATTTGTCAATAACCCTTAATGCAATCTAGCTTCCTAAATATACAATCCTTCTTTAAGGACGCGAATAAGGCTTCGGGGTCGGGCATGGGTTCCCCATCGAACGTGGTAGCACGGACTAATTGGCTTAATTCATCCACATGTCGATTTGTTCCATATTTCTTTCGAACCAGTAGGAGTGGGGAACAAAGGAGAATTTTGAGGATTCGATTACCCAAACTGCAGCATCTTAACTACTCCCGCCACTACATCTGATACCTTAGCATAGGGAATCGGGTATGGTTTTACTCGAATGGGTTTACCAGTGTCTAGCTTGATTTAATGATCCACCAAACTAGTACAACCCGGTTTATCGGTGAAGATTTCTTCACATTTTTCGATCAAACCTCTTACCTGAGACACTTGGACCTGGTTAAGTTAGGAAGCCAGATATATATCCTGGTAACTGTCCTCTCGTTTCTCTAACAGGGATCGAACCTCTAAAGAGGGATCATCCTCTGGATCTAGGATGGCGGCAGTGGCCGCAATCTCCTCAGTCCTTACCAATTATCTCCTCGGCATGTTTACGTGGAATAGTCGGAGGTTGTTCCCTACGTGGATCTGATATTATGTTACCCCCACAATCTTTGTTACTTCATACGGACCTTTCCAATGCACAACAAGCTCAGTAGGTAGCAGTACTAACACCTGATTTACGATTTCTATGGTTCTCACTCTAGCTTTATTATCGCAGTTCCTCTTATGCCGTAATTGGCAGGAAGCCAAATGTTCTTTCGCCAATTTACAAGTATCTTCGATACGATGCCTCAATTCGAAAACGTACTGAAACGTGTGTCTGGTCTCAGTATCAGTAGTATCATTGATTCCTAACTCCTTCAGGATTGCCATCACACCCCTGACAGTTCTACCGTAAAGTAGTTCGAAACTAGAGAAGTAAGTACTCTCTTGCGGAGTTTCATGATAGGCGAAAAGAAAAGGTTCAACAAAACGATCCAAATGTCGGGATCGTTATGCGCACATTCTTCAGCATCCCGTTAAATCTTTCTACCAAGCCATTGGCCACCAGGTGGTAAGGAGAAGAATGGACCTGATGTATAGACATCAATAGGGCAACTTCCTCCATCACTCCAGATACAAACTGGGGTCCATTGTTGCTCGGAATTTCCCTAGGAAAATTTACGCACGTGAAGACAGTAATCCTTCAGCAACTATTTCAGTGGTCGTGGAGGACAAAGGGACCACATCCGGATACCGAGTAGCGAAATATACCAATGTTAACACCCACCTATAGTGTATATCCGTATGGGAAGATAAAGGGCCTATGAAATCGCTAGTTACCTTCTCGAAAGGAATTCCCACTAACGACATCTGCTGCAACGGTGCAGCCTTCACACTCCCTCTGTTGACTGTCCTTCGGCACATGTCACATGATTGATAGAACCGAGTGACGTCACCAAATATTCCCGGCCAAACGAAATTCCTAATAATTCGATTGGCGGTCCTCTTAACATCCGGCTAAAATGGCTTGATGACCTACTCGCAGAATCTTCTTACTACACAACGATGGGACCACTAAATGAGACCACTTTAACAGACCCGCCTTCATGAGGAAATAACTCGATTTCGATTCTCCTAATCGAGGATCTTGTGCTTTAGCGAAGCATGCTTTTAAGGTGGGATCTTCCCCTTGGGCTATACGAAAAGAATCAGCCGACACATTAAGGGAATCTGCTTCGGGAATGCAAATGGGTCGCCTATCTTTTTTCACGTTGCACCTTTTGACTACGCGTTTCTTCCACACTAACAAGCTCAGCCTCATTGCACTGTTTGCCTCCTTTTCTATCATCGTTTCGCTATCTGCGATCTCGGAGCCGGCCCGGAACCAGATGGAATGGCGAATAGCGTGGATTGCGTGCTCTATATGATGATGTCACTGGAATGTGTAGATAGATAATGTCATAATGCAAATTTTCACCAAAAATGGAAGCAATGACACGTTGATTGAGGTATGTTTTGGGCTCGCGGAACCCGGACTGATTGACGATCGGCGGCCATGTTTTGGCTGTTCCGTCTATCGAACAAACACTTAATGGGCGGCCTACAATAGCGGGCTACTGTTAAAACACCATCAACTGCCATGATTCTGATAATCGCTGCTTGGGATGTGTACTGGTATACGACATATTTTATATATTATTAAAACGGAGTAAATCGGAAATGGTACAATCAATATGTATATTATTATGTATATCATTATATTAGTACAACATCGTGTATATTATGTATATGACTATATATTATAATTTAGTATATACATATTTATCATAGATAACTATTATACTTCTGTTCACCCCTTTTCCAATAAACTGTTGGTCAATAAAACTTTCATTCCACGTATTGAATATGGTATTATATTATAAACGTGTTTTGTAGGAAATATAACATTTATGAAAATATTGATATTACACTATATGGCATGTTTTTAAAAAGTATTCAATGTAGGTAATTTAGACAATGAACGCGCCATTATTAACACTACAACAAACTTCATGTTTTTTTATGAGCGGCTCTTTGTTGTTGCGGCTATTACATTTTTATGAGTGAATTACCAAAAAAATATTTAATAATTATTTATGTAATATTCTGAACTTGACACGTAATTTTATATTGGGCCTCCCTCGTATTGTTTACTTATGCATACGTACGTGACATGGCATGGTCAGGTGACAGGTTAACGAACAGGGCCGGTCTTCATCAGTTGGTGTGTCAGAGGCGGGAGGTACGGAAGTTTGAATTGAGAATCATTGTGACAGTGATGCTGTAATTTGTGAGGTCGGCTAATTTTAATGTTGTGCGATAAGCTTTGGCGGTGTAAAGGGAGGAAAGTTTCAAAGGATCCATAAAAACTGCATTGTCGCTCACGCCACGCCTAGATTCCAGTCACGCTTCACTGAGCGCCAGACATCACACACTGTTTGTTTTGCACCTGAAGTCTGTCGTCGCACCTGTTCCACCATTAGGTTTGAGGAAGAAGCCAGAAAATTACAGACCAGTGAGTTTAACATCAGTTGTATGTAAATTACTCGAAACATTAATTAGAGACCATATGGTGGAATTCCTCATAAAACATAAATTAATAAATACATCTCAACATGGATTCCTAAAAGCAAGGTCATGTCTAACCAATCTCCAATTATGTTTTTTGGAAGAAATTACAAAGTGGATAGACGACGGGTCACCAGTGGATGTTGTCTACTTAGATTTTCAGAAAGCTTTCGATAAAGTGCCACATCAAAGATTGTTACTTAAACTAAAAGCCCATGGTATAGGCAATGATGTAATCAACTGGATAGAAAAATGGCTTACACACAGAAGACAGAGAGTAATAGTAGATGGTGAGATTTCAAACTGGAAATCTGTTTTGAGTGGGGTACCACAGGTATCAGTATTAGGCCCTATACTGTTTTTAATATATATATATATAAATGATTTGGAGGATGACATATCTAGCAAAGTACTCAAATATGCAGATGACACAAAAGTAATCAGAAAGGTTACTAATGATACAGATAAACAAAGTTTACAGGATGATCTAGAAAAATTAGTTAAATGGTCAGAAAAATGGCAAATGTTATTAAATTTTGTTAAGTGTAAATGTATACACATAGGACATGGAAATATGGACGAGGAATATAAAATGGGGGATGCTGTACTAGGTAGAACCACACAAGAAAAGGATTTAGGAGTCACATTTAGTGCTGACATGAAAGTTTCAGAGCAATGTGGGATTGCTGCTTCGAAAGGAAATCAAATTCTAGGGCTAATTAGGAGAACTATCACATATAAGGAGAAACTTATAATTGTACCCCTATACAAAGCAATAGTTAGACCACATTTGGAATATTGTATTCAAGCATGGATGCCATATCGTAAAAAAGATATAGACAAGCTAGAAAGAATACAACGAAGAGCAACTAAAATGATTCCAGAATTAAGAGACCTTAGTTACGAAAGTCGCTTATTACAGTGTGGTTTGACAACACTAGAGACCAGGAGACTAAGAGGAGACCAAATAGAAGTGTTTAAAATAGTGAACGGTTATGAGGATGTTGATAGGAATATGTTCTTCAAACTTAAAGAAGGCAGTAGAACCAGAGGTCACAAAGCAGCATTAGTTAAGGAGCAGTGTAGGTTGAACATGATAAAGTACTCTTTCTCACAGAGGGTGATAAATGAATGGAACAAACTGCCAAATGATTGTGTTAATGCTAGTAGTGTGAATATGTTTAAAAATTGAATTGACAGATATCTGCTAAGGGCGGGCTACACATAGAGGAGAAAATTGTTGGACTCTCGATAAGCCATTGGCTTCCTTGTCCACTTGCCATCTGGAACTTGTTGTTCGAGATGGCAATCTTGTTAAATCTTGTTAAAACCATGTCGGACGACGCGATAACCGATATAATATAGACACGCTTCACGGCTGAAATGGAACAATTAAAGTTGTCGCGGGGTAATGCAAAGCCGGGGAAGGGCGATCCGACTCGCGGCAAGTCTACCAGTGTCGCTGAGCCCGAAACCTTTGTTCTTGACGTGATGGAGCAAATCGCGCCACTACTGATCAAGACGATGGTTGCAGTCATGGGGCACCAGATGTCAAACATGAAACAACTGCTGGAAATGAAAGTCTAACGAATTAACGCCCTAGAAGAGAGGTTGGACGTTTTGGAGGCGGACAAGCGAGAGCAGTACTCTCGTCGTCCCAACCTCCGCTTCCAGGGCATTCCCGAGACAGAGGGTGAAACCACAAATGAACTCATATTACAGAAATAAATGAGAAAATGAGACGAGATTTTCAGAACGCGCTTAATTGAAGCGGCACAACAGCATTGATAAAAACAATGCTATCTTCATAAATGAAGACTTGACCGCAAAACGAGCATCGACCAGGACCAGGCTGTTGAAGCGGGAAAAAACAATCGCTGACTGCTGGACTTACTCCGGAAGAGTACTGATAAAACAATGGCTGACTGCTGGACTTACTCCGGAAGAGTACTAATAAAACAATCGCTGACTGCTGGACTTACTCCGGAAGAGTACTGATAAAACAATCGCTGACTCCTGGACTTACTCCGGAAGAGTACTGATAAAACAATCGCTGACTGCTGGACTTACTCCGGAAGAGTACTGATAAAACAATGGCTGACTGCTGGACTTACTCCGGAAGAGTACTGATAAAACAATCGCTGACTGCTGGACTTACTCCGGAAGAGTACTGATAAAAACAATCGCTGACTGCTGACTTACTCCGGAAGAGTACTGATAAAACAAGCAATGGATTGTTCAAGGAAATCCACGCGACCAGAGATTTGGACAATGTGTAAAGTTACTCTTTGATGCACCATTTATGAGTTGTTGCGTCGAACTTGATGAACCGAATTTGCGTAATCAATTGTTACGTAACATTATTATCATTATTAATGATTTAATGGTTAATTAATATTTATTCCACAAGTATTATCTGTACGAAATAGTGCATTTGATTTTTCGCAAGATGGGATTATGCAAACTCATTTGCAGGTTTTTCTTTTTTTTTCTTTTTTCCCACCGGTACCGTATATTTATTTTCACATGTATCTTATACTTAACATAATTTATAAATACTTATTTGCAGTGTTTTCATGATGTCATGCCAATGGGAAGACCGGCCTGGATACGTCCGGTCACGGTGCGTCTCATTTATAATGTTTCTGTTTTTTCTATATATCTCGTTTTTGTTTACTCTTATTGCAGCACAGACATGAATGGTGCAGATATGGTGACATGCGACACAAAATGGAGAATGCTAACTTCGGATCACTCTGGTGAAATAAGGTTTTTCGTTCATAGCAGACAGTCGATCATCACTGCATATTTTTCAACCATAATTATTAATTTATAGAATGTTAGCTAACGAATCATTTCCCCGGTTTCAAGGAGGTGCAAACGAGAATTTTTTATTTAATATATTACAGCTAAATGAGGCAACTCATGACGATATTCAACCAATACGTGATCCCTCATGTTACGATCTTGACAATTTTAAATTACTAGCAGAAAAAGATAAAGAAAGTTTTAGTACACTAAGTTGAAATAGAGAATATATTAATGCAAAATTCAGCGAAATTTAAGCTTTCTTAGAGGAATTTAACCAGATAAACGTTTTATTTACTTAATATATTTACAGGAAATATGGCTTTCAGATGATTTATCACATCTACAAATCGAGGCATATCATTGCATTACACAAGGCAAAACCTGTAGCAATAACGGTGGACTAGTCATTTATTTTAAAAACAAATTCAATTTTACAGTGATTTTTACTCTAAATAAGTTTAAACACTGGGAAGGACAATTTATAAAAATAACTGGTGGTGGGCTCTTAAAAGATATTGTTAATTGGGAATATGTATCGACATCCAAGAGATCTTAGTAAAAAAATAGCGAATTCACACCAATTACTTTATCCTTCATTAACATCGAAATCAGGTATTGTAATGAAACAATTATCGGACCATCAGCCATATTTTGTCTTTCTAAATACAACTCCTACAAAGAATCATCACCAAAACATATTAAAATAACATACAAAATCAGAAGGCAATTTCCTAATTCATAAATGAAATATGTATATATATATATATATATACATATATATATATATATATATATATATATATATATATATATATATATATATATATATATATATATATATATATATATATATATATATATATATATATATATATATATATATATATATGTATATATACATACATATATATGTATATATACATATATATATATATATATATATATATATATATATATATATATATATATATATATATATATATATATATATATATATATATATATATATATATATATATATATATATATATATATATATATATATATATATATATATATATATATATATATACTCAAAAGACTATCTCGTTTTAACAAATAAAACAATTATATTTAAAAAACATGGGAAAATATAAATGATATTCTGTCTAGAACACACGAAAAGAATACTTTCCATAAATCCATTATATACAACGAAGAAACCATAATAAACAAGATGGTTATTCACGCATATTTGATACCTTCTTTGCCAATATTGGTCCAAATCTAGCCAAACATACTATCTGAATGAGCAGTATAGCAATTCACTTAATTGTGAATGTGTTGATGAAGAAACGATTTATAAAACAATAGATAACATTCAACCAAAAGTAAATTGTGGATATAATGTTATTTCTTCACAATTACTAAATTGTTTTAAACAAACTTGTGGTGATAAAATCATTAACAATAATTACAAACCAAATATTAGCTACATATATATTCCCTGATGAACTTAAAATCACTTAAATAATTCCAATTTTAAAAGGAGATACACCCATGTTTGCAATTACGGACCAATATCACTTTTACCAGTTATGTCAAAAGTAGTTGAACAAATTATTTGCATCCAGCTATATTCCTTTTTTAAATGCAACATCTCTTATGTGAAAACCATTATAGATTTAGGCTGCCCTTAAATTACCCGATAGAATAATGGCACATATGGATAAAACTGAAATTCTTATAAATATTTATTTGGACCTTTCTAAAGCATTTGGTACCCTGGATCTTTAGATATTAATAGATACATTATAATAGTATGACGTAAAAGGAGTAGCTTTAAGTTTAATTAGAAATTATCTAACAGATAGAAAACAAAGTTGAAATAAAGGATGTCAAATCAGAAATGCCTAATATTTCAACAAGCGTACCTCAAGGTTCGATTCTAGGCCCATTGTTGTTTATTTTACACAATAATGACTTTGCCATGGCCAGTCTAAAGTTTAATTTCATATTGTATGCCGACGGTACTACCCTCTCAAGTACCCTTGACTCATTTTCCACGTATTAACAAAATGGAAACGTAGAATTGGTTATAAATACAGAATTGAACAAAATCAGTGATTGGTTAAAATTTTCAAAAAAATTATCATAACCTAAACAATACTACGTACATGCCTTTTATAAGAGCCAGAAGAAAAAGTGTGCCTTCACAACTACTAATCATATATTGAGAGAGAGGCTGAATTATTTTTTTTAGAATACATTTGAATGAACAGTTTAACTGGAAAAGTCACATTGGCAAAATATTATAAAGGTTTTCAAGGACGTTAGATGTTCTAAATAGACTAAGACGTTCGTTGCCTGTGAATATAAAGATCATATTTTACAATACACTGATGCTGCCACTTAAACTATGGCGTAACCGTTTGGGGCTACAAATATCATAGAATTTAGAAACTTCAAAAGAAACTTGTCCGAATTATTAGTGTAACCAAATATAACACTCACACTGAACCACTGTTTAAAGTCTTAACTTATTAAAATTAGAACACATATTAAAATTACAAGAACTAAAACTGTTTATCTTCAAAATTTACCGCATTCACAATGTTAACACACGAGGACAATACACCATACACAAAATCAGAGTTCAACACGAATTTGCGAGTCGTAGTCTCAGATACACCTTGCCACATGCAATCAATATTACACCTGATTTTGTAAAAAAAAAAACTAATTCCACACCCACAGCTTACACAGATTTTCAATGTACATAAAACATTATTATTTGCACACTTACGTAGCTGTATGTACACACAGAATTTGTTATATTTGTCATAATGAGTGAACAATCAATAAGAATAAGCTTTTATATGTACCTCTTTGGATGAATAACCATTCAATATGTAATCTTATATAATGTCATGTTGTAAGCCTTGCCAGTCTTTTCACCGATGTATGCTACTATTTCTATAACCGAAGATTTGCCTTTAGTTATACTGAATAAATTTTTCGGATTCGTTGTCTGACCTGTGAATTCACTTTCACAACATGTTCTTTGGAAATGTGCTCTATAATGATTAGATTATGGAATCGTTGTCTGACTTGTGAATCCGCTTTCACAGCATGTAATCGTGATCTGTTATCACCAGATTACTGCCTGTTTACCAGATTATATGTCATATACAAATATATTTGCACGAATAGAATGTAAGAGATTTTTTTGTTCGAGCAATTTAAGATAGAAATCACTAAATAATATATTGTATTATAACTGGACACAATCATTGCCAGTCTACTGCCATTTACGGAATTAGAAAAACTGTTATGTTAGGATAATCAGCTCCCCGCGTTATTGTAAAAAAATATATAAAAACATTCTGATAGACAATTCACAGTATTTTTTAGCATATATGTTTATATTTTCAATAATTTTTTTAATAAACAGCTGTATACTAGGAATATCAATGGAAATTTCATATTGCAGATCTATTCAGAAAGTCAGTGATGCTAAACGGCTCAGCAAGGATGACATCTATATCCTACTACAACTGGCCTACCATATACCAGGGACGAAAACAGGGACGTTGCTGGGATGTGACACCAACTTCAAGCTTGGAGACTTCTACCTTTCTGTTCTGGTGTCAGTCAGTCATTCCTGTGGCTTTTCTCATTAATGACCGATAGTTTAAGCAGGTCCACGAGCGTTTATTTAAGCAGTTGTTAAAACAGATTCCAAACCTCGGTAGAAAGAACATGAATATTGTCACAGACAATGACGTAGGTGTGACTAATGCTATCCATAAGGTGTTTCCTCAGGCGCATGTCCTTCACTGTTGGAACCACATCGCACATGACCTTAAGTTCTGGCTTAAGAAGCACGGGGCTTGCCAGATGACATCACTGTGTACAAGCAATATGTCATGAGCCTTTTCAGTAGTGATTCAAAGAAGGAACTGGAGAGCAAACTAAAGGCGATTTCAGGCACGTGGAGTCAGGCTACGGTAAACTACTTCAGCAAGGAGATGAAGCCAGATATACTTCGTCATTCTGCCAAGTTTGTGTTGGTCCCACTAGATATGTATGACCCGTGCTCTGGTATGACCCGTCCTCTGGTGTGACCCGTACTCTGATATGACCCGTACTCTGGTGTGACCCGTACTCTGGTGTGACCCGTACTCTGGTGTGACCCGTACTCTGTTGATGACAAACCAATCGGGGAACGTACAATATCACAGAGAAACATTTCCCAGAGAGCCCTATCAGATGTGGAGGTCCGGGAGCAGAGAGGGAGACATGTAGCGGAGATGGGAGCATTTATGGTAGAGGGAAGTCGATGAGATAAGAATGCAGCATCACTGTTCCCCAAGGAAAAGTGTCAGTGTCCTTCAACAATTACCTACTATACCAGTGTATACCAGTACACATCCCAATCAGTGATTGCCAGTATTATTGGCCGCCGATCGTCAATCAGTCATCATTCCGCGAGCCCAAAACATAACTTAATCAACGTTTAATTGTTTCCCATTTGGTGGAAAGTTGCATTATAACATTATCTACCTACACATTCCAGTGACATCATCTGGTTCCGGGACGGTTCGGACTAACATGCACGCCCGATGAATTGTTGTGGCGAAGGCGTGGTAGACTTCAAGCCCGCAGTGCTCGTCCAGCTGCGTCACACCCGGTTGAAAATGGCAATAATTTGGTATAAGCTGCCGCGTGAAAACAGATGGGCCAACAACACGAGGACGTATTGTTCGTAGAGTGTGGGTCGACGCCTCTTTGTCTGACGAAGCGGTTGAGAACAAAAACACATATCGCGGTTCAATACATCGCTTGAATCGATCGTGTTGGCGGCGTAGTAAAGTCGACGCTTTTTGTGTGCAACTGTATGACATTTATTGAAACTGACTGCAGCATTGCATGTGTTGGAAAATAATTTTTATTAAGTAGTTGTGTTTGGTTCGCAAGAATGAAAGGGGAGCTATTTGTTAGACGTGCTGGTCGCTATTCTGCACCTGGCGGTACAATGGAGGTTTGTGTTCAGACACACCCGTCTCGCTTGACATTTGCTGTCTAGGTTCCTGCGATGAAACAAGAATATTACATTTTTGAAGCATCATTTGACTGCCTCTGTAAATGCGTTTAATTTGCGTGCTCGAAATGCCAAAATCTATTTAGGAATTGCAAAATCAATTAACTCTGAATTACAGAGTGAATGTCGTGCGAAATGGCAGAATGAGTATAGCAATTATGTAACATGATTACCGTCATATGTTTGTGCTTATGTTTTATGACATTTTACATTTAATGTGTGTTAGTAATCAGTCGACACCGCAATCTATATTGCCTTAACGTCCAACGATTGAAACATTGGTAATCCTACACGTCTTACATGGTCTACATTTTACACACATGTACATTTCAGTTTGACATAATTGTGTTCGTGATTTCGCAGTTCTCAAATCATCTCCGCCCAGTCTCCATCGTATATGCGACTATTCTTCGTAGGACAGCGCGCTGCAATCACAGCCACTTCTTGTTGTTCAAGGACAGCGCGCTGCAATCACAACCACTGCTTGTTGTTCAAGGACAGCGCGCTGCAATCACAACCACTGCTTGTTGTTCAAGGACAGCGCGCTGCAATCACAACCACTGCTTGTTGTTCACGCTGTACTTTTTCATTTTGGCCGCCAAAATCACGCGAATAGAATGCTCATGCCCATTTATATAGTGACATGTGGGTTGTTTCGAGTGATACTTTACATGTCGTTCAAAAGAAATCAATATTTACTTGGCTTGTTGGATATTTTACAAGAAATACAAGAAATTGATTGATGAAATAATGTACTCGCAAACGTCCATTTAAAGTTTCACTTCAATCCTTTTTCAGCAGTCGAAAGACGTGAGTTAAGAGGCATTCCTTTGAAGATGAAATTTATTTTAACACGTCATGCAATGTTGGTAGCAGAAAAACACCACTTTGGTTTGACACATCCGCTACGCCCTGACAGCCAAACCATTTCACGTAGACGTCTTATGACAGTGACAGTCATTCAGAAAAGGTGTCTTGGGATCCTGTATATACACGATGAGCAGCCGCCTCAAACAAACACTGTTCTAGTCTTGTGGCTGAGAACTTCGATGAACTGCGCTGCACTTCACAATCAGTGACACAACTGTAAGTCGTAACCAACGCCAAATACTTTTCTACTAACTAATAATAACTAAACAGTTGCTTTGCCAGGTATGTTGTTGATATTGTCACCGGCTTCTCCGTTGTCATCCCGCTGTCCAAAATAATTCCAAAATTTATCACGGATTGCACAGCATGCAATAGTCTGCTTCCGTCGTGAGGGACAAGTCGTTCACCCGACGAATTCGGTGTTTCGACGAAAACACAGTGAGTTCGTTTTTTTCTTGGTTCGGTTATAGCATGTTTCTATTCATCCACCCGCCAACATCCGCCAAACAGACTCCAATGGCTGACCTGTTACTGGCCCAGTTCACATCAGGCTTGATGGACAAATATATTTGTGTATCGTCTACATAACAATGGTAGCGAAGATTATGTTTCTTCACTATATCACCAATAGGTTTAGGGTATATGCAGTGCGGTTTCGGTCCCACACAGATCCTTGTGGCACGTCGCAACATAGATGTGCGTTCAACGAAGTTGCGGGGCCGACAGAGACACGTTGCGTTCTGCCGCTAATGTAGGATCGCATCCAATCCAGGGTTTCTGCAGTCACACCAATTGAGTGTTGAAGACACGTTAGCATAATGCTATGGTCGATAACATCAAACGCACTGGACAGATCAAGTATGACCAAGACAGCTACACGTTTTTTATCAAGAGCTTCTGCGATGTCATTCTGGACTTTCACAAGAGCTGTCTCGGTTGAGTAATTATTTCGGTACGCTGATTGGTGAAAATCGTGTAGAGTGTTGATGTCCAGGTGATCTTTTAAACGGTGTTCAACCACTTTCTCTAGAAGTTTTGACACGTATGGTAGGTTTGACACATGCTGATAATTATTCAGAACTTCCTTATTGAGGCCCGTCCTTTTAAGCAATGGTCTCACAACTGCACGTTTGAAACATGCGGGTACCACTGACGTTGCCAACGATTTGTTGATAATGGCCGTAATCAACGGCATGAAAATTATCCAGACACTGCCTCAAAAGCCGCGTAGGGATCGGGTCTAAATCACATGACTTGTTGGGCGAATTTGTGATTATTCACTTCACCTCGTCGTGGATGGCTGGCAGAAACCCTTGAAGCGGGATTCTGTCAAACATGACGTCATCGTCCAATGCTGTTTCTTCACTTCACTTTCCCATAACCCGTAAGGATCGTTGGGGCACCATTGATGACTTTCTAACCAGCTCTCTCCACGTTTCCCTGTTCTCTACAGCCCTCTGGGAATCAGCGAACTCCATTCCTGTCCACACTTTGATGTTGTCTTCCCACCTCTTCTTCTGTCTACCTCTTCGTCTCCCCCCTCTTACGGTACTTTGCAAGATAATCTTTGCAAGGCCAGATGATCGTGATACATGACCGTACCACTTCAGTTTACGCTTCTTAACTGTTGTAAGAAGGTCGTCATATGGTCCGATGGCTTGTTTGATCTTGTTACGGACAGCATCGTTAGTAACATGGTCTTTGTATGATATGTGCAAGATCTTCCGGAAGCATCTCATTTCCATGGCTTGTATCCTCTTCTGTAGATCTGCTGAAAGGGTCCATGTTTCACAAGCGTACAGAAAGATGGACATGACAAGGGAGCGCATCAGCCTTATTTTCGAACTGACCGTGATGTTTCTGTCGTTCCATAAGGGTTTCAACCTTGTTAGTGCTGCTGTTGTCTGTGCAATCCTGGCAAGTATCTCCGGTTTGGAACCCTCATCTGTGATAATTGATCCCAAGTACCTGAAGCTTGTTACTGCCTCAAGTCTCTGTCCATTAACTTTGACCTCTGTGCTGATGCCTTGTGTGCTGTTTGTCATCAGTTTGGTCTTTTCGGCACTGATCTCCATGCCGTATGATGAAGATGTTTTCTCAAGGCGCTCCACTAAATTGACTAGTTCTTGTTCATCTCCTGCTAGGCCGTCGATGTCGTCAGCAAAACGAAGGTTGGTGATTGTCCTGCCTCCAATGCTGACAGTGCCTTGATGGTTTTCTAAAGCATCAGTCATTATCCTTTCCAGAAAAATGTTGAAGAGCGTTGGTGATAGTAGGCATCCTTGTCGAACTCCAACAGTTGTTCGAAACCAGTCTCCTATGCTGCTGTTGAAGGTTACTGCACTGGTGGCATTGTCATATAGGTGTTCAGTGGTTCGGACAAGCTTGGAGCCAATGTTGTACTTCCTCATGGTTGCCCATAGGGCCGCATGCCATACCTTATCAAATGCCTTCTTGAAATCTATAAAGACATGATACAGGCTTTGCTGATGTTGAAGGTGTTTCTCGCAAAGGATTCTAAGGTTGAAGATCTGTTCAATGGTGCTCCGTCCTGCTCGAAAACCCGCTTGTTCTTCAGCGATAATCTCTTCTGCCTGGGGTTTGAGTCTGTTGAGTAGTATCTTCAACATGACTTTGCTCGGGTGGCTGATGAGGCTGATTGTTCTGTAGTTTTGGCACATCTGTAGGTTACCTTTCTTGGGAAGTGTGATGATCAGTGACTGAGTCCATGGGGTGGGCCATTCTCCTGTCTGCCAGATCTTGTTGCAGATTGTTGTAAGTGTGGTAATCAAGGCTTCTCCCCCAGCTTGAACCAGTTCTGCTGGTATGTTATCAATTCCAGCTGACTTTCCTTTTTTCAGAGACTTTACTGCAGCCTCTACTTCCTCACGAAGAATGGGGTAGTCATCCTCTGCAGTAGTCTGTGGACAGTTTAGTACTACTGGGTCTCCGTTGGTGTTGTGGCTGTACAGTTCTGAGCAGTATTCTGTCCATCGATTGAGGATCTGCTGTTCTTCTGTCAGGCATTTCCCTGATTTGTCTTGGATAGTAGTAGTTCTCCCTTTCTTCACTGATGTCAGGTCTTTCACTATTTGATAAGCCTTCTTGCTGTTGTTCTTGCTCAAGCTGTCTTCCATTTCACAGCACTGTTCTGCTATCCAGTTATCTTTTGCTCTTCTCATATCTTGTTTGATCTTCTTGTTGACTTCTCTGTATTTTGCTGCACCGTCAGGATCACATTTTCTCCTTTTCAATTCCCTTCTTTTGTCACAAAGATCTAGGATGTCTTCTGTGACCCATGGTTTCTTTGTCCGACGGTGTTTACCAAGGATCTCGCTGGCTGTGTCGGCCACTATTTTGTTGAAGGTGTTGGTCAGCAAGTTCACGTCGGTATATTTGTCATCCAGTATGATAAGTGGTGCAAATTTCCCACCTATCATTGCTTTGAATGCTTCTGCTACATCAGGATCCTTAAGTTTCTCGATGTCAAATTTTATTCTTGTTGGCTTTGGTTTGCTGATCCTTTTCAGGCGAATGTGGAAGGTTGTCATCAACAAGTCGTGATCACTTCCGATATCTGCTCCTGGAAAGCTTCGTGTCCTGGCAATGTTCACTCCTGTGTGAAAGCGCCGTTTCACCAAGATGTAGTCGATCTGATTGTGATGTTTTCCATCTGGGCTGTGCCAGGTCCATCTTCTAGATGTTTTGTGTGGGCCAAATGTGTCAGCTGTTTCGTAGATGGATAAACAGGTGAATGCGATATCCGAGTCCTGTTTCTACCACATCCGAAATATTGACAAAGTCAGGCAATACATCACATATGACGCCTGTACGATTAGAGTCCAGGCTCTGGTAAAATCTCGCCTGGACTATGGAAACGCGCTACTGCAAGGTTTGCCTCAGGTGCTAATTGAACGATTGCAGCGTATACAGAACTGCGCTGCTCGCCTAATCACCAGGTCACGCAAGAGCGAACACATAAAGCCTGTGGTACTTGAGCTACATTGGCTTCCGGTGAAATACCGGCTCCGCTTTAAGATTAACACCTTCACGTATAAACTGCTCAACGGATTGGCAGCGGCATACATGATTGAAATTGTGCAGAAACATCAAACAACGCGTAGTTTAAGATCAACGGGGAAGTCGCTTCTCATCGTACCTGTGCTACGGACTGCAACTTATGGTGAACGTTGTTTCAGCCGACACGAGGCCATACTGTGGAACGTCTTGCCTGAGAACATTAAACAACTGAACACTCTCAGCTCTTTCAAGCGACACTTAAAAACACATCTCTTTAAACTGACATATGATTGACGTGATTGAGTCACGCTCTCGTTTAATGACATTGCTATATACCAATGACTTATTCGTAATGTTTTATTCATGTATGTACTTTAAGTGTAACATCTGAGTTTATGTATTTGTTATGTTAAAATCACCTCCTTTACACAATCTACTTTTTAAATAATCTAAATTTTATAGTTTTATTTATGCAGTTTTATGCAAAGTATGTATTTTATCTTAATTGGATTCGGGCGCTATATAAATTCTGATATAATAATAATATAATATTGTTATTATTAATACTTGCTTTTTTATTAGACACATTTATGTTATCATCTTCGCAGATCTGCTGGTAACAATGTCTTTCCTCTGTTTTTATTTGCTTCCAGGCGAAATAAGTATCAGTACTAAGTTTCTTATACTGTGTTTTGAATTTCACTTCAGGCAAAGAAACGGGGACGCCAACTTTAAAACAGGATGAGGAGACGTGCTACGTTGACTTTAATTGAAATGCTTCTGTTGACGACCAATGGGACGCTGGGTATGTATTGTACCGGACATTGAGAAGAATAGCAAAGAATAGCAACAATACCCATCCTCCGGACGGAAAACGTGTGGTTCTTTGTAGTCCGTAAGTGATATATATATATATATATATATATATATATATATATATATATATATATATATATATATATATATATATATATATATATATATATATATATATATATATATATATATATATATATATATATATATATAATTATATATATATACATATATATATATATATATATATATATATATATATATATATATATATACACACACATATATATATGCATATATATATATATATATATATATATATATATATATATATATATATATATATATATATATATTGATGGCTTGACGACTCTCGAAACGGTAGTGGAAGTGTGATCAATTGTCAATTGCACAGCGAAACATGTGTTGCGACAATAGCGATAGATTGACATATTTCATGATGAATTGGTGGGACGGGAAAAGATCTCCAGTTTCACCACTGATTGCCACAACGTGAAAAAATACATCTGATGGTGGGGGCTATAAAAAAAATCATGAGCACATCACGAGAAAGACAAAACTTTTGAAGCTGGCAATAGATGGAAGGTTATACGAACAAATATGTCGTATGGTACTTCCTTTCAAGTGAATGTATCCTTATTTCTTTTGCTATATCTAATGTCCAACTTTCACCATTTTAAACGGCCAGTATAGGCAGACAAAATGACTAATTCACTTAGTAGAAATGGATGTGTGTTGGAGAATTTTGAAATATATGATTTATATACACATATATTAGAAAATTAAAAACAAATGAATTAATCAACGTCTAACGTAAATAATATCCAATGAAATTAACATAATTTTACCGTAAAATAATAAATCCACATTTCAATAAATTAAACACCTGCTCTGTGTAAAGCCTACGTGCATACCGCTGTTGTGCGCGATTGCGCAATTAACAAATGCGATTCGATGCAGATCAACTTATAATGATATCGTTCTGAACTGATGGAGTTGTGCTCGTAACTCATTCATTATTAGATGTGACGTATGTGGCGCTTACCAGAAAGTATATAGAAAAAAAATACCCAGTAAGCATATTAAAACATAATATGAGGAGAATAATGAGGAGAATAACACGTTCCAACATAGCTTTGGACCGGAGTTCATGCGATGCCAATAATATAATGCCGGTTTTAGATGAAAAGTTCTACATACATTTAGGGCACAATTTTATCTTTGCACAACCAAATGTATAATTATTAAAAAAAAATATTATATATATATATATATATATATATATATATACGCACACATATAACGACACATGAGTAATTTGCTCGTGTATTTGTTTTATTCATATTCGTTAATGTATGTACTAATAACATTTTATTATCAAGCTTATTATATAATTAATATTTAATACTAATAATACTACTACTACTAATACTAATAATAAGAACAATAATAAAAACAGTAATAATAATAAAAACTATAAAAAATAATGATAATAATAGCCTCTAAATTCTTTCTTTGAGTCAAGATTCACGAGGAAAGAAATGATGGAGAGTATAACACATCAACCTGTGTGTAGAATGGTTTGAGATAGTATGACACATCAACCTGTGTGCAGAATGATTTGAGATAGTATGACACATCAACCTGTGTGAAGAATGATTTGAGATAGTATGACACATCAACCTGTGTGAATAGTGATTTGAGATAGTATGACACATCAAACTATGTGAAGAATGATTTCAGATAGTATGACACATCAACCTGTGTGCAGAATGATTTGAGATAGTATGACTCACCAACCTGTGTGTAGAATGACTTGAGATAGTATAACACATCAACTTGTGTGTAGAATGACTTGAAATAATATGACACATCAACCTGTGTATACAGTGATTTGAGAAATACACTGGCAACGTGGAGTGAAAAAAATTGCGCAAGTTTCGAAACAGCAGTAGGTGGACTTGAACCCTGGTCCCCTCGACTGACACAAGTAGGTGGACTTGAACCTTGGTCTTCTCGACTGACAGCAGTAGGTGCACTTGAACCCTGGTCCTATCGACTGACAGCTTTAGGTGGACTTGAACCCTAGTCCTCTAGACTGACAGCAGTAGGTGGACTTGAACCCTGGTCCTCTCGACTGACACAAGTAGGTGGACTTGAACCTTGGTCTTCTCGACTGACAGCAGTAGGTGCACTTGAACCCTGGTCCTATCGACTGACAGCTTTAGGTGGACTTGAACCCTAGTCCTCTAGACTGACAGCAGTAGGTGGACTTGAACCCTGGTCCTCTCTACTGACAGCAGTAGGTGGACTTGGACCCGGGTCCTCTCGACTGACAGCTGTAGGTGGACTTGAACCCTGATCCTCTAGACTGACAGCAGTAGGTGAATTTGAACCCTGGTCTTCTCGACTGATAGCAGTAGGTGGACTTGAACCCAGGTCCTCTCGACTGACAGCAGTAGGTGGACTTGAACCTAGGTCCTCTAGACTGACAGCAGTAGGTGGACTTGAACCCAGGTCCTCTCGACTGACAGCGGTAGGTGGTCTTGAACCCTGGTCGTCTCTACTGACAGTGCGTCGCTGTAACTGACGTGCTAAAGCTGTTCCGATTCAAATAACTCTCCCAGAATTGTTCTACTTATGAATAATGCTAACACGTATTGACAATGACAGCTTGAAAGCGATATATCTTTACATTAAACGAGGGACGAAGACATAAAAATCTCGCTCCTAACTACACGGAGTGCGCATGCGTCGGGGTGGTACGGGTCCGTTACATCGCTCCACACATTTCACTCAACACAACATGTTCACCAACACAACAAATGACCACAATTGGTACAACACCTCAACATAATCCACTGATCACACAGAAACAGACAAACCAAACGCAACTAATCAAAACAACGCCCTTTACCGCAACACATGAACCAAAATGTCACTGCCGGCGCCGTCCGGGTGAGTTCTTTTCATTTTATCGCTAAGCATTTCATTAGTAAGCTTACTTTTCTTCAAGTCGCCACTGCTTGCATTTGGATCTAACTTTCAGAAATCCATGCTACAAAATTTATTCCAATTCAGATGTCCCTTTAGGAAATATTCGCCTCACCTAGTCCCGCATTCCACGCGGATTAATCTTGGGCTACCGCAAATAATCACCGTCACTCTCCTAATAGCAACGATCATTGGAACATGTCAACGCGTATGTCGATCAAATCTCAAAATTAAACCAAAATATTATGCCCTAACTTTGAATCCCTGAATTAAATTCCCACCCAAAATCAAATTCAAATCAGACATTGTTACACATCTGTACCTCAGCAGACTGATAGCACTCTCAGGCGACATCCACCCAAACCCTGGCCCATATGGGCGCCCAATTCCAAATATTACCACTTCTCCATCTAGAAATGAGCAATCCATTTCTACCAACACCCAGTCTGACAGCTCCACGCTTAGTACCCCAACACTCCACACATCACAACATGCAGGCTTAATTTTCGCCCCAAACCCCCAAAACACTTCAACCCCCGAACGCCACAAGAAAACCCAAGGAAACACACTTAAAGGAATTTTTATAAACGCCAACAGCGTTAAGAGCATAGAAAAAGCAACCCAACTAAAGGCAACTATTCAATATAATAACCCAGACATCATATTTCTAGTTGAAACTAAATTAGATGCAAACTATGCTACATACTCTTTCCTACCACCCAACTATGAGGCCATTAGAAAGAACAGGAATGCCCATGGCGGTGGAGTCCTTATAGCCTTCCGTGACAACATTGTAGCTGAACCCCTCCAAAATTTAAACTCAAATTGTGAAATAATTTGGACAAAAATTCACTTTGCACGAAACAAATGCATATACTTTGCATCTTATTATCGACCCCCAAATGACCACCTCCAATCCCTTGAAGCTCTCCACGACTCCCTAACTAAACTATATAGATCACAAAAAAAACCCTAACGTAGTCATAGCTGGAGATTTTAACCTCCCTGATATCAACAGGACAAATCACCAGACCACTAATAACAGCACTGCCAGCAAGCATAACAAACTACTAGAAATAACTAACGACTTTGGGCTGCAGAACATGGTAAACGACCCCACACGCATCGCTTCTGGCAACATTCTTGACCTCAAACTCACCTCAAATCCCTTCATTATCATCAACACCCACACCACTCCTGGTATGAGCGATCACGAATCCGTGACCTTCAACGTCAACTTAAACCCAGTTCGCAACAAGAAAACCCCCCCACCAAGTTTATAGTTACAAATCAGCAGACTGGGACCAACTCAAAGACGAGATAGACAAACTAAATCTTGAGTACTTCGACATCGACCCCAACTCACAGGATATAGACTGGACCTTTATCCGCGAACGTCTGACTACCTTGATTAACAATAACATACCTAGACGATACACAAAAGCTAAAACCCACCTCCCCTGGATAACACGTGAACTAATTAGAATGCAGAGAAGACGAAACAAAAGACACAAAAAGGCAAAGCAAACTGGACTAAACAGTGACTGGGAAAAATTTAAGGAACTCCGAAAGCAAGCTACTAAAGCATTAGCAAAATCCTACAAAGACTATGTTAACAACCACATTGGAGACAGCCTGAAAACTAATCCAAAACGATTCTGGTCATTTATTAAGGCAAATAAACGAGAAAACATTGGCATCCCCACACTTCGAGTTAACGACCAACCAATAATTAATGATCGAGATAAAGCAAATGCCCTAAACAACCAATTTAGCTCTGTATTTACCCAAGAAAAGCACCCCATCCCCCAAATAGCTCCTTCTACTTACCCCCAACATCCCCCTTCTCGAATTGGCATAGATGGCGTAATAAAGCAGTTGGAAAATCTAAACAAGAACAAAGCTACAGGCCCAGGCCCAACTCACAGCCAGAGTCCTCAAAGAAACTGCAAAGCAGATAGCTCCCATCATCACCCAAATTTTCCAACAATCATACAACAAAGGTAAACTTCCTAATGACTGGCTACAAGCATTAGTAACTCCTATACACAAAAAGAGCCACAAATCTGACCCAGCTATCTACAGACCCATATCACTAACCTGCACCCTCTGTAAAGTAATGGAACATATCATCCTAAGCAACATGTGGAAACACCTGCACAAGCATAACATCATTATCCACTTCCAACACGGATTCCAGTCGGGACTGTCTTGTGAATCACAACTCATTGAGACAGTCCACGACTGGATGACTGCTATGGACAACAAGACCCAAATTGACGCAATCCTGCTTGACTTTGCTAAAGCCTTCGACAAAGTGCCTCACCTACGTCTTCTATCAAAATTGACCTCCTACGGAATCACTGGAAACACTCAAAATTGGATCAAATCTTTTCTATCCAACCGCAAACAGAGAGTCTCAGTTAACGGTGCCCTGTCGGACATCACAGATGTCACATCTGGTGTTCCACAGGGTTCAGTTCTAGGACCTGTCCTCTTCTTACTCTACATAAATGACATAAATAGGAACATCAAATCTTCTATACGCCTTTTTGCAGATGATAGTATTATATATCGTAAAATTTCTTCCAAAACCGACCACGAAATTCTCCAAAGTGACCTAAGCCAACTTCAAACATGGTCAGACAAATGGCAAATGGAATTTAATGTATCTAAATGCGTCCACCTTCTAATAACAAACAAAACTAAACCCAGCCCACACAAGTACTCGCTTTCTGGCCAGCCATTATCCACCGTATCCAGCCACTCATACCGGAGTAAAATTGGATTCCAAATTAACCTGGACAAATCACGTCACTGACATAACTTCAAAATCTTCGAAATGTTTAGGCATGATTAAACGAACTCTTGGCCCATGTATACCAGAAGTTAAGCAAACAGCCTACAACATGCTAATCCGGCCAAAACTTGAGTACTCTTCACCCATATGGAATCACCACACCTTTTCACAAGTTAAAAGCCTTGAAAGAGTGCAACACTCTGCTGCCAGATTTGTTAAAAACGATTACAGACGGAACACAAATCCAGCAGATCTAATTACTGCCCTTGGATGGCCAACCCTCGAACGAAGGCGCATTATCAAACAAGCCACTACCTTCTACAAAATTCTAAACAACATTATTGAGATCACCCCCCCCTCCAGGCCTACTAACTCGCTCTCGAACCAGTGGACAATACATAGCCCCCAAGTGTCGTATAAATGCAATGGTCTTTTCATTTTATCCCAGAGCCATTCGCATATGGAATATGATTCCATCAAAAATTACCAACATAAAAAACCCAAAATCATTTCATGAAGCTATTACGGAACTCCCTTTCACCACACCTCCTCACCTGAACTGCCTTTAAAACACAGTGCTCAGCGTAAACTGATCCATGGTGTGGGTATGGAGACTGTCTATGTGTGCATGTGGCAAGGCAGCGACAGTCTCCATACACACAACCAACTTATTAAAAATTTTCGTTAACCATCCTATACATAAAATAAATAACACTATCAGATAAAAACCACTTCAGCAAATTAATGATACTAGTCTTTTAATCGAATGTACCACCCACAGCGCATGCGCACAGTCCACCACAAACTCCTGCGTTAGCCCAAGTTTGGGCTGTTTGGAGTAAACCACTTGAGACTTGAGACTACAGTTTTTCATTCAAAGTTGGCCGCATTTCAATAGTACAATTAGGCCTACTGCGCAATTAATGCAACAACAAGTCGTTTCGGCAGCAGCCAGTGCGTCGACAGAGGAGGCGGCGGCGGTGGCGGCTATATATAGAGAACCATATGATATTGATGAGGAATATTGGAAATATGTGGACGCTTTATGATTTTACTGCCGAAATAGCTTGATACATGCAATTTTTAACAAACGTGTCGATCAAACTTTTCAGTAGAGCTGTCTCGCCTCTGCATTGGCTTGTCCTGGCCTTGTCGTTGCGATTTTGTTGTAGCACAGTACACAAAGTGCCTCTCGGTCTATGCTATTATTTAATATATATATATATATATATATATATATATATATATATATATATATATATATATATATATATATATATATATATATATATATATATATATATATATATATATATATATATATATATATATATATATAGTGTTTTAATAGTGTTTCAAATAATGAAACTGATGTCACACCCAAATTCATTGTTTTGGCCCCACTGCAACATATAAACTTTTAACGTACGCAGACGGTTTATATAGCTTTATTATATCTCCGACATTGTGTCGATTGGTTGGCAATTGAAAAAAATGTTGATCAATCTTGTTTCTCGTAATGTGAATAATTGTTTTCTTTTCTGGAATTGCAAACAAGATGGACTCCTTGTGGCCACAATTGCGGCGTCTCATGTTGTGAAATTGAAAATATTTCAGGATAATTGCATAAATGAAAAGTAGACATGTTTCTTACATTTGAACCAAAGAAATGCACGGGGGGGGGCAACGAATCGCGTAGTTTTAGCTCTTTCTGAAAATCAGGTGACGAACTATTGCGCAGTATAAAACTGTGCGTACAACCAACATTCTAGTTTTACGTTTCGGTGTCTACTGACTTCGACAAACTTACAGTGCACAAAGTCGGAAAGTTCCGAAACTCAAACACAAAACTATATATAGAGAACCATATAATATCGTTCTGCTTCATGCATGCTACCATTTAAGAAGATATTCACTATATCAATCGATGTCGATTAATTACAATTCTAAATATGTTTTAGGCAGATTGAATGCATTTACACAAGCAGCCAAAGGATTCTTCCCAGGTTCGACCATCCTTTTTATCGCAGAAACTTAGATCACAAATGTCAAATAAGACGGGTGTTAGAATATAATTTACAGTAGCACCGCCAGGTAAGGCGCACAATAGCGATTAGCACCTTTTTAAAAAGTAGTTCCCCGTTCACCCTTGTGCACCAAACACAACTGTGAAATATACGTATGTTGCGACGCACGCAACGCTGCAGTAAGTGTCTATGTGTCTTACAAATGCACACAAATAGCATCGCCTCTCCGACGACGCCGCGCAATATAGTTTTTGTTCCCGGCCGCAACGTATTGTCGGACGTCGCGAATAAAAACGAACACAAATACCTACAACCGCACTCTATCAACAATACGTTGTCGTGTTATTCGCCCGTGTGCTTTAATACGGCTGCTTCAGCCAACTTGTTGCCATTTTGAATGAGGTATGACGCTATTTTATTGTCAAACCAAAACTATATGCAATCTTTCCGACTAAATGTGACGGTTTCCAGGTTACCGAATACTAACTATTTACGTGTGTTATTGGAAACGAAATTGCATTAAAATAATTGATGGGTTGTTGAGTTTCTGTCGAATACCGCAATAACATTAGGAAATATCAAAGTACCGGAAGCTAAAAGAAAAGGGGCTTGCGAAACACCAGCCTACATATACGACATAGAGACCACAGCGATGATAGAAAAACAACTAGATAAACTGCATGTTTGTGAGAAAAACTGGGTGAGAAAAATTGCTGGAAAATATTACACAAGCGAAGAATGGATCAGTTGTGGGAGGAAGTTGGTGTGAGAGAGAATGTCACGAGGAAGCTGATGAGGAGCCGGCTAAAGTGGGCTGGACATTTGGAAATAAGAGGATACGTCTAGAGTGGAGGGTAGAAGGAGAAGAGGAAGACCGAGACTAAGATGGGACCACTGCGTAAAGAGAGTGTGGGAGGGGAGTGGAGAAGAACAACGAGGGATGGGGGAGTGGGAACGGTGAAGACGACATTGAAATGGTATCAACCTCATGCAAGAGATGGCGCCACACCGTTAGCAGGTTCATGACTCACCACGTGGAGCCACTATTGCGGCGAGTGCCGAATGGAGCCCACCAGAACCTGTATAGTTAAAGGAAATAAAAACAACAACAAAACACTTTATGTTACATCTTGCCGTATATTTCCTTTTTCACAACAACGAAACATTTATTAAAATTCAATCATTTAATAATTCCAAATAATACTATGTTCTACCAATATACACATAATAACAATATTGATCTTACTATACATATCTCGATTATGCACCTTTCTCCCCGCTATTATCGGCAAGTTTTGATGTGACGTCACTGTTGACAGGGAAGTGCAGAGAGACTGCGACTGTCCAATCATTCACCCATGTTTACAGTGATGGCGGTTGTTTCAAAGCGAGCGTCAGAATGTTTTATGTGTGTCTGCGCAGTCCATTCTATGTTTGTGTGACAAACACAACTACCATGTAGGGTGAAAATGGGCACTCTGCTGGGTGTCAGACAAACAGCGCACACTCCACACAAAGGGGAATTTGTCTACTGATTAACAATTAACAATTAACCACGTATCACGTAGTAAATCTCAATTGAATAGGAACGTGTCGTCCGACAACCGTCCCCCGCCAACAGAGGGATAAGTCGCCTCACGACCTGCCCCCGCCAACTGAGGGATAAGTCGCCTCACGACCTGCCCCCGCCAACTAGGGATAAGCCGTCTCATTAACGTATCTTGTCGCGTCACGTGCATTAGGCAATGAGGAACCGAGCGTATTTTTTATCGCTGGGTGGCGCTGCGCCCACCCAAGTTATACTAATTACCCATAGTCCTTAGCGCTTCGTTGGAGAAGGAGGCGAACTGTGTATTTATTAACACTAGTTGCCAATAAAATGCCAGGAACCGGCTGCTGCGTCCCGCAGTGTAAAGGTAAAGGGATCATCAGATCCCAAGGATCCTACTCTAAGAAAAAAGTGGATAATCGCCATACGGAGGAACAAATGGCAGCCGACAAACACGAGCGTGGTTTGTCGATGCCATTTTGTGGAATCCGACTTCAAGCAAGTGACTAATCATGGTAAAGTGAAAGCCGTTTTCTCTTATATATTATGCGTATATGTTACAAACACTGCATAGAAATGTAAACACGCGGTGTAAACGTCACATCGCATGAAGCCTTGCGCCGCAGATGACAGCTGCGACTGTGTTGTGTATTGAAAGTATGACGTTCTTGCGAGTGTACGTGTGGCTGTTATTTGTTCTTTCCGACATATCTTTAATAACTGAAGATTAATAAAATATGACAACGGGAATGACAACTTTAGTGTTGTTAGCTTGTTAGGCCCTACCATGTATTTAATAAATTCTACTATCTGTATTAATAGTAATAAGCGTGGTAATTGCTTCCATTCGGCAAATTCCTACTAATCACGACACGACACGCCACATTACGCCACACAAAGCAACCAATCAAAGACAAACACCCGCTGCGTCTATATTGCAGATTTTTGCAAAAGTTTTTAAAAATAGCATCAAACTTGCACATTTGGCGTGTCTACCGGCGAGAAGTTGTATCTATCATCAGAAAAACACCAGGTCAATAAGTGCAGGGGGCCTTCTAGAACATTCTCGAAAGATCTTAGAAATTTCCCATTGATTGGTTCATACACTACTCACTAAAGATGCTTCATTGGAAGTCAGGCAGTGTCCACGTTGCGCATGCGCAACTGGGAGTGGCTCCGCGCACCACCAACCACCTCCAGAGTATTTTTGGTTTAAGAGAAGCAATTTCGTGTTATGGCGTCTCGGCACTTTTTTGGTACGCTTTCACTAAAATATGTCACATACGGTTCTCCTAGATGTCGCCGCTTTATGAAGCGGGTGGTTGCGTACGCGCAACCGGAAACACGAGCTGGGTGATAATTGACGTTTCTAATAGGCAAATTATAGGAAGTTACTTTGCACATGCGTTACTGGAAGTGGCGCCTGGCGCCAACAACCTCCGGCTTGTCAAAACCTCATTAATTTCGTTTCCCCTAGATATCGCCGCTTTAGGAAGTGGGTGGTTGTGCATGCGCAACAGGAAACGCGAGATGGGCAATAATTGACGTTTTTATTACGCAAATTACTTTATTACTAGGTGTTAGAGGCATTGTTTTACGAAAACAAATCCATTCACTAGCCGCCAGGGGCACCATAAGTACCAAAATTGGTCACCAGGGGCACCCAATAGTGCGGTCACAATCCACCAGGTGTCGTACGCGAAATGGTTTGTTTACTGGGCACTAGGGACGCTTTTTTATTAAGTATTCCATTGGCTATCCGTTATGGGCGCCAGCAGTACCAAAATTATTTACCAGTTTGGCGCTCAGTAGTGCTAGGTGGTGGTGGATGGCTCCGGGTTCCACATTCCACAATCCGTCCTAAGGCTGCCGATGGCTGTCGAAACGTTGAATAAATAATCTAAATGGTTGTAGATTAAGAAGATCATAATTCATATAGGAACTCACATTGGCTTCATGTTGTTTGCGTTTGTCATTTTCGGTTCTACCAACTTATTGTCGATACGCTTCGTCGATTCATCTACATTTTTCAAAAGCGACCTATAGGCAGAATTTCCTCCTTGATTGTATTGAAGAAATTTATTACATTATTAAATAATACTCACATCTCCTATACTCACAAAATTCATCACTACAGTACAGTGTTAATAATGTTTATTTCAAGAGTACATAATGGATATGCAACAAAGTACGCCAGCTACAATATAACGCAACCACAAACCGCAGTCAAAATAATACCATTGATAATGAGTTTATGAATAACTTATTTACGTTAACTTCAGTTTCATCTTTATTAAACATTATATTATAAAGAATCACGATACCTGTTGTGATATATAACTGATATATTTTAAAATCTAAGAACTAAGATACAGTTTTATTTATATTATTCGTGCGCTTGATTACCTGAATATGGATATATGAATGTTCATTAGTTTATGAGGTAATGTTTGTATATATGTAATACAAATACATATGCTTAATTCAATACAAATGTGTATATCCATGCTGATGATTTATCATTGTCTTATCAAATGCTAGTTAGTGTGATGACTACATGACAGTTTATTTATACGTTTATTATACTGAAATTCAGGGGCCTAGTGATGCCATCAAAAGACGAAAAGTGGCCCAAAGCATAAGCTTAGCAATACTGCATTAAATGCGAGATAAAAAAAACAAGGATGGATCAATAAAAATATGTACAAGAAAGATGTTTCATAAAACATGATTTATCTGGTGGTCATGGTAAGCAGGAAATAATACTAGGCTCTACCAGATACATCAACTGACTAGGCGTGCCGTTCACGCTCACTTTATGGGCTCGGGCCCCGTAGGCTGTTTATTCGCAGGTCACAATCTCCCAGCCAGGCATTAACCTACGGTCAACACCATGACCACAAGAAGACGAAAACAGTCACATTTAATCTGATTAAGATATCTGATCCATTAGAAAAACATTCACACCTGTCTTGAATGCAATCATGTTTGGAGAGGCAGGGAAAGCGGATGCTGGGAGGGACCGATATAATGATAGCTCCCACAATAATGACATTTAATTCTTAATGTCTGGCCAGGCAAGGTAAGGAGTTTATTTGACCAGCATGAAAGAAACGTATGCACACACATAATATTATTAGCGTATAATCACGTATAAACACGTTTCATTATGTCATAATGAAATAGGTTAATGTGTGTGCGTTCGTCCGAGCGTGCGTGCGTGCGTGCGTGCGTGCGTGCGTGCGTGCGTGCGTGGATGTGTCCATTGCAATATGTGAGCATAACGCTCCGTTGAGTGATACCAAATAATGTTTTGTTATATATGATATATTTTAGATGATGGGTTTTGAAAATCATATATTCGTTTGTATCTAGTGAAAGGTAAAACACTATTGTTTACGTATTTACTTATCCCCATCGAGCCCATATGTGTCACATGAGGCTCGCGATAATCTCCACACTTCCAATATACTAAATCGAATGTTGCATTTCACTACATATATTTTATAACGTCAGAGCTGCGGTATGAGCATAGCGAGCTTGCAGCATCAACGCATTCGGCAATATGTACCATTAAGCATATTTGAAGAGTCATATCAAAATATTGACGACATCCTACTCAGGTTGCCTAGTCGGGCAAACCTGACGAATGTAAAGGTCGACACCATCGCCGCTATGCACATCGTTAGTTAAGCGTCTCGCTAAAGTGCAAGTAGCACTTAGCCTGGGTGTTGAAGTTAAAACCAAGACACGCCATATTGTCGAGACAGCTCTTCTTGCAGTCTTCCAGCGTGGTAGTGTTCACCTCAACTCCGTCATAGGCAAACTTGTTTTCCAACTTAGTGAAGTCTCCACATGCGGCTGAAGAGGAAATATATCAATGAATGTCAAGCATGGTTTTGAACGGTGGACAGATATTGGGTGCAGACAACATAATGACCAGACATACAAGGAAACAAAATCACCCATGACTGCAGGGATAAAGGGGAGAGCAACCACACAAGATTTGAGAAAGTTGCCATGAAATTCAAAACCCTCACGTCAAGTGAACATGGAAACCATTGGCTTACCAGAGTCCAACAATTTGTCATCTATGGGTAGCCCGCCGACACGAGGCATTTATCAACTTACAAAATTTCATCAACTAATGTTATGATTGGAAAAAACATACCGAAAACGTCCTAAAGTTACATTCCCATAATTAAGGGCGCAGGGGGGTGTCCGCTCAACTAAGTGCGCACATGGGCATGGACATGACCACGATACGTTTGCTCCACAAATAAACGTGTTGTGTCTGATTGAGACTGACTGCTTGGCCAAATTGGCTGGCTTGAATAATTATATAGTTGTTGTCATACTTGTCACGCTTCGAACGTATCTCAACAATATAGCTTATAAGTACAGCCAATATGTTTTACTTATCTCATGAACAGTAAACAGTGAAGTTGCGATTTCGTGGATCTCAACAATGCCTTGTTTGAGCGATTTTCAACAAACAACATAGCTTGACAATATGTCATATCAGAATATTGTTTATTACTACAATGAATTGTCCTTGATAATATGAAATTATCATAAAACTTATACATTGTGTGTTGACACGACACTAACAGTTATATCAATATCGTTAATTATTAATTCTTGTATCTGGTCACTTCTCCCCTCATTCGTGAGCTGATGCATTAAGTAATATATCGTGCAGGTTTGCTGCTTCGTCTATCTGGACAATAGAACGACACCGTAAAACGATATATTACTTAACAAATATTACTTAAAATGCAACCAAAAGTTAACAAAACAACCAGTATCTGTTGTCGTCGCTGTGTCTTCAATGTCAAGCCATATCCACTACTCTGGAAACGATCAATGAATGTTAGAAATTCAATAACTTAAATAAATAAATAATTGGAGTTGATCCAATATATAAATATATATATATATATATATATATATATATATATATATATATATATATATATATATATATATATATATATATATATATATATATATATATATATATATATATATATATATATATATATATATATATATATATATATATATATATATATATATATAGGGGAGAGGAGGGGGAGATGGAGAGTTAGAGGGGGAGAGAGGAAGGGGGTAAGAGATAAAGTATAGAGGATAAGAAGAGACACCCATTGTACAGAATATATTCGCTATGTTCCAGTGAACGCCGCTTTCTGGCAGCTATGACACTGCCAGGATAACTTACTTGGAATGCATTCTCTCCAGAATTTGTTAATGCCATAATTGTTTGTCGTAGCGCACCAAAGTTTTGTATAGTGGACGAATGTACAGTTGTTGTACTCAAAGCCCTTATTTGTAAATGAAGGGGAACACAAAATGAGCTCCCTTATCATTTCCGCCCTTCGTCCAAACAACTCCAACTGAAGCGGAAACAGAAGTGTCATTCGAAACGTTCAACGTCTATTTTTTAGTTGAGTGCCCGTCATGTCGACGTTGTGGGCGTCGTTCACCTTAACGTAGTTGTAAGAATATTTAATTTATTTATCTGGCGCCATTTAAAAATATCAAATTCGCTCTCGAGAACTTTAGTCAAATGCAAGAACACATTTACTAATACTCACAACACAAGAATTAAACGATTGCCATCCAAGGAAGCCATTGGCTTATCAAAGAGTCCAACAAGTTGTCATCTATGTGTAACCGGCCGATACGAAGTATTTGTCAACTTACAAAATGTCATCCTTGTTATGGCTGGCAAAATCATACTGAGAACGTCCTCAAGTTACATTAGCCTATGATAAACACACTTTTGAAGAACTGTCCTGCATTAAATAACACACACTGGTCCTCACGTCCTTAGCCGGCACAATGGATACATGCATTCATTTTAATAATTCAACATTTTCTGTAGAACCTATACATATATATATATATATATATATATATATATATATATATATATATATATATATATATATATATATATATATATATATATATATATATATATATATATATATATATATATATATATATATATATATATATATATATATATATATATATATACATATATAACATACATATATATATATATATAGCATATAATTATATATTTATTACTTGCACAAGGACATGCAAAAATAAAAAATGGCCAAACATAGATGGAAAAAAAATTCATATCTGCATCAATGCTTGCCTCACCCTGCACTTCAGGGTTAAAGAGGAGAGCAACGATACAAGATTTAACAAGGTTGCTATCCAAAGCAAAAACCTCACATGTCAAGTAGACATGGAAGCCACTGGCTTATTAAACAGTCCAACAATTTGTAATTTATATGTATTCTGCCGATACGAGGTATTTGTCAAATTGTAAAATGTCATCCATGTTATGGTAGGAAAAACTATACCGAGAACGTCCTAAAATTACATTAGCCTACGATGAAAACATTTTTGAAGACATGTCCTATATAAGTAACATAGCAGTGCAGTCAATAACACACACAGGTTCTCACTTCCTTAGTCGACACAATGGATGCATGCATTCCCTCCATAAATTATAATAATTTAACATTTTTAGTAGAAGCTATGTTGTCCACTGACACAGATTAAGATAAAAGGAACATTCTTATACAGCGCGGTATCCAGTCTTTGGGACGGTTCAAAGCACTTTACACTTCAACCCCTCGCTGACATACGAGAGAGAGTGGGGTGGAGGGAGAGAGGGACGGAGGGATAGAGGCAGAGAAAAGGATAGAGATGTGAGAGACTGAGAGGGAGAAAGTGAGACGGAGAGGGAGAGGGAGAGGGAGAGAGAGGGAGAGGGAGAGGGAGAGGGAGAGGGAGAGGGAGAGGGAGAGGGAGAGGGAGATAGATAGCATGTAGTGTAAAAGTAGAGATGGTCATTGAACTGAATATATTCGCTCCAGTGAACGCCGCTTTCTGGCAGCTACGACATCGACGGGATAACTTACTTGGAATGCACTCTCCCCACAATTTGTTAATGTCATAATTGTGTGTCGTAGCGCACCACCGTTTTGTATAGTCGACGTAAGTAGTTAGTGGAGGTTTTTGGTACCCCCAAATTTTGCGTAAAATCACTGGACCAGACATCAAAGGAACATCAAAGGCAAAACACCCTAATATCGCCCACTGCTTATGAGTGCGCGCAGCCAATCAGAGCGCCTCAGAGCGCCCCCTGACGGTCGTAGCCGAACGTGTGTAACCTAAGCGCCCCCTAGCAACCGGAGGAGGAACGAACATGGACCTAGTTACGTTTACCGAAGGGTCGTTAACCTAGTAAGGAGACGAACACAATCGTACGGTGCACACGTATTTTATTGAATACAACAAAGCGGCAGCAGGAGCAGTACAAACGAGGCGATCGTATGTGATTGGATACAACGAGTCGGGTATGATGAAGTCGAGGCGACTTGCGAATGGTGACCATCGCGCCAGAGCAGAGGTCGCGAACTTACGGGTGTCTCCACCGCGTCAGAGGGATGAGGGCGAGCTTACGGGTGGAGCGACCACCGCACCAGAGGCTCAGTACGATATGCGATAGTACGGTATACCCTTTTTCAGCAGGTTAATCCAATCTAACACGCGACAATCGTTAGCGACCAGATCGGTGTGGAAAGCGTTGACGAAAGTTCTCATAGGAGCGCCGTTACAACGAAGCATGATATAAGTGATGCAATATTGTCCGCAAACGTTAGACAGAGGACTCTGAAGTCTCGTGCCATACGCATATTTTCGTATTATGTCAATATTGTTAAATAGTGCGCTCTTACACTTTACCCATACCTCCTACAGTTTACCCATAATTCCTACAATTTACCCATAATTCTCCTATTGAATAAGAGTACAAGGACATTTTATTAAATATTTGAAAATAATGACACAATATCATCCACAAACGTTAGACAGAGGACTCTAAAGTCTCGTGCCATACGCATATTTTCGTTATATGTCAATATTGTTAAATAGTGCGCTCTTACACTTTACCCATACCTCCTACAGTTTACCCATAATTCCTACAATTTACCCATAATTCTCCTAATGAATAAGAGTACTAGGACATTTTATTAAATATTTGAAAATAATGACACAATATCGTCCACAAACGTTAGACAGAGGACTCTAAAGTCTCTTGCCATACGCATATTTTCGTTATATGTCAGTATTGTTAAATAGGGCGCTCTTACACTTTACCCATACCTCCTACAGTGTACCCATAATTCCTACAATTTACCCATAATTCTCCTATTGAATAAGAGTACAAGGACATTGTATTAAATATTTAAAAATAATGACACAATATCATCCACAAACGTTAGACAGAAGACTCTAAAGTCTCTTGCCATACGCATATTTTCTTTATATGTCAATATTGTTAAATAGTGCGCTCTTACACTTTACCCATAATTCCTACAGTTTACCCATAATTCCTACAATTTACCCATAATTCCTACAATTTACCCATAATTCCTACAATTTACCCACAATTCCTACAATTTACCCAGCACACATATGTAGTGAAGTGTGTTTGTTCGTTCACCTAGCTATAAAAAGAACGGGACTTTAGTTTCATACAACTAGAATATATATATATATATATATATATATATATATATATATATATATATATATATATATATATATATATATATATATATATATATATATATATTCACTGTACCCACAGTACAGAGCTAGAATACATAGTCACTGTCCCACAGTACACAGCTAGAATGCATAGTCACTGTACCCACAGTACAAAGCTAGAATACATAGTCACTCTATCCAGAGTGCGCAGCTAAATTACATAGTCACTTTACCCAAAATACACAACTAGAATACGTAGTCACTGTACCCACTGTATGCAACTAGAATACATATATATATATATATATACATAGTCACTTTACCCAGAGTGCACATATAGAATATAAATTCACTGTACCCAGAGTACACTGCTAGAATACATAGTTAATCTACCCACAGTACACAGTTACAGTACATAGTCACTGTACACACAGTACACAGCTAGAATACATAGACACTGTACCCACAGTGCACAGCTAGAATACATAGTCACTGTACCCACAGAACACAGCTGTAATATATATATATTCACTGTATATACAGTACACAGCTACAGTACATAGCCACTGTATCTACAGTACACTGATAGAATATATATTCACTGCACCAACAATACACAGCTAGAATTCATAGTTACTATACCCACAGTACATAGTACTCAGCTACAATTCGTAGTAACTGTATCCACAGTACAGAGCTATAACACATAGTCACTGTACCCACAGTACACAGCTAGAATATATAGTCACTATACCCAGAGTACAAAACTAGAATACATAGTCACTGTACCCACAGTATGCAGCTAGAATACATAGTTACTGTACACAAAGTACACAACTAGAAAACATAGTCATTGTACCCACAATACACAGCAAGAATGCATAATCACTGTACCCACAGTATACAGCTACAATTCGTAGACACTGTACCCACAGTACACAACTAAAATACATAGTCACTCAACCCACAGTACACAGCTAGAATGTATATTCACTGTACACAGAGTACACAGTTAAATAGAATAATTAGTCACTGTACGAAGAATACACAGCTAGAGTACATAGAACTGTACCCATAGTACACGGCTAGAACACATAGTCACTGTACCCACAGTAGTCAGCTAGATTACGTAATCACAATAACCACAGTTCACAGCTAGAATACATAATCAATGTAACCACAGTACACAGCTAAAGTACATAGGCACTGTACCCACAGTACTCTGCTACAGTACATAGTCACTGTACCCACATTACACAGCTAGAATACTTAGTCACTGTATCCAGAGTACACAGCTATAATACTTAGTCACTGTACAAAGAGTACACAGCTATAATACATATTCACTGTATCCAAAGTACACAGCTAGAATACATAGCCACTGTACCCACAGTATACAGCTACAATGCAAAGTCACTCAACCCATAGTACAATGCTATAATACATATACACAGTACACAGTTAAAATACATATTCACTGTACCCACAGTAAACAACTAGAATACATAGCCACTGTACGCACAGTACACATGTAGAATACATAATAACAGTCACTGTACCCACAGTACACCACACAATTCATAGTCACTGTACCCACATTACTCAGCTAGCATACATAGTCACTGTACCACAGTGCACACCTAGCGTACAATATTACTGTACCCAAAGTACACAGTTAGAATACATAGTAACTGTACCCACAGTACTCAACTATAACACATAGTCACTGTACCCACAGCACACAGCTAGAATACGTAGTCACTATACCAACGGTACACAAATAGAATACATATTCACTGTACCTACAGTACAGAGCTAGAATACATAGTCACTGTCCCACAGTACACAGCTAGAATACATATTCACTGTACCCACAGTACACAGCTAGAATACATAGTCAATATATTCAGAGTACACAGCTAAATTACATAGTTACTGTACCCACAGTACACATCTAGAATACATATGTACTGTACCCAGAGTACACAACTAGAATACATAGTCACTGTACCCACATAACACAGCTAGAATTCGTTGTTACTATACCCACAGTACAAGGCTAGAATATGTAGTTGCTGTACCCAGAGTACTCAGCTACAGTACAGTAAACAGTACACAGCTAAAGGTCATATTGACTTCATCCACAGTACACACCTAGAATATATAGTAAATGTGCCCACATTACACAGCTAGAATACATAATCACTGTACGCACAGTACACAAGTAGAACGCATAGTCACTGTACCCACAATACACAGCTAGAATATATAGTTGCTGTACCCACAGTGAAACGATGGCCAGACGTAAAGCGAGTCGATCACAAGACTGGTGGACAAAGTACACCCATCGCACAATAGCAGCATCACGTAGGCGGCCAAGGGTGGTGATAGGAATGTGGGCCACAGCCAGAGGAGGCCTATAGAAACCGAGCCCAGAGTTAACGAGCAGCTGGCAAACATAGTCACTGTATCCAGAGTACACAGCTAAAGTACATAGTCACTGTACCCCACAGTACACAGTTACAGTACCTTTTCACTGAACACACAGTACACAGCTAGAATGCATAGGTACTGTACCTCTGTACACAGATACAGTACATAGACACTATACCCTCAGTACACCGCTAGAATACATAGTCACTGTATCCAGAGTACACAACTATAATACATAGTTACTATACCCACAGTACACAAGACACAGCTACATGTCATAGTCACTGAATCCATAGTACACAGCTAGATTACATAATCACTGTACCCACAGTACACAGCTAGAATATGTAGTCACTATGCCCACAGTACACAACTAGAATACATAGTCACTGTACCCACAGTACAGAGCTAGAATACATAGTTACTGTATCCAGAGTACACAACTAGAATACATAGACACTATACCCACAGAACACAGCTAGAATGCATAGTCACTGGACCCACTGTACACGGCTAGAAGACATAGTCACTGTACCCACAGTACACAGCTAGAATACAAAGTTACTGTACACACAGTACACAGCTAGCATACATAGACACTGTACCCACAGTGCACAGCTAGAATACATAGTCACTGTACCCACAGAACACAGCTTTAATATATATATATATATATATATATATATAAATATATATATATATATATATATATATATATATATTCACTGTATGCACAATACACTGCTACAGTACATAGCGACTGTATCTACAGTACACTGATAGAATATATATTCACTGCACCAACAATACACAGCTAGAATTCATAGTCACTATACCCTCAGTATATAGTACTCAGCTACAATTCGTAGTCAATGTATCCACAGTACAGAGCTAGAATACATAGTCACTATACCCAGAGTACACAACTAGACTACATAGCCACTGTACCCACAGTATGCAGTTAGAATACATATTTACTGTACACAAAGTACACAACTAGAAAACATAGTCATTGTACCCACAATACACAGCAAGAATGCATAGTCACTGTACCCACAGTATACAGCTACAATTCGTAGTCACTGTATCCACAGTACACAACTAAAATACATAGTCACTCAACCCACAGTACACAGCTAGAATACATAGTCACTGTACCCATAGTATACTTCTACAATTTATATTCACTGTACCCACAGTACACAACTAGAATACATTGTCAATGTACCCACAGTACACAGCTACAATACATAGTCACTGTACCCACAGTACACAGCTAGAATACATAGTCACTGTACTCACAGTACACAGCTACAATACATAGTCACTGTACCCACAGTACACATCTAGAATACATAGTCAATGTATCCAGAGTACACAGCTAATGGACATAGTCACTGTACCCACAGTACACAACTACAATACATAGTCACTGTACATACAGTACACGGCTAGAATACATAGTCACTGTAACCAGAGTATATAGCTATAATACTTAGTCACTGTACACACAGAACACAGCTATAGAACATATTCACTGTATCCAGAGTACACAGCTAAATTACATAGTCACTGTACCCAGAGTACACAACTAGAATACATAGTCAGTGTACCCACAGTACACAGCTAGATTACATAGTCACTTTACCCACAGTGCACAACTAGAATATAAATTCACTGTACCCAGAGTACACAGCTAGAATACAGAGTTACTGTACCCACAGCACAACAATCAACTTACTTGACCAGTACTACAGTACACAGCAGTCAACTTACTTGACCAGTGCTGCAGTACACAGCAACCAACTTAATTGACCAGTGCCCAACTTACTTGACCAGTGCTACAGTACACAACAACCAACTTACTTGATGTCATTGTGGTCTTCTAGTGTGTCCTCCAATGTTAACTGTGTCATTGTTGTCTTCTAGTACGTCCTCCAATGTTAACACTTTTACCCTGCTAATGTCAAATAATGGGGCAGCCCCACTGTGGACAGTACCAGACACTGTTACCCTGCTAATGTCATAGTAATGGAGCAGCCCCACTGTGGACAGTACCAGACACTGTTACCCTGCTAATGTCATAGTAATGGAGCAGCCCCACTGTGGACAGTACCAGACACTGTTACCCTGCTAATGTCATAGTAATGGAGCAGCCCCACTGTGGACAGTACCAGACACTGTTACCCTGCTAATGTCAAGTAATGGGGCAGCCCCACTGTGGACAGTACCAGACACTGTTACCCTGCTAATGTCAAGTAATGGAGCAGCCCCACTGTGCACAGTACCAGACACTGTTACCCTGCTAATGTCAAGTAATGGGGCAGCCCCACTGTGGACAGTACCAGACACTGTTACCCTGCTAATGTCAAGTAATGGAGCAGCCCCACTGTGCACAGTACCAGACACTGTTACCCTGCTGATGTCAAATAATGGTGCAGCCCCACTGTGGACAGTACCAGACACTGTTACCCTGCTAATGTCAAATAATGGGGCAGCCCCACTGTGGACAGTACCAGACACTGTTACCTTGCTGATGTCAAATAATGGAGCAACCCACTGTGGACACTACCAGACACTGTTACCCTGCTAATGTCAAGTAATGGGGCAGCCCCACTGTGGACAGTACCAGACACTGTTACCCTGCTAATGTCATAGTAATGGAGCAGCCCCACTGTGGACAGTACCAGACACTGTTACCCTGCTAATGTCAAGTAATGGGGCAGCCCCACTGTGGACAGTACCAGACACTGTTACCCTGCTAATGTCAAGTAATGGAGCAGCCCCACTGTGCACAGTACCAGACACTGTTACCCTGCTAATGTCAAGTAATGGGGCAGCCCCACTGTGGACAGTACCAGACACTGTTACCCTGCTAATGTCAAGTAATGGAGCAGCCCCACTGTGCACAGTACCAGACACTGTTACCCTGCTGATGTCAAATAATGGTGCAGCCCCACTGTGGACAGTACCAGACACTGTTACCCTGCTAATGTCAAATAATGGGGCAGCCCCACTGTGGACAGTACCAGACACTGTTACCTTGCTGATGTCAAATAATGGAGCAACCCACTGTGGACACTACCAGACACTGTTACCCTGCTAATGTCAAGTAATGGGGCAGCCCCACTGTGGACAGTACCAGACACTGTTACCCTGCTGATGTCAAATAATGAAGCAGCCCCACTGTGGACAGTACCAGACACTGTTACCCTGCTGATGTCAAATAATGGTGCAACCCCACTGTGGACAGCACCAGACACTGTTACCCTGTTAATGTCAAGTAATGGGGCAGCCCCACTGTGGACAGTACCAGACACTGTTACCCCGGGGGCTAATACACTTTTTTTCCGCGAAATACACCTTTTTCCTGTAATTGCGCGCCCCCTGGTGGTCAGATGGCTATGCTCGTCTCATTACTCTATGGTGGGGTGGTGAGGTGTGGTAATCAGAAGGTAAAGTTGTGTGAAGTTGTATGAAGTTGTGTGAAGTTGTGCGAAGTTGTGCGAAGTTGTGTGAAATTGGGTAATGTTGATCCTGACTCCTGACACATTGCGTCCACCATACTGTCCTCTGTCTTTCCTACCTCAAGCCACACCCTTCCTCCTTACACATTGCCTCCACCATACTATCCTCTGTTTCTCCTACCTCCAGCCACATCCTGGCTCTTTACACATTGCGTCCATCACCTGTAATACAGCAGGGCAGCCTGTTATACAGCAAGACAGCCTGTAATACAGCAACACAGCCTGTAATACAGCATGGCAGCCTGTTATACAGCATGACAGTCTGTAATACAGCATGGCAGCCTGTAATACAGCATGGCAGCATGTAATACAGCATGGCAGCCTGTTACACAGCAAGACAGCCTGTAATACAGCAAGGCAGCCTGTAATACAGCATGGCCGCCTGTTATACAGCATGGCAGCCTGTTATACAGCAAGACAGCCTCTCATACAGCAAGACAGCCTGTAATAATGCATGGCAGCCTGTTATACAGCAAGACAGCCTGTAATACAGCAGGGCAGTCTGTAATACAGCAAGACAGCCTGTAATACAGCAAGACAGCCTGTTATACAGCATGGCAGCCTGTAATACAGCAAGACAGCCTGTTATTAGTACTGTCCACGGTGGGGCTGCTCCATTACTTGACATTAACAGGGTAACAGTGTCTGGTGCTGTCCACAGTGGGGCTGCACCATTATTTGACATTAACAAGGTAACAGTGTCTGGTGCTGTCCACAGTGGGGCTGCACCATTATTTGACATTAACAAGGTAACAGTGTCTGGTGCTGTCCACAGTGGGGCTGCTCCATTACTTGACATTAACAAGGTAACAGTGTCTGGTGCTGTCCACAGTGGGGCTGCACCATTATTTGACATCAGCAGGGTAACAGTGTCTGGTACTGTCCACAGTGGGGCTGCCCCATTACTTGACATTAACAGGGTAACAGTGTCTGGTGCTGTCCACAGTGGGGTTGCACCATTATTTGACATCAGCAGGGTAACAGTGTCTGGTACTGTCCACAGTGGGGCTGCTTCATTATTTGACATCAGCAGGGTAACAGTGTCTGGTACTGTCCACAGTGGGGCTGCCCCATTACTTGACATTAGCAGGGTAACAATGTCTGGTAGTGTCCACAGTGGGTTGCTCCATTATTTGACATCAGCAAGGTAACAGTGTCTGGTACTGTCCACAGTGGGGCTGCCCCATTATTTGACATTAGCAGGGTAACAGTGTCTGGTACTGTCCACAGTGGGGCTGCACCATTATTTGACATCAGCAGGGTAACAGTGTCTGGTACTGTGCACAGTGGGGCTGCTCCATTACTTGACATTAGCAGGGTAACAGTGTCTGGTACTGTCCACAGTGGGGCTGCCCCATTACTTGACATTAGCAGGGTAACAGTGTCTGGTACTGTGCACAGTGGGGCTGCTCCATTACTTGACATTAGCAGGGTAACAGTGTCTGGTACTGTCCACAGTGGGGCTGCCCCATTACTTGACATTAGCAGGGTAACAGTGTCTGGTACTGTCCACAGTGGGGCTGCTCCATTACTATGACATTAGCAGGGTAACAGTGTCTGGTACTGTCCACAGTGGGGCTGCTCCATTACTATGACATTAGCAGGGTAACAGTGTCTGGTACTGTCCACAGTGGGGCTGCTCCATTACTATGACATTAGCAGGGTAACAGTGTCTGGTACTGTCCACAGTGGGGCTGCCCCATTATTTGACATTAGCAGGGTAAAAGTGTTAACATTGGAGGACGTACTAGAAGACAACAATGACACAGTTAACATTGGAGGACACACTAGAAGACCACAATGACATCAAGTAAGTTGGTTGTTGTGTACTGTAGCACTGGTCAAGTAAGTTGGGCACTGGTCAATTAAGTTGGTTGCTGTGTACTGCAGCACTGGTCAAGTAAGTTGACTGCTGTGTACTGTAGTACTGGTCAAGTAAGTTGATTGTTGTGCTGTGGGTACAGTAACTCTGTATTCTAGCTGTGTACTCTGGGTACAGTGAATTTATATTCTAGTTGTGCACTGTGGGTAAAGTGACTATGTAATCTAGCTGTGTACTGTGGGTACACTGACTATGTATTCTAGTTGTGTACTCTGGGTACAGTGACTATGTAATTTAGCTGTGTACTCTGGATACAGTGAATATGTTCTATAGCTGTGTTCTGTGTGTACAGTGACTAAGTATTATAGCTATATACTCTGGTTACAGTGACTATGTATTCTAGCTGTGTACTGTATGTACAGTGACTATGTATTGTAGTTGTGTACTGTGGGTACAGTGACTATGTCCATTAGCTGTGTACTCTGGATACATTGACTATGTATTCTAGATGTGTACTGTGGGTACAGTGACTATGTATTGTAGCTGTGCACTGTGCATACATTGACTATGTATTCTAGATGTGTACTGTGGGTACAGTGACTATGTATTGTAGCTGTGCACTGTGCATACATTGACAATGTATTCTAGTTGTGTACTGTGGGTACAGTGAATATAAATTGTAGAAGTATACTATGGGTACAGTGACTATGTATTCTAGCTGTGTACTGTGGGTTGAGTGACTATGTATTTTAGTTGTGTACTGTGGATACAGTGACTACGAATTGTAGCTGTACACTGTGGGTACAGTGACTATGCATTCTTGCTGTGTATTGTGGGTACAATGACTATGTTTTCTAGTTGTGTACTTTGTGTACAGTAAATATGTATTCTAACTGCATACTGTGGGTACAGTGGCTATGTAGTCTAGTTGTGTACTCTGGGTATAGTGACTATGTATTCTAGCTCTGTACTGTGGATACATTGACTACGAATTGTAGCTGAGTACTATATACTGAGGGTATAGTGACTATGAATTCTAGCTGTGTATTGTTGGTGCAGTGAATATATATTCTATCAGTGTACTGTAGATACAGTCGCTATGTACTGTAGCTGTGTATTGTGCATACAGTGAATATATATATATATATATATATATATATATATATATATATATATATATATATATTAAAGCTGTGTTCTGTGGGTACAGTGACTATGTATTCTAGCTGTGCACTGTGGGTACAGTGTCTGTGTATGCTAGCTGTGTACTGTGTGTACAGTAACTTTGTATTCTAGCTGTGTACTGTGGGTACAGTGACTATGTCTTCTAGCCGTGTACAGTGGGTCCAGTGACTATGCATTCTAGGTGTGTTCTGTGGGTATAGTGTCTATGTATTCTAGTTGTGTACTCTGGATACAGTAACTATGTATTCTAGCTCTGTACTGTGGGTACAGTGACTATGTATTCTAGTTGTGTACTGTGGGCATAGTGACTACATATTCTAGCTGTGTACTGTGGGTACAGTGATTATGTAATCTAGCTGTGTACTATGGATTCAGTGACTATGACATGTAGCTGTGTCTTGTGTACTGTGGGTATAGTAACTATGTATTATAGTTGTGTACTCTGGATACAGTGACTATGTATTCTAGCGGTGTACTGAGGGTATAGTGTCTATGTACTGTATCTGTGTACAGAGGTACAGTACCTATGCATTCTAGCTGTGTACTGTGTGTTCAGTGAAAAGGTACTGTAACTGTGTACTGTGGGTACAGTGACTATGTACTTTAGCTGTGTACTCTGGATACAGTGACTATGTTTGCCAGCTGCTCGTTAACTCTGGGCTCGGTTTCTATAGGCCTCCTCTGGCTGTGGCCCACATTCCTATCACCACCCTTGGCCGCCTACGTGATGCTGCTATTGTGCGATGGGTGTACTTTGTCCACCGGTCTTGTGATCGACTTGCGTTAAGTCTGGCCATCGTTTCACTGTGGGTACAGCAACTATATATTCTAGCTGTGTATTGTGGGTACAGTGACTATGGGTTCTACTTGTGTACTGTGCGTACAGTGATTATGCATTCTAGCTGTGTAATGTGGGCACATTTACTATATATTCTAGGTGTGTACTGTGGATGAAGTCAATATGACCTTTAGCTGTGTACTGTTTACTGTACTGTAGCTGAGTACTCTGGGTACAGCAACTACATATTCTAGCCTTGTACTGTGGGTATAGTGACAACGAATTCTAGCTGTGTTATGTGGGTACAGTGACTATGTATTCTAGTTGTGTACTCTGGGTACAGTACATATGTATTCTAGATGTGTACTGTGGGTACAGTAACTATGTAATTTAGCTGTGTACTCTGAATATATTGACTATGTATTCTAGCTGTGTACTGTGGGTACAGTGAATATGTATTCTAGCTGTGTACTGTGGGACAGTGACTATGTATTCTAGCTCTGTACTGTAGGTACAGTGAATATGTATTCTATTTGTGTACCGTTGGTATAGTGACTACGTATTCTAGCTGTCTGCTGTGGGTACAGTGACTATGTGTTATAGTTGAGTACTGTGGGTACAGTTACTATGTATTCTAACTGTGTACTTTGGGTACAGTAATATTGTACGCTAGGTGTGCATTGTGGTACAGTGACTATGTATGCTAGCTGAGTAATGTGGGTACAGTGACTATGAATTGTGTGGTGTACTGTGGGTACAGTGACTGTTATTATGTATTCTACATGTGTACTGTGCGTACAGTGGCTATGTATTCTAGTTGTTTACTGTGGGTACAGTGAATATGTATTTTAACTGTGTACTGTGTATATGTATTATAGCGTTGTACTATGGGTTGAGTGACTTTGCATTGTACCTGTATACTGTGGGTACAGTGGCTATGTATTCTAGCTGTGTACTTTGGATACAGTGAATATGTATTATAGCTGTGTACTCTTTGTACTGTGACTAAGTATTATAGCTGTGTACTCTGGATACAGTGACTAAGTATTCTAGCTGTGTAATGTGGGTACAGTGACTATGTACTGTAGCAGAGTACTGTGGGTACAGTGCCTATGTACTTTAGCTGTGTACTGTTGTTACATTGATTATGTATTCTAGCTGTGAACTGTGGTTATTGTGATTACGTAATCTAGCTGACTACTGTGGGTACAGTGACTATGTGTTCTAGCCGTGTACTATGGGTACAGTTCTATGTACTCTAGCTGTGTATTCTTCGTACAGTGACTAATTATTCTATTTAACTGTGTACTCTGTGTACAGTGAATATACATTCTAGCTGTGTACTGTGGGTTGAGTGACTATGTATTTTAGTTGTGTACTGTGGGTACAGTGTCTACGAATTGTAGCTGTATACTGTGGGTACAGTGATTATGCATTCTTGCTGTGTATTGTGGGTACAATGACTATGTTTTCTAGTTGTGTACTTTGTGTACAGTAACTATGTATTCTAGCTGCATACTGTGGGTACAGTGACTATGTATTCTAGTTGTGTACTCTGGGTATAGTGACTATATATTCTAGCTGTGTACTGTGGGACAGTGACTATATATATATATATATATATATATATATATATATATATATATATATATATATATATATATATATATATATATATATATATATATATATATATTCTAGTTGTATGAAACTAAAGTCCCGTTCTTTTTATAGCTAGGTGAACGAACAAACACACTTCACTACATATGTGTGCTGGGTAAATTGTAGGAATTGTGGGTAAATTGTAGGAATTATGGGTAAATTGTAGGAATTATGGGTAAATTGTAGGAATTATGGGTAAACTGTAGGAATTATGGGTAAAGTGTAAGAGCGCACTATTTAACAATATTGACATATAAAGAAAATATGCGTATGGCAAGAGACTTTAGAGTCTTCTGTCTAACGTTTGTGGATGATATTGTGTCATTATTTTTAAATATTTAATACAATGTCCTTGTACTCTTATTCAATAGGAGAATTATGGGTAAATTGTAGGAATTATGGGTACACTGTAGGAGGTATGGGTAAAGTGTAAGAGCGCCCTATTTAACAATACTGACATATAACGAAAATATGCGTATGGCAAGAGACTTTAGAGTCCTCTGTCTAACGTTTGTGGACGATATTGTGTCATTATTTTCAAATATTTAATAAAATGTCCTAGTACTCTTATTCATTAGGAGAATTATGGGTAAATTGTAGGAATTATGGGTAAACTGTAGGAGGTGTGGGTAAAGTGTAAGAGCGCACTATTTAACAATATTGACATATAACGAAAATATGCGTATGGCACGAGACTTTAGAGTCCTCTGTCTAACGTTTGTGGATGATATTGTGTCATTATTTTCAAATATTTAATAAAATGTCCTTGTACTCTTATTCAATAGGAGAATTATGGGTAAATTGTAGGAATTATGGGTAAACTGTAGGAGGTATGGGTAAAGTGTAAGAGCGCACTATTTAACAATATTGACATATAACGAAAATATGCGTATGGCACGAGACTTCAGAGTCCTCTGTCTAACGTTTGCGGACAATATTGCATCACTTATATCATGCTTCGTTGTAACGGCGCTCCTATGAGAACTTTCGTCAACGCTTTCCACACCGATCTGGTCGCTAACGATTGTCGCGTGTTAGATTGGATTAACCTGCTGAAAAAGGGTATACCGTACTATCGCATATCGTACTGAGCCTCTGGTGCGGTGGTCGCTCCACCCGTAAGCTCGCCCTCATCCCTCTGACGCGGTGGAGACACCCGTAAGTTCGCGACCTCTGCTCTGGCGCGATGGTCACCATTCGCAAGTCGCCTCGACTTCATCATACCCGACTCGTTGTATCCAATCACATACGATCGCCTCGTTTGTACTGCTCCTGCTGCCGCTTTGTTGTATTCAATAAAATACGTGTGCACCGTACGATTGTGTTCGTCTCCTTACTAGGTTAACGACCCTTCGGTAAACGTAACTAGGTCCATGTTCGTTCCTCCTCCGGTTGCTAGGGGGCGCTTAGGTTACACACGTTCGGCTACGACCGCTAGGGGGCGCTCTGAGGCGCCCTGATTGGCTGCGCGCACTCATAAGCAGTGGGCGATATTAGGGTGTTTTGCCTTTGATGTTCCTTTGATGTCTGGTCCAGTGATTTTACGCAAAATTTGGGGGTACCAAAAACCTCCACTAACTACTGACGTATATACAGTTCTTGTACTCGATGCCCTTGTAAATGAAGGGGAGCACACAAGGAGCTCCCGCACCATTTCCGCCCTTCGTCCAAACAACTCCAACTGAAGCTGAAATACAACCCAAAGTGAACACAACAACCAGTATTTGTTGTCGTCGCTGCGGCGTCAATATCAAGCCTTAAAATTAACAACCCATCTACGGATGTCCACTACACTGGAAACGATCAATGAATGTGAGAAATTCAAAAACCTAAATAAACAAACACTAGGAGTTTTCAATAAGACAAAGCCTGACATATATATATATATATATATATATATATATATATATATATATATATATATATATATATATATATATATATATATATATATATATAAACATACATACATACATACATACATATAATTATATAATTATTACTTGCCCAAAGACACAATTAGATACAACAACACCAGCCCACCATTACGTGCAACAACACCAGTCCACCACTACATACAACAACACCAGCCCAACACTACATACAACAACACCAGCTCACCACTACATAAAATAACACCAGTCCACCACTACATACAACAACACCAGTCCACCACTACATGCAACAACACCAGCCCACAACTACACACAACAATTCCAGCCCACCACTACATGCAACAACACCAGCCCACCACTACATACAACAACACCAGCTCATCACTACATACAACAACACCAGCCCATCACTACATACAACAACACCAGTCCACCATTACATGCATCAACACCAGACCACCATTACATACAACAACACCAGCCCACCACTACATACGACAACACCAGCCCACCACTATTACAACAACACCAGTCCACCAATACATACAACAACACCAGCTCAACATTACATGCAACAACACCAGTCCAACACTATATAAAACAACACCAGTCCACCACTACACACAACAATCCCAGTCCACCACTACATACAACTTCACCTGCTCCCCACTACACACAAAAACACAAGCCCACCACTACACAAAACAACACCAGTCCACCACTACATACAACAACACCAGCCCACCACTACATAAAACAACAACAGTCCACTATTTACAACAACACCAGACCACCATTACACACAACAACACCAGCCCATCACTACAAACAACAACACCAGCCCAACACTACATACAGCAACACCAACCCACCACCACATGCAACAACACCAGCCCACCACTTCATACAACAACACCAGTCCACCACTACATAAAACAACACCAGCCCACCATTACATACAACAACACCAGCCCAACACTACATACAACAACACCAGCCCACCACTACATACAACAACACCAGCCCACCATTACATGCAACAAAATCAGTCCACCACTACATACAACGACACCAGCCCACCACTACATGCAACAACACCAGTCCACCACTATATACAACAACACCAGTCCACCACTACACGCAACAACACCAGCCCACCAGTACATACAGCAACACCAGCCCACCATTATATACAACAACACCAGCCCACCACTACAAACAACAACACCACCCCACCACTACATACAGCAACACCAACCCACCACTACATGCAACAACACCAGCCCACCACTACATACAACAACACCAGCCCACCGATATATACAACAACACCAGCACACCACTACATACAACAACACCAGTCCACCACTACATAAAACAACACCAGCCCACCACTACATACAACAACACCAGCCCACCACTACATACAACAACACCAGCCCACCACTACATACAACAACACCAGCCCATCACTACACGCAACAACACCAGCCCACCACTACACACAACAACACCAGTCCACCGGTATGTACAACAACACCAGCCCACAACTACACACAACAAAACCAGACCACCACTACATACAACAAAACCAGTCCACTACATACAACAACATAAGACCACCACTACACACAACAACACCAGCCCACCACTATATAAAACAACACTAGCCCACCACTACATACAACAACACCAGTCCACCACTACATGCAACAAAACCAGCCCACCACTACATACTACAACACCATTCCACCACTACACACAACATATCCAGCCCACCAGTACATACAACAACACTAGCCCACCACTACATACAACAACACCAGCCCATCACTACACGCAACAACACCAGCCCACCACTACACACAACAACACCAGTCCACCACTACATACAACAACACCAGCCCATCACTACACGCAACAACACCAGCCCACCACTACACACAACAACACCAGTCCACCACTACATACAACAACACCAGCCCACCACTACATACAACAAAACCAGACCACCACTACATGCAACAACTCCAGCCCACCGCTACATACAACAACACCAGCCCACCACTACATACAACAACACCATCCCACCACTACATGCAACAACACCAGTCCACCACTACATACAACAACATCAGTCCACCACTTCACACAAAAACACCAGCCCACCACTACACACAACAACACCAGCCCACTACTACACACAACAACACCAGTCCACCGGTATGTACAACAACACCAGCCCACAACTACACACAACAAAACCAGACCACCACTACATACAACAAAACCAGTCCACTAGATACAACAACATAAGACCACCACTACACACAACAACACCAGCCCACCACTATATAAAACAACACTAGTCCACCACTACATACAACAACACCAGTCCACCACTACATGCAACAACACCAGCCCACCACTACATACTACAACACCATTCCACCACTACACACAACATATCCAGCCCACCAGTACATACAACAACACTAGCCCACCACTACATACAACAACACCAGTCCACCACTACACGCAACAACACCAGCCCACCAGTACATACAGCAACACCAGCCCACCATTATATACAACAACACCAGCCCACCACTACAAACAACAACACCACCCCACCACTACATACAGCAACACCAACCCACCACTACATGCAACAACACCAGCCCACCACTACATACAACAACACCAGCCCACCGATATATACAACAACACCAGCACACCACTACATACAACAACACCAGTCCACCACTACATAAAACAACACCAGCCCACCACTACATACAACAACACCAGCCCACCACTACATACAACAACACCAGCCCACCACTACATACAACAACACCAGCCCATCACTACACGCAACAACACCAGCCCACCACTACACACAACAACACCAGTCCACCGGTATGTACAACAACACCAGCCCACAACTACACACAACAAAACCAGTCCACTACATACAACAACATAAGACCACCACTACACACAACAACACCAGCCCACCATTATATAAAACAACACTAGCCCACCACTACATACAACAACACCAGCCCACCACTACATACAACAACACTAGCCCACCAATACATACAACAACATCAGCTCACCCCTACATACAACAACACCAGTCCACCACTACATACAACAACACCAGCCCATCACTACATACAACAACACCAGACAACCACTACATACAACAACACCAACCCTCCAATGCATTCAACAACACCAGCCCACCACAACATACAACAACACCAGCCCACCAAAACATACAACAACACCAGCCCACCACTACATACAACAACACCAGCCCACCACTACATACAACAACACCAGCCCACCACTACATACAACAACACCAGCCCACCACTACATACAACAACACCAGCCCACCACTACATACAACAACACCAGCCCACCACTACATACAACAACACCAGCCCACCACTACATACAACAACACCAGCCCACCACTACATACAACAACACCAGCCCACCACTACATACAACAACACCAGCCCACCACTACATACAACAACACCAGCCCACCACTACATACAACAAAACCAGCCCACCACTACATACAACAACACCAGTCCACCACTACATACAACAAAACCAGCCCACCACTACATACTACAACACCATTCCACCACTACACACAACATATCCAGCCCACCACTACATACAACAACACCAGCCCACCACTACATACAACAACACCAGCCCACCACTACACGCAACAACACCAGCCCACCACTACACACAACAACACCAGTCCACCACTACATACAACAACACCAGCCCATCACTACACGCAACAACACCAGCCCACCACTACACACAACAACACCAGTCCACCACTACATACAACAACACCAGCCCACCACTACATACAACAAAACCAGACCACCACTACATGCAACAACTCCAGCCCACCGCTACATACAACAACACCAGCCCACCACTACATACAACAACACCATCCCACCACTACATGCAACAACACCAGTCCACCACTACATACAACAACAGCAGTCCACCACTACACACAACAACACCAGCCCACCACTACACACAACAACACCAGCCCACTACTACACACAACAACACCAGTCCACCGGTATGTACAACAACACCAGCCCACAACTACACACAACAAAACCAGACCACCACTACATACAACAAAACCAGTCCACTAGATACAACAACATAAGACCACCACTACACACAACAACACCAGCCCACCACTATATAAAACAACACCAGCCCACCACTACATACTACAACACCATTCCACCACTACACACAACAACACCAGCCCACCAGTACATACAACAACACTAGCCCACCACTACATACAACAACACCAGCCCACCACTACACGCAACAACACCAGCCCACCACTACATACAGCAACACCAGCCCACCACTACATACAACAACACCAGCCCATCACTACATACAACAACACCAGACAACCACTACATACAACAACACCAACCCTCCAATGCATTCAACAACACCAGCCCACCACAACATACAACAACACCAGCCCACTGAAACATACATCAACACCAGCCCACCACTACATACAACAACACCAGTCCACCAATACATACAACAATACCAGCCCACCACTACATACAACAACACCATCCCACCAATACATACAACAACACCAGCCCACCACTACATACAACAACACCAGCCCACCACTACATACAACAACACCAGCCCACCACTACACACAACAACACCAGTCCACCGGTATGTACAACAACACCAGCCCACAACTACACACAACAAAACCAGGCCACCACACATACAACAACAAAAGACCACCACTACACACAACAACACCAGCCCACCACTATATAAAACAACACTAGCCCACCACTACATACAACAACACCAGTCCACCACTACATGCAACAACACCAGCCCACCACTACATACTACAACACCATTCCACCACTACACACAACATATCCAGCCCACCAGTACATACAACAACACTAGCCCACCACTACATACAACAACACCAGCCCACCACTACACGCAACAACACCAGCCCACCACTACACACAACAACACCAGTCCACCAATACATACAACAACACCAGCCCATCACTACACGCAACAACACCAGCCCACCACTACACACAACAAAACCAGTCCACTACATACAACAACATAAGACCACCACTACACACAACAACACCAGCCCACCACTATATAAAACAACACTAGCCCACCACTACATACAACAACACCAGTCCACCACTACATGCAACAAAACCAGCCCACCACTACATACTACAACACCATTCCACCACTACACACAACATATCCAGCCCACCAGTACATACAACAACACTAGCCCACCACTACATACAACAACACCAGCCCATCACTACACGCAACAACACCAGCCCACCACTACACACAACAACACCAGTCCACCACTACATACAACAACACCAGCCCATCACTACACGCAACAACACCAGCCCACCACTACACACAACAACACCAGTCCACCACTACATACAACAACACCAGCCCACCACTACATACAACAACACCAGACCACCACTACATACAACAACACCAGCCCACCACTACATACAACAACACCAGCCCACCACTACATACAACAACACCATCCCACCACTACATGCAACAACACCAGTCCACCACTACACGCAACAACACCAGCCCACCAGTACATACAGCAACACCAGCCCACCATTATATACAACAACACCAGCCCACCACTACAAACAACAACACCACCCCACCACTACATACAGCAACACCAGCCCACCACTACATGCAACAACACCAGCCCACCACTACATACAACAACACCAGCCCACCACTACATACAACAACACCAGCCCACCACTACATACAACAACACCAGCCCACCACTACATACAACAACACCAGCCCACCACTACATACAACAACACCAGCCCACCACTACATACAACAACACCAGCCCACCACTACATACAACAACACCAGCCCACCACTACATACAACAACACCAGCCCACCACTACACACAACAACACCAGTCCACCACTACATACAACAACACCAGCCCACAACTACACACAACAAAACCAGACCACCACTACATACAACAAAACCAGTCCACTACATACAACAACATAAGACCACCACTACACACAACAACACCAGCCCACCACTACATACAACAACACCAGCCCACCACTACATACAACAACACCAGTCCACCACTACATGCAACAAAACCAGCCCACCACTACATACTACAACACCAGGCCACCACTACACACAACATATCCAGCCCACCACTACATACAACAACACTAGCCCACCACTACATACAACAACACCAGCCCATCACTACACGCAACAACACCAGCCCACCACTACACACAACAACACCAGCCCACCACTACATACAACAACACCAGCCCACCACTACATACAACAACACCAGCCCACCACTACAAACAACAACACCAGCCCACCACTACATACAACAACACCAGCCCACCACTACATACAACAACACCAGCCCACCACTACATGCAACAACACCAGCCCACCACTACATACAACAACACCAGCCCACCACTACATACAACAACAACACCACATCAACAACACCCACCACTACTACATACACCACAACACACCAGCCCACCACTACACACAACAACACCAGCCCACTACTACACACAACAACCAGTCCACCGGTATGTACAACAACACCAGCCCACAACTACACACAACAAAACCAGACCACCACTACATACAACAAAACCAGTCCACTACATACAACAACATAAGACCACCACTACACACAACAACACCAGCCCACCACTATATAAAACAACACTAGCCCACCACTACATAAAACAACACCAGTCCACCACTACATGCAACAACACCAGCCCACCACTACATACTACAACACCATTCCACCACTACACACAACATATCCAGCCCACCAGTACATACAACAACACTAGCCCACCACTACATACAACAACACCAGCCCACCACTACCTGCAACAACACCAGCCCACAACTACAAACAACAACACCATCCCACCACTACATACACAACACCAGCCCACCACTACATACAACAACACCAGTCCACCATTACATGCAACAACACCATTCCACCACTATGTACAACAACACCAGCTCACTACTTCATACAACAACACCAGACCACCACTACATACAACAACACCAGTCCACCACTACATGCAACAACACCAGCCCACAACTACATGCAACAAAACCAGCCCACCAATACATACGAAAACACCAGCCCACCACTTCTTACAACAACACCAGTCCACCACTACATACAACAACACCAGCCCACCACTACATGCAACAACACCAGCCCACCACTACATACAACAACACCAGCCCACCACTACATTCAACAACACCAGCCCACCACGTGTTACAATAACAACAGTCCACCAATACATACAACAACACCAGCCCACCACTACATGCAACAACACCAGTCCACCACTATATACAACAACACCAGTCCACCACTACACACAACAATACCAATCCACCACTACATGCAACAACACCAGCCCATCACTACACGCAATAACACCAGCCCACCACTACACACAACAACACCAGTCCACCACTACATACAACAACACCAGCCCACCACTACATACAACAACACCAGACCACCACTACATGCAACAACACCAGCCCACCGCAATATACAACAACACCAGCCCACCACTACATACAACAACACCATCCCACCACTACATACAACAACACCAGTCCACCACTACATACAACATCAGTCCACCACTACACACAAAAACACCAGCCCACCACTACACACAACAACACCAGCCCACCACTACATAAAACAACACCAGCCCACCATTACATGCAACAACACCAGTCCACCACTACATACAGCAACACCAGCCCACCACTACATACAACAACACTAGCCCACCACTACATACAACAACACCAGTCCACCACTACATACAACAACGGAAGCCCACCACTACATGCAACAACACCAGTCCACCACTACATACAACAACACCATCCCACCACTACATACAACAACACCAGTCCACCACTTCATACAACATCACCAGCCCACCACTACATACAACAACACCAACCCACCACTACATTCAACAACACCAGTCCACCACTACATACAACAACATCAGTCCACCACTACACACAACAACACCAGCCCACCACTACACGCAACAACACCAGTCCACCACTACATACAACAACACCAGCCCACCACTACATACAACAACATCAGCCCACTACTACCCACAACAACACCAGCCCACCACTACATAAAACAACACAAGCCCACCATTACATGCAACAACATCAACCCACTACAACACACAACAACACCAGCCCACCACTACATAAAACAACACCAGCCCACCATTACATGCAACAACACCAGTCCACCACTACATACAACAATACCATCCCACCACTACATACAACAACACCAGTCCACCACTACATGCAACAACACCAATCCACCACTACATACAACAACACCAGTCCACCACTACATACAACAACACCAGTCCACCACTACATACAACAACACGAGCCCACCATTACATGCAACAACACCAGCCCACCACTACATACAGCAACACCAGCCCACCACTATATACAACAACACCAGCCCACCACTACATACAACAACACCAGCCCATCATTACATGCAACAACACCAGTCCACCACTATATACAACAACACCAGCCAAACACTACATGCAACAACACCAGTCCACCACTACAAACAACAATCCCAGTCCACCACTACAAACAACAATCCCAGTCCACCACTACATACAACTTCACTAGCCCACCACTACACACAACATCACCAGCCCACCACTACACACAACAACACCAGTCCACCGCTACATACAACAACACCAGCCCACCACTACACACAACAACACCAGCCCACTACTACACACAACAACACCAGTCCACTGGTATGTACAACAACACCAGCCCACCACTACACACAACAACACCAGACCACCACTACATACAACAAAACCAGTCCACTACATACAACAACATAAGACCACCACTACACACAACAACATCAGCCCACCACTAAATACAACAACACCAGCCCATCACTACATACAACAACACCAGCACACCACTACATACAACAACACCAATCCACCACTACATACAACAACACCAGTCCACCACTACATACAACAACACCAGTCCACCACTACATACAACAACACGAGCCCACCATTACATGCAACAACACCAGCCCACCACTACATACAGCAACACCAGCCCACCACTATATACAACAACACCAGCCCACCACTACATACAACAACACCAGCCCATCACTACATGCAACAACACCAGTCCACCACTATATACAACAACACCAGTCCACCACTACACACACAACACCAGCCTATCACAATATATATATATATATATATATATATATATATATATATATATATATATATATATATATATATATATATATATATATATGTATATATGTGTGTGTGTGTGTATATATATATATATATATATATATATATATATATATATATATATACATATATATATATATATATATATATATATATATATATATATATATATATATATATATATTAAAACATAAAAGTTAACTAAAATAACAAATGCTTTGGAATGATTAATATATATTTATATATATATATATATATATATATATATATATATATATATATATATATATATATATATATATATATACATATGAGTGTTAATGAATTACATTTCTTAATACATTTTTGCATTTCGAGCAGGGCGATTCAGAGCAATTACAGAGGCAGCCGAAGTACTCGTACCATGCTAGGTCGTCTTGATTTATCGCAAGAACCTAGATCGCAAAATTAAGGTCAAACGACATTACTTTATTCGCACCAAGCACAACTGATTTTGCCACGCACGCAAGGCTGCAGTAATTTCACGTAGATAATTTACGATTGCACACAATGTCTTCACGGCGCGACACAACCAACTCGACCGGTTTAAGTGATGTCGCCTGTTGCGATGCGTGTTTTGTTCCTCACCGCAACCCCATTTCAAATGTCGCGAACTGGTACAGAAAGACGTCCGACCGCGCTCCGTAAACTATACGCACTTGTATTGTTGGCTCATCTGTCTTAACACGGTTGCTTCTGCTGTTTCAATCGGGTGTGACTCCGACTAAAACTAGTTGAACTTCATCGGACCAAATGGGAAGGTTTCCACGTTATCGAACACTAACTATCTACATTATATTTTTGGAAATGAAATTGTATTAAAATAAAACATGAGTTGTAGTGTTTCTGTCGAATAGCTCAATAACATTTGGATATATCAATGTACGACATGGTTTTGATTAATTTCGTTCAGTGCAGTAGGGATACCCAGCGATGGTTTCGACCACTGTGTTTTCATGTTATCTGCAAACAAGAGACAATCTTGTACTTGCTATAAAAGAACCACGAAAAAATTTTGCCTATAATTTGGACGAGTCTAAAGCTGAATTCCACGCTGGTATTTGGTAGAATACTGTAGCCATGACATTCCTTTACACAAACATAAATTGTATCGCTTTTGTTGTACCATTTGTAATTGATTTTGTAACTAACCTTAAATGAACTACTGGCTTTATGCAATGGACTTTTATCAAAGACAGGGTAGGAATGCATTATTTTTATGGCACTATGGCATGTAAGTTTGCAACCACTTAATGTGCCAGCTACATTCGTCGGTGACGCCAATATCATACTTTTTACTATCCAGTGTACTTGTAATTTCTTCAACCAATTCTAGAAGAGCAATATATGTGGATATATCAGATCTAAAGCCACACTGGTTTGAACTGATTATATCATACTTATCTAAGAATATTTCCCCACCTAGCAATATAATTTATCTAGAATTGTTTTGTGTGAACTGTGGTAGCAATGGGATTTATGTCATTTATAAAATATCGTATTCACCAGACTTAGTGGAATAAGTTTTTCATTTTGCTGGAAAATAATCTACATTGAGAAGATACATTGCATATAATTATGACATTTTACAATTTGAGTAATTATGTTTTGATAATTTTCACCTGTTCACATTTCATGTTTATAATGAAGATTTATTATAATGTCTTAGTCATCACAAGGTTAACAGAGACAACTGTTGGAGACTACTGGAAACGCACAACGTGAAAGGACAACTCCTGGACAACATCAGAGCCATCTACGCTAACAGATTGAGCTCAGTCCGGAACCCAAACGGACTCACAGATTGGTTCCAAATTTCATCTGGAGTGAGCCAAGGGTGTGCACTATCACCAATGGTGTCCATTGTATACATAGACAAGATAACAAAGGAGGCAAACCCAGAACCAGAAGCCTAAAATGAAATGTTGTTTGCGTATGATCAAAGCCTGGCAAATGAAGATGAAAAGAAGTTCCAAAAGCATACAAATAGCCTGAGCAAGCATACAAATAGCAAACAAATAGCATACAAATAGTCTGTGAAGAATACGACATGAAGATCAGCATCAGCCAGACCGAGACAACGAAAATGAGCAGAACACCCAACAAACTCAACACCAACATCAATGGCACTCAGCTCCAGCAAGTGACCGAGTTCAAGTACCTCGGTAGCATATTTACAGAAGATGGACGATTTAACAGATAAGTCGAAACAATAGTCCAGAAGGCCAACCATGTCAGCTACCATCTTGCACCGCTACCTGAAACACCCCAACGTCCCCATCGAAACCAAAGCAACGCTCATCAACTCCATCTTCATCACCACCCTGACATAACAGTGCCAGACATGGACCCTGACAAAAAAAACCTTCACAGAAAGACCACCACCTGCGAGATGAGATGTCTAAGAAGAGCCGTTAACAAGACCAGACGAGACATAATAAGAAACAAGAACATCAGGGAAATGGTAAGAACAACACCAGCCCACCACTACATACAACAACACCAGCCCACCAATACATGCAACAACACCAGCCCACCACTACATACAACAACACCAGCCCACCACTACATACAACAACACCAGTCCATCATTACATGCAACTAAACCATTCCACAATTACACACAACAACCCCAACCCACCACTACATGCAACAACACCAGCCCACCACTACACACAACAACACCAGTCCATCACTACACGCAACAACACCAGCCCACCACTACATAAAACAACACCAGCCCACAACTACATACAACAACACCAGCCCCCCACTACATACAACAACACCAGCCCACCACTATATACGACAACACCAGCCCACCACTACATACAACAACACCAGCCCACCACTACATGCAACAACACCAGTCCACCATTATATAAAACAACACCAGTCCACCACTACACAAAACAATCCCAGTCCACCACTACATACAACTTCACAAGCCCACCACTACACACAACAACAACAGCCCACCACTACACACAACAACACCAGTCCACTACTACATACAACAACACCAGCCCACCACTACACACAACAACACCAGACAACCACTACATAAAACAACACCAGTCCACTAAATACAACAACACCAGACCACCACTACACACAACAACACCAGCCCACCACTACATACAACAACACCAGCCCACCACTATATACAACAACATCAGCATACCGATACATACAACAACACAAGTCCACCACTACAAACAACAACACCAGTCCACCACTACATACAACAACACCAGCCCACCACTACAAAAAACAACACCAGCCCACCACTACATACAAGAACATCAGCCCACTACTACACACAACAACACCAGACCACCACTACATAAAACAACACCAGCCCACTACTACACACAACAACACCAGTCCACCACTACATACAACAACACCAGTCCACCACTACACACAACAATACCAGTCCACCACTACATGCAACAACACCAGCCCATCACTACACGCAACAACACCAGCCCACCACTACACACAACAACACCAGTCCACCACTACATACAACAACACCAGCCCACCACTACATACAACAAAACCAGACCACCACTACATGCAACAACTCCAGCCCACCGCTACATACAACAACACCAGCCCACCACTACATACAACAACACCATCCCACCACTACATGCAACAACACCAGTCCACCACTACATACAACAACATCAGTCCACCACTACACACAAAAACACCAGCCCACCACTACACACAACAACACCAGCCCACTACTACACACAACAACACCAGTCCACCGGTATGTACAACAACACCAGCCCACAACTACACACAACAAAACCAGACCACCACTACATACAACAAAACCAGTCCACTACATACAACAACATAAGACCACCACTACACACAACAACACCAGCCCACCACTATATAAAACAACACTAGCCCACCACTACATACAACAACACCAGTCCACCACTACATGCAACAACACCAGCCCACCACTACATACTACAACACCATTCCACCACTACACACAACATATCCAGCCCACCAGTACATACAACAACACTAGCCCACCACTACATACAACAACACCAGCCCACCACTACCTGCAACAACACCAGCCCACAACTACAAACAACAACACCATCCCACCACTACATACACAACACCAGCCCACCACTACATACAACAACACCAGTCCACCATTACATGCAACAACACCAGTCCACCACTACGTACAACAACACCAGCTCACTACTTCATACAACAACACCAGACCACCACTACATACAACAACACCAGTCCACCACTACATGCAACAACACCAGCCCACAACTACATGCAACAAAACCAGCCCACCAATACATACGAAAACACCAGCCCACCACTTCTTACAACAACACCAGTCCACCACTACATACAACAACACCAGCCCACCACTACATGCAACAACACCAGCCCACCACTACATACAACAACACCAGCCCACCACTACATTCAACAACACCAGCCCACCACGTGTTACAATAACAACAGTCTACCAATACATACAACAGCACCAGCCCACCACTACATGCAACAACACCAGTCCACCACTATATACAACAACACCAGTCCACCATTACACACAACAATACCAATCCACCACTACATGCAACAACACCAGCCCATCACTACACGCAACAACACCAGCCCACCACTACACACAACAACACCAGTCCACCACTACATACAACAACACCAGCCCACCACTACATACAACAACACCAGACCACCACTACATGCAACAACACAAGCCCACCGCTACATACAACAACACCAGCCCACCACTACATACAACAACACCATCCCACCACTACATACAACAACACCAGTCCACCACTACATACAACATCAGCCACCACTACACACAAAAACACCAGCCCACCACTACACACAACAACACCAGCCCACCACTACATAAAACAACACCAGCCCACCATTACATGCAACAACACCAGTCCACCACTACATACAGCAACACCAGCCCACCACTACATACAACAACACTAGCCCACCACTACATACAACAACACCAGTCCACCACTACATACAACAACGGAAGCCCACCACTACATGCAACAACACCAGTCCACCACTACATACAACAACACCATCCCACCACTACATACAACAACACCAGTCCACCACTTCATACAACATCACCAGCCCACCACTACATACAACAACACCAACCCACCACTACATGCAACAACACCAGTCCACCACTACTAACAACAACATCAGTCCACCACTACACACAACAACACCAGCCCACCACTACATAAAACAACACCAGCCCACCACTACATACAACAACATCAGCCCACTACTACACACAACAACACCAGCACACCACTACATAAAACAACACAAGCCCACCATTACATGCAACAACATCAGCCCACTACAACACACAACAACACCAGCCCACCACTACATAAAACAACACCAGCCCACCATTACATGCAACAACACCAGTCCACCACTACATACAACAATACCATCCCACCACTACATACAACAACACCAGTCCACCACTACATGCAACAACACCAGCCCATCACTACATACTACAACACCAGTCAACCACTACACACAACATCTCCAGCCCACCACTAAACGCAACAACACCAGCCCACCACTACACACAACAACACCATTCCACCACTACACGCAACAACACCAGCCCACCACTACATACAGCAACACCAGCCCACCACTATATAAAACAACACTAGCCCACCACTACATACAACAACACCAGTCCACCACTACATGCAACAACACCAGCCCACCACTACATACTACAACACCATTCCACCACTACACACAACAACTCCAGCCCACCACTACATACAACATCACTAGCCCACCACTACATACAACAACACCAGCCCCCCATTACCTGCAACAACACCAGCCCACAACTACAAACAACAGCACCATCCCACCAATACATACGCAACACCAGCCCACCACTACATACAACAACACCAGTCCACCATTACATGCAACAACACCAGTCCACCACTACGTACAACAACATCAGCTCACCACTTCATACAACAACACCAGACCACCACTACATACAACAACACCGGTCCACCACTACATGCAACAACACCAGCCCACAACTACGTGCAACAAAACCAGCCCACCAATACATACGAAAACACCAGCCCACCTCTTCTTACAACAACGCCAGTCCATCACTACATACAACAACACCAGCCCACCACTACATGCAACAACACCAGCACACCACTACATACAACAACACCAGCCCACCACTACATTCAACAACACCAGCTCATCACGTCTTACAATAACAACAGTCCACCAATACATACAACAACACCAGCTCACCACTACATGCAACAACACCAGTCCACCACTATATACAACAACACCAGTCCACCACTACACACTACAATACCAGTCCACCACTACATGCAACAACACCAGCCCATCACTACACGCAACAACACAAGCCCACCACTACACACAACAACACCAGCCCACCACTACATACAACAATACCAGCCCACCACTACATACAACAACACCAGACCACCACTACATGCAACAACACCAGTCCACCACTACATACAACAACATCAGTCCACCACTACACACAAAAACACCATCCCACCACTACACACAACAACACCAGCCCACCACTACATAAAACAACACCAGCCCACCATTACATGTAACAACACCAGTCCACCACTACATACAGCAACACCAGCCCACCACTACATACAACAACACTAGCCCACCACTACGCACAACAACACCAGCCCATATATATATATATATATATATATATATATATATATATATATATATATATATATATATATATATATATATATATATATATATATATATATATATATATATGTTACACCCGATAGAAAGTGGCAACATGTTTGAAGAAGCAGCCGTGTTAAAACATATGTGCAAATAACACGACAATTTATTTAGTGCGTTTGAACGACAGTCTGTTGTAGTTTGCAATGTTCAACAATAAAAGTTACATTGGGCGGTGTCGTCGTAAAGGTGACATTATTTGTATGCAATGAAATACATAGACCTTTACTGCTACATTGCGTGCATGGGAAACATATTTATTCTGTAGTTTGGTGAACAGCTGTGAAAGGGGAGCTATTTGTTATCAAATATGCTCCTCTCGATGCTGCGCCTTGCAGGTTCGACGGTAGCTGATGTTCAAACACAACCGTTTCGTTTGATACTTAGATAGGTTCCTGTGTAGAATGCGGTCGGCGTCTCATACCAGTTCGCAATATTCGACACTCCGACATTGTGTTTTCATACATGATGAATCTTTGTTTTAAGACATCGTAGAAAAATCAAGATTTCGGCCACAAGAGAACAGACAATTTTGCACACATACAATGTACATACACAAAATTAAACGTAATCACTACCAATATATTCTGGTGGGGTTGCACAAATATACGCATATTTACGCCAGCACGTAAAACGCCACCGGTTATACTATTTTATCTTAAACAACATTTGTGCCAGTATCAATGTTACAGGTGAGTTGTATCAACTGTTAAGTTACAAGTCGTTCTGGAGTAAACAACATTTGCAGTTTTGATTGGACAATGTTTATAACATTTGTAAAACGGATTTATGAACAAATGTACTCACAAAAGCCCATTCAAAGTTCGTGAAATAGATGTTTGTAATATTAGTGGAAGTAAAACACAACTTGTGTTTTCATACGTCCACCACTCCCTGACCGCATCCACGAACGATGCCAAGATAAATATGGGTTCGGCCAAACGGTTTCTCATGGTCGTCTTATGACCGTGACAGACATTCGGAAAAAGAGTGTCGTGTGATCCCCTATAAAGGCGACGAGCAGCCGCCTGAAACAACCACAGTTCTAAGCCTCTGGCTGCGTACTTCAACGAACTGCTCTGCAATGTAAGTATACAGTAGCCACATTTTACTACTTTAGTGTAATAACTACATAATTATGTTACGTTGTCACTGTTATTACTAATTTCCTAGATGTTTTCTAGTTGTTTCCAACACTCGGCATCGTTCAATTAAAGGACTAGTCTGTATGTTGTGGTCACTACAATTGTACGGGGTTTCGATGTTTCATTCAACTAGCCTTTTTTAGAACAATATCGCCAAGCCGAACTTTATGTATATATGTGTGTATGTGTGTATGTGTGTATGTGTGCATGCATGTATGCATGCATGTGTGTTTGTATGTATGTATGTATATGGATGTGTGTGTGCATGTATACATGTATGTATGTATGTATGTATGTATGTATATATGAATGCATGTATGTATGTATATTTTCTTTTGATGTTAACTAACACTTCACTGAATCGTTTGTTTTTGCCTAGTTTTTGTCGTTTTTCTTGAAAACTTATCTTATAGTGGATTTAAGTTTTCAGAAAAAGAAGCCAATTCGTTCAGCTTTCCAGAAAACAAACCTACGAAAACATGAAGACGTCATTTGGAGCGTTTACGTTGATAATGCTGCTGTTTGCCATCAGTGGCGCGCAGGCAACAGGTAAGCCTCGACTCTACGTCAGCAACAAACGCATGACCGAATTCAGTGACATGCCTTGTCAGAAACGTACTTCAGAATGAATATATATATATATATATATATATATATATATATATATATATATATATATATATATATATATATATATATATATATATATATATATATATATATATATATATATATATATATATATATATATATATATATGTATGTATGTATGTATATACACATGTATTTATGTATGTATATATATATAAATATATATATATATATACATATATATATATACATACATACATACATATATACATACATACATACATACATCATTCATACATACATACGTACATTCATACATACATACATACATACATACATGAATACATACATACATACATATATGCAATTTAACACGTAGACATTTGGTTGAAAAGTAACGTTTTCTTAATAGTGGGTTACAAGGTTTTTAATGTATATTAAAATAAACTTGTGTCGACCGTCATATGAACAGGAACTTACATGTCGCACAAGATTTATGAGCACAGATAATATATTGATAGTCCGGCAGATTACAGATGCACCAGCAAAGGTGGAGTCTGCCAGTACAAAAGCAATCCTTGTCTTGGTGGTATCTACCTAAAGTACATGTGCAACTACAATCGTCTATGCTGCATCAAGACAATGAGTGGTGCGCAGGCATCGGGTAAGCCTCGACTCTACGTCAGCAGCAAACGCATGACCGAATTCAGTGACATGCCTTGTCAGAAACGTACTTCAGAATATATATATATATATATATATATATATATATATATATATATATATATATATATATATATATATATATATATATATATATATATGTTACATCCGATTGAAAGTGGCAACATGTTGGAAGAAGCAGCCGCGTTAAAACATATGGGCAAATAACACAACTAGTCTGTAGTAGTTTGCAATGTTCAACAATAAAAGTTACATTGGGCGGTGTCGTCGTAAAGGTAACACTATTTGTGTGCAATGAAATACATAGACATTTACTGTTACATTGCGTGCATATATGCAATTTAACACGTCCACATTTGGTTGAAAAGTAACGTTTTCTTAATAGTGGGTTACAAGGTTTTTAATGTCTATTAAAATAAACGTGTGTCGACCGTTATATGAACAGGAACTTACATGTCCCACAAGATTTATGAGCATTGATAATATATTGATACTCCGGCAGATTACAGATGCACCAACAATGGTGGAGTCTGCCAGAACAAGAGCAATCCTTGTACTGGTGGTATCTACCTAAAGTACATCTGCGGCGGATCCTACAATCGTCAATGCTGCATCAAGTGCAAGAAACAATCCACTGGGTGGTGAGGGTAAAATGGCTGTTAATCGTGAATTTCTTCACACAATCGCTGCTGTTTAATGTATCCAATTGTCTGAAACAATACAGATGTAAGCACAGCTGAATCCACGACGTTATTATTTATTGTTTGTGGTTTCATAGAGCTTGTTTGTCAGGACTAATGAGGCAGGTAACGGGATCACCAAGATTCATATGAGCTCTTCTTTGAGCGGTCGTTTAAGACAGGTTTGATTGAAACAACACAATGGCAACGAACGAACGAATGATTTCACGACCGACCGACCGACCGACCGACCGACCGACCGACCGACCGACCGACCGACCGACCGACCGACCGACCGACCGACCGACCGACCGACCGACCGACCGACCGACCGACCGACCGACCGACCGACCGACCGACCGACCGACCGACCGACCGACCGACCGACCGACCGACCGACCGACCGACCGACCGACCGACCGACCGACCGACCGACCGACCGACCGACCGACCGACCGACCGACCGACCGACCGACCGACCGACCGACCGACCGACCGACCGACCGACCGACCGACCGACCGACCGACCGACCGACCGACCGACCGACCGACCGACCGACCGACCGACCGACCGACCGACCGACCGACCGACCGACCGACCGACCGACCGACCGACCGACCGACCGACCGACCGACCGACCGACCGACCGACCGACCGACCGACCGACCGTGTGACAGACATTCTACCGATGGACCATTCAGTTTCACCCGATTAGCTTATGGTGTGGGTGTAGGGGAGACCGGGGCTAGTTGTTACAATGTTCCGTAATTTTTTTTTAACAGTACGACAAATGCATTTTTTTTACGTCAACGTATATATTAAAGTAATTATTCTTCTTAATAAAATGTACCATATCATTGATATTCCGTATTGTACTTAGGTAGAAATGTCATATTACCCTGGCGCCGTCGACTGTAACAACTAGCCCTGTAGTCGGGGCAAGGGTCACTCGAACATGTTATTGTTATTACATTAATTGGATTATACATATTTATACATCTTATACAGAGTGTGCATAACAATGTAGGTATTCACAGCTTCATATATTAAATTTTCATTTTAGTTACCAAATGGCACTCGTTCCCCGGATTATTATATAACAATCAATTGTGAATGGTATATAAATTATTGATTGGAGTATGATATAGTGAATAGCATCATGAATGTAATGCGACCTTTACTTGATTGAATGATACACACACGTACGCACATAGTTTTTGTAGTTGAACGCACGTGGACGAAAACAAATCCTGAATTTCAGCATAACCCCTTATACTACATAATATAAACTCTACATACTACACAGAAGACATGTTCAAGTTTCATTCACGAAACATAAAATGTAGATGTGTGAGATGATATTATGTAGACATACCAAAAAAACGTCTTTGGTGGTTAAAAAGTAATTTGTTTCCATACCTCGTAAATGCCGTCTTCTTAACTCCCCAATTGTTAACAGTGTGTCTGCTGGTGGACGTCCAACCAACTACCGTCGATTGTATCTCCATATGTGCGCCATGATTTCGTAAAGCTACTCAGTAACAACTTTCCCCGGTCTCCCCTACATTCGTATCGGTCTTGATCGCAACCCTGCCGCTAGAAACCGGCAATTTTATAGATTCGCTCTAGAACGAGCTAGGATTGCTGACGATGTCATGTTATGGGCTTCATAGCTTCGTACTATTCGCGTTCTAATTCAGCTGGTTCCCTTTGGGGGTGAAAGGGAACATTAGTGCGTAAGCCTCCCATGCTGGTACATGTCCTCTCTATAGACAAGAACCTATAACATAGCCTCCCCGAAGTAAACCACGAAACTGGGCTGTGTTGGGTAGAGCTGACATGGGTCGTGTTGATTTTGGTTGAATTGGTGTGGGTCGTGTTGGTTTGGGTCGAGTTGTCAAAAGCTAAAAAAGAGCGTTCTTGCATAGCGCAGAATCCAGTCCGTAGGACCGCTTGAACAGTTTTACTTCACCTTCTGGTAGACCTGTTCATTTCCGACATCAACTCGACTTTTCTAGGAAGTATTCAGCCACCTTGACATTCCTGCGCGAAGATTATTCGTCCACATATCCAGCAATGTATATATCCGGTATGCAAACGAGTTAACTGAAACAATTGTGAGTGAACGAAATTGCCTAAACTTCGAAACAGAAGATTCGAACCCGGGTTCGCTCAACTGAGATTCCGATTTTCTAATCATTAAGCCATCGTGCTTGGTGTAAATCAAGTTGATGTTAACTGAGTTGGTGCATGACCGAGTTGGTGTTAGTTGAGTTGGTGCATGGCCGAGTTGGTGTTAGTTGAGTTGGTGCATGGTCGAGTTGGTGTTAGTTGAGTTGGCGCATAGCCGATTTGGTGTTAGTTGAGTTGGTGCATGACCGAGTTGGTGTTAATTGAGTTGGTGCATGGCCGAGTTGGTGTTAGTTGAGTTGGCGCAAGGCCAAGTTGGTGTTAGTTGAGTTGGTGCATGGCCGAGTTAGTGTTAGTTGAGTTGGTGCATGGCGGAGTTCGTGTTAGTTGAGTTGCGGATCCAAGTGCATTTTGTTTACAATACGCACAGTAAAGTATCATGTTTTACAATTTTAGTGTTGAAATAAAATTTACATTTATGTGTAATGTTACTAGTTGGGTCTCCAGAATATGGTGCAGGTTCCGTATAATGTCTAAAGTGGCCGTTTTAAGTTAAGCAGCTAACAGAATAACGCGTACCCGAAACGCAGAATATACAGTAATTTAGAAATTTGTCTGGAATAAAGCTGCGTAGAACGTTACATTTCGCTATTCGTAGCGTTCTAATAATAACATCGACAAATAACTGAAACGCCTTTATACGTCTGATAAACGCGTTCATTAAGGAATTACTCGACGGCTCCGCACTGGAGATAACAACTAACGACACAATGAAAGCAAAGGTCCCGATGATGTCATCTTATATACGTACAGTTCGCACCGAAAAAAAATCAAAGCAGCATCATTAATGTAATAAGACACTTTATCCGGACAACTCTACTCAGTACTTACGAACAACAGTGAGACAACGATGCAACCGATTGCATATTATATTAATTATCTCCTATAATGAGCTGCTGCAATGATTAGATTGTCATGGGAGTGACAATGAGACAAGGAAACAACATAATGTTTGGTGTTTTAGTCTTCATCGCAAGGTAGCACGCAACCACAGCCGCGTATGTTTGTTATCGTACCCAACAGCCTTATGTCAGAACTGACTAACATTTAACAATATGTGAAGTGCAGACTCCATAAACAAGCGCAATACTGAATGCATACATATGAGGCTACCCTAAATAACCCGTGTGGTCTCTATTGGATAATGTAACAGTGTATGATAAAAACAATCGAGTATCCAGGACAACGCAAGCCCGATCTTAGTCCGCAGATATTTAACGATGTTTCCATATCAATAAAATACTTATTACACACACGTTTACATGATTCGTGCGATATCGGGATGCAATATTAAATGCGACACTGAACGCCCCAAACTCCCCACCAGTGGCGCCATTAACCATTTCACCACTGTTACAACTTACATTTCATGTGCAGATTCTGCACATCTGCCTCCCATTATTGGTAATATCCCCGACAAAACAATCCGTCCAATTCGTGCCTCTTTAAGTGTCTTGACCAACCTCCTGTACCAACGATGGCCGACGTTCCCTCCTTCTCGACATTGTTCGTTCCCACATGTACAAGAACAGCACCTCCCGTGCCACCACCCATGACTTGTCCTTCCTTCTCGACATTGTTCGTTCCCACATGTACGAGAACAGCACCTCCCGTGCCACCACCCATGACTTGTCCTTCCTTCTCTGCTATATTATCTATGTTTGTCCCTGGTAGGCATATTGTTATGTCATCTCCTCTGTTTACAATTTTAATCACTTTCCTAATGATGGAATCCCCCATAAATAATCGGGCTTTCCTCGCCTTCCCTTGTGATACTATATCAGCAAAGCTCCTTTCCTGTCGCACACAATAAACAACAATTGCGTTGCTCATCCAAACACTTGTTCATATCACTCCGTAACTGTCCATTTTGAATTGATAATCAAGTTGTGGCAGTTATGATCAAACTCACCACCAGTGGCGCCACATAGTGAATGGAATGAAAGTCACTCACGATTTCACCAATGCCACAACATTTGATGTGCATATTCTGCACATAGTTATTTCCTTTGGTAAACTCATGATTTTTGTAAATATATATCTCAATTTCAATTCCATGCAATTGTGGATAGTATTTCCGTTGAAGAATTTCATAGGAACATAAAAACCTTCGTTTTTGTTTGAAAATATGTTACGTATGCGCATGTGCACATGTGTACCGCTCACTTTTTCCGCTCACTATCTGGACGGCTCTGTGGAACCCATTCCCTGTTAGGGCTAAGTCTGTATGAAATATAACAACATTTCGCCGTAAACTAAAAACTCACCTGTTTAAACTTGCTTATCTTCCATAGCTCCCCAGCGTACCAATACAACTGTTTACAACTGGAACTGCTTATCGATTAGAAACTGCCTAACCCCTTTTGTCGTGGAGCGCTGCCGAACTTGGCCCCCAAGGATTTTAGCGTTTCCGCACAAGGGCATCCACAAGTTAACGTGGACATCACCAAAATGGAGTTACCAAGAACCAAATTGATTACATCACAATTGATAGATGATTCAAAAGATCATTGAAAGACGTAAAAGTAAGGAGAGGAGCAGATGTAGGCAGTGATCACGAACTTGTTGTAGCTAATATCCAACTTAAGCTGTGTAGACAGTGGGTGGAGAAGGGCGGTAGAAAGAGGTATGATGTTTATAAGCTTCGAGTGTATGAAACTGCTCAAGAGTTCAAGATTGCACTGAGTAATAGGTTCCAGGTGTTGAAACACATTGAAAGAGTAGAGGATTGTTGGTCAGGGGTGAAGGAAGCTATTTGTGGTGCTAGCGAAGAAGTCCTTGGATTCAGAACGCACGCACAACCAGGATGGATAACAGGAAGAAGCCTGGAAAAAGTAAGCGAACGGAAAGCAATCTAGGACAAAATCAATCCTACCAAGTCGGAAAGACTAAAGACAATACTAAAGAACAAGAATAGAGCCAAAGAAGTTAAAAACAGTGTCCGTGCAGACAAAAGGACGTGTATGGACGACATTGCAAAACAAGCAGAGAATGCTGCAAACAGAGGTGAACAAAGAATATTGTTTACAATGACCACGAAAATAACTAATGAAAGCTGCAGAAAAAGTACACCGATCAAGACCAAAGGTGGAGAAGTAATAAAATCAGAAGCAGACCAGAGAGATAGATGGAGAGAACACTTCTCTGAGGTTCTGAACTCAGAGGCACCCGACGATCCTGTTGATGTTCCAAACAATGAATTATTCGACATAGACATTGACACTAATCCGCCTATTATAGAAGAAATTGAAAAAAAGTAAAAAAGCGTTGGGAAACGGTAAATCACCAGGAGTTGATAACATACAGGCTGAAATGTTGAAAACACAGAGTAATATGGTAGCACGAAAACTTGAGGAAGTGTTCAAATTAATATGGAAGAATGAAGAAATACCTGAAGAATGGCAGAAAGGAGTACTCATTAAATTACATAAAACAGGTGACCTGGAGAATTGTAATAACTGGAGAGGTGTTACGTTGTTGTCAGTTCCCAGCAAGGTGCTGGGAAGGGTGATTATAGTCAGGCTAAGAGATGCGCTCGATAACAAACTGAGGAAAGAACAAGCAGGTTTCAGAAGGGGGAAAGGATGTATGCAGCAAATTTATATTAAGAAATATCATCGACCAGTGCCTCGAATGGAATAGCCCACTCTTCATCAACTATGTGGATTTTAGGAAATCTTTTGATAGTATTCACATATAGACTTTATGGGGAATTATGAAATACTATGGAATTCCATCCAAAATTATCAATCTTGTGAAAATGTCTTACAAAAACTTCAGATATGCAGTTGAGCATGAAGGCAAATTGTCAAAATGGTTTCCTGTGATGTCGGGAGCGAGGCAAGGATGTGTGATGTCAGGGTTTTTGTTTGTACTGGTGATAGACTGGATCATGCGGAAAACAACTAGAAGGAAAAGAGGAATTCAATGGGGATTAGATACGATGGAAGACCTAGATTTTGCAGACGATTTAGCTCTGTTATCAACATCAAGAAGAAACTTACAGCAGAAGACAAACAAGCTAGAAGTGCATGCAAAGAGAATTGGACTACACATAAACACAGCCAAAACGAAAGTGATGAAGATCAAGACTGATGATAACTAACCAACAGTAATAGGCATAGATGATGTAGAGACTGTTGATAGTTTCACTTATCTAGGCTCAGTTATGGATGCAGACAAAGGTTCAACAGCAGATATAAGCGCACGCATAAAGAGAGCGAGAGCAGCCTATTATAAACTGAGGAAAGTGTGGGCATCAAGCCAATACAGAAGGAAAACGAAACTCAGAATCTACAAGAGCAATGTGATGTCAGTTCTACTATACGGAGCAGAATACTGGAAGGTAAACCAAAATGATGGACAAAGGCTCAATACATTTCACAATAGATGTTTGCGTCGAATTCTACATATATTCTAGCAAAATTTCAAACGAAATCCTGTATGAAGAGGTAGAAATAAGCAGGATAACAGGCATCATCAAGCCTAGACGATGGAGTTTTATTGGCCATATCCTTCGATTTGAAAATACAAATGACTGCCGTATAGTGATGAATTGGATACCTGTGGGAAAGAGAGCGATCGGAAGACCAAAAGAGACATGGCGGAGAATGGCGGAAAAAGAACGAGATGCGTTTGGGTGGACGTCATGGGCAGAGGCGGCACAGAGGGCGACCGACAGGGCGGAATGGCGGACTTTTGTACATGCCCTATGCGACACATAGCGCCCAAGGGATCCGTAAGCCGTAAGTAAGAAGTGTTTTATAATGCATTGTATTGTATTATACAAAGACTGTGTCAAACGAGATCTTGAATGGGCAGGTAGGAACAGCCAAGAGTGGACGACCACCGCGGAAGACAGAGGGAAATGGAGAACATTAACAACGAAAGTAGAAGAAGCAATCAAGTGACTTGGCCCCCACCCCGCAAGGGAACAAGGGGAAGAAGAATAAGAAGATGTATTGTATTATTGATGTGAAACACTGTTGAACTGCTCAGAAACTGCAAAAGAACGTATCCATGGACATGGTAACAAAACATATTTATTCTCAATTGGGTAAATTCAACCACGTGACAAATCGTCTCCCGAACTGCAACATCGTGGATTCCATCGTCATCGCACGCGCCATTTCGGACGCGATGGCCTTGTCATGACGTAGTCGCTTAATGCAGGTAATTTAATATGAATATTCTTGTGAAATTAGGAGTTGATGATTGTATTCTTTAAATACAGGTGTTATCATAATGTAGTTGGTCGCTTGATAAATTTTGACTGTAGTTGTTTTCACCAGTGAGTAGGCGACAGTTAAATATGGACTGCAGTTGTTTAACGAGCGCGTACGCTGTTTTGTTGACTCGTCGATTGTATTACAAGCACACTATGTATTGTGACGTGGAACATTCTACTACAAATTACCGAATGTTCCATACTTTGTATACAAATTGTAGTGTAGCAGCTTAACTTTACAGATACACCTCGGACAATGCACGACCGAAGACAGGGCACTGTTCTGGAGACCCAACTACTTACACAAGACAAAAAAACTTAAAAACGTAGAATAAACATAACATATGCAATCCTGTTTTGTCGAATCAATGCCAAACAGTGACTATATTAAATATGCATCAACTTAAGAAAGACTCGTGGTTCAATTTCATTAAGATAACGAAAATTGCCTATCACTAGATCAACAGTGAACACAATTGAGCATAGCATATTTAAAAGTTATCAATCATTTATTGAAAATACGTTCCGTCGACCACTTGTCGACCTTTGGCAGTTCTGGTCACCGGACGCCCGAGAAAGGGGATTATTTCCAATTTCATAAATTTCAACAGCAAATGTCGTCGAGAGCGAGAGTATGACATTTTCGTTTAGTAGAGCAATATGAAAGTTGCGCAGTAATACGCAGTTACGTAATTTTGACTACCTTCCGCAAAGAGTCTTTACAACACTCCATTAACAAGAAGCGGTTTTTTTATCGAGTCATTATGAATTATTGAGAAAAAAACGC
>BSQZ01000029.1:5672500-5862500 GCA_033239005.1 Lamellibrachia satsuma | reverse complement strand
TTTAAGTCCTGTAGATGACCAAGAAATTATTTTAATTGTTAAACATTAAAACATAAAAAGTCAACAGATGAAAATTATCAAAAACGTCATTGCCAAAATTGTATAACTATTTACTCATAATTATATGCAATGTATCCTTTTCAAAGTGGGGTATTTGCTAACTAAATGAAAAGTTGTTCCAGTAAGTCTGGTGAAAATTACGTTTTACAAATGACAGACATATCCCATTGCTAATACAATTCACACAAAGAAATCTAAATAAATTATATCGCTAGGTTGGAAACATTAGATTAGTATGCTATACTCAGTCCAAGCTAGTATGGCTTTATATCTCATATGTCAACGTATATTGCTCTTCTAGAATTGGACGAAGATATTACAAAAACATTGTGTAATAAGAAGTATGATATTGGCTTCGCTAGCAAATGTAACTGGCATAATCAGTTGTTGCAAACTTGCATGCCATAGTGCCATAAGCATAGTACATTCTTACTCTGTCGTCGATAAATGGTCCATTGCATAAAGCCGGTAGGTCATTTAGGGTTAGGTATAACATAAATTACAACAAAAACGATACAATTTATGTTTATGTAAACGAGTGCCATTGTTACTGTATTCTATGCGATACCAGCGTGAAATTCAGATATTTCGGGGCTTCAGTGTCGTCCAAATTCCAGGCAAAACTTGTTCATGTTTCTTTTCTACCTAGTACAAGATTATCCCTTGTTTGCAGATCACACGAGAACACGTTGCACCAATTGTCGACACCATCGCTGCGTATCCCTACTGCACTGAACGACATTAATCAAAACAATGTCGTACATTGATATATTCAAATGTTATTGCGCTATTCGACAGAAACTAATTCAGAAACAATTCTTGATTTAATTTAATACCATTTCTTTTCCAAAAATATAATGTAGGTAACGTGGAAACCTTCCCATTTGGTAGAATAAAAAAGGAGCTAGTTTGGTCGGCGTCACACCCGATTAAACCTGGCAGAAGTAGTCGTTTTAAAACAGATGGTCCAACAACACGAGAACGCATAGTCTATGAAGCGCGTCTTTCTGCACCAGTTCGCGACGTCCGACAAGCACTTGCGTTTGGAACAAAAAACACGCGTCGCAGCTGGCGACATCGCTTGAACCGGTCGAGTTGGTTGGCGACATTGCCTACATCTTGTCGCGTCGAGAAGACAATGTGTGCAATCGTAAACTATCAATGTGAAATTACTGCAGCCTTGAGTGCGTGGTAAAATAAAACAGGACGACCCATCATGGGACGAATATTTCGGCTGCCTCTGTAAATGTTCTGAATCTGCATGCACGAAATGCTAAAATATATTTAGAAATGTAATTAATCAACACTCATCTGTACATATAGTGAATGTCTTCTTACATGGCAGTATGCCTGTAAAAAAATCATATGAGATGGTTCGCAACATATAGTTTTGTATTTGAGTTTCGTGACCCGTTGTTGTGCGCTGTAAGTCAGATTTGACTACACGGACGCGTTTGTCCGAAAAAATTATGAAAAAAGTAGAAATAACTGAAAAAATATCTATGTAACTTGTTGTTCTTAAATCAGTTGTCTGGTCTTTTAATGTCTCGTAAAAAAATTGTGTTATTCTGAGCGTCAGATTTTAATTTAGGGATAATTTTGTCCGAAACATAATGAAAAAATATTTCTTTCTTACTAAGAGATGAATTGAAATTATGTGTATATAATGTATATATGGAAAATAACTTATTTTCTCATACAAGAATTAATCATTGCGAAACATTTCCCAAAAAATATAATATAGATAGTTATTATTCGATATTATTCTAAAACCACCTTTTCACATGCATTTTGTAATATATTATATATGTATGTAAATTAATGAATTTAGAAAGCCCTTAACACGAATGTTACAGGTTTCGACAAACTCAATGTAATTACACTGAACCATTCTCGCAGTATAAGGGAACACATGTAAATCCCGTAAAATTTCCATATTGACTTATGTATTGGCATAGGATCATGTATTGGCATAGGACCATGTATTGGCATAGGACCATGGTCACACAAATTAATCGAGAAGAGGCCGTTTGTAGATGTAACGTTATTCACTACCAACTCGGCTAACACCAAAATAACCCACACCAAGCACGATGGCGTTATTATCAGAAAATCGGAATCTCAGTTGAGCGAAGCCGGGTTCGAATCTTCTGTTTCGAAATTTATGTAATTTCATTCACTCATAATCGCCACAGTTATTTCATCTGTATACATTGGTGGATACGTGGACGAATATTCTTCATGCAGGAATTGCACCGTGGCTGAAGGCTTCCATGAGAAGTCGCGTTGGTGTCGGAATGAACAGGTCTACCAGAGGGTGAAGCCTAAAACGTTTCGAGCGGTCCTACGGACTGGATTCCGCGCTATACAAGAACGCTCCTTTTAGCTTTTAGCAACGCAACCCAGCCCAGCCCAGTATTCTGGTGTACTTCAGGGAGGCTATGTTATAGGTTCTTGTCTAGTGAGAGGATATGCACCAGCATGGGAGGCTTACGCATTAATGTTCCCTTTCTCGAACCAACAAACTCGCCGGTTTCTAGCGACTGCCGCTAATCTACAACCTCGCCTGTTTATAGAGGCTGGGTTCCGGTCAAGACGGGCACGAATTTACACACACACACGATACGCTAATCGGATGAAACTGAAGAAATCGGCGGGTTTGTAAGCTCACTGTAACCGCTAGAAACCGCCGACTGTGTAGAATCACGGAAGCCGAGAGCAACGCGCTAACGTCTTCACGTAAAGGGTACTATTTTGTGAAACTACACTTCTCCTAACTGTATTCAAACAATTCATTGTGTAATATTAAGTAAGGGTGATTATCGTCCTGTGGCTATAGTAAGGAACCTACATAAGTTACATCAACTATTTTTAATGAAATATCGACACAGTATGCTCTTGCAGTTCGCATCATACATATTTGTGTTAATAAACCACACCACAGTCAGGTGCGTATGTAGCCGTACGCCACGTACGCACGTACGAACGTACGCACGTGCTTCGACATCAAAATGACAAGCATATATTTTTTTAATCCAACCCGCCTCCAGAAATTGAATGGTCCATCCATAATCTGTTTGGCACCATCTCGATGTCCTGTATCCTAATATGCATACTACTGCTGGCGATGTATGTCTCGACTGCCAAAGCAGAACAGTCATTGAGTGTCACAACCAGTAATGTAATAATCGACCGGTAATGTAATAAATCGACCAGTAATGTAATAGAAATGATGATAATAATCATTATGATGGTGATGATGATGATGTTAATAATGATGATGTAGAAGGTGATGATGAGGGTGATAAACGATTATGATGATGATGACATTTAAGGGGTCATCTTAGTACCGATGATAATGATGATGATGATTATGACGACGATGATGATGATGATGATAAAGATTATGATGATGATGATAACGATGGTGATGATGAGGGTGGTAAATAGTTATGATGATGATGAGGAAGAAGATGAAGACAATTAAGCGGTATTTGTGATGATGATGATGATTATGACGATGATAATGATGATAAAGATTATGATGATGATGATAATGATGTTCACTTTTATAATGGCTAGCCAGGCTGAGACCCACTCGACGTTCACAAACGTATGATTAACATAGGAATCTCAGAACGAGTAAGCCGCATGTTTTCTGGGAGGACACATGGAATGCCGTTCATATAACCTCCCAGGTAACGCACGGCAGTAACTACATGTTGGCAAACAATCGGACCGAGTCAGACAGAGTGGTGAGGAAGAAGGGGGGTCGTTAAAAAGTGTCACTTCAACACATGAAAGAGGTAATCTACACTCAATTAAGGGATCCTCTCAAACAATTATTTAAGGGATCATTAAAAATGCTTAATAACTGATCATCATTTGATCAAATTAAGGGGACATATCAAACAAGTTAGGGGAAATCTCAAAATGCAATGTGATATTATATTAGACACTTAACTGTAACCGCAAAAATAATAAAATAAAAAAGGACCAGCTGAAACAATTAAGGGGTTATCTAAAAAAAATAAGTTAAGGGTAATTTCAATCAAATAAAATGTTCATGCGTGTATGAACGTCGAGTGCGTGTCAGCATAGCTAGCCGCTATAAGGGTGAAGATGAGGATGCTGATGACGATGAAGAGGAGGAGCAGGATGATGAGGCTGAAGGTGTCATTGTCTTCGTCCTCATAATCGTAATTATGATCACCCTCATTGTTATCATCTTCGTCATCATCATCATCATCATCACAACTAAGACTAAAGCTTAATTGTCTTCATCTTCTTCCTCATTATCATCATAATTATTATCACCCTCATCATCACCATTGTTATCATCATTATCATAATCATCATTACCATCATCATCATATTCTTTATCATCATCATCATCGTCATAATCATCATAATCATCATCATCACTAATACCGCTTAATTGTTTTCATCTTCTTCCTCATCATCACCATAACCACTTATCACCCTCATCATCACCATCGTTATCATCATCATCATCATTATCATCATTATCATCATCATCATTACCGTCATCATTGTTGTCGTCATTATCATCATCATCATAATCTTTATCATCGTCATAATCATCATCACTAAAATCGCTTGATTGTCTTCATCTTCTTCCCCGTCATCATCATAAAATGTATCACCCTCATCATCACTATCGTTATCATCATCATCATTATCACCATCATCATAATTTTTATCATCATCATCGTCATAATCATCATCATCATTATCATCGTCACTAAGATGACCCCTTCATCGTCATCATCATCATAATCGTTTATCACCCACATCACCACATCATCACCTTCTACATCATCATTATTAGCATCGTCATCATCACCATCTTAATGATTATCATCATCATTCTGATTACATTACCGGTCGATTATTACATTACCGGTCGATGTATTACATTACAGGTCGATCATTACATTACCGGTCGATTATTACATTAATGGTTGTAACAGATGCTACGGTTACAAAGTTGTACACGCTTGTTGGGATTGGCCCTTACGCATATCCACAAAGCCAAGACGTTGTATGCAGAAAGCATCATCCACCAGTTAACTTATTTAGCGCTAGCGTGAAGGAGAAGGAGAGGGTAGTACCTGAACCCTTTCTGTAAATACGATACATTCGTAAACACTTATTACCTAAGCATTATCATTGCCTGCATATGTCTTCTTTAATTATGATTAAATTGCTGTTATTATAGCTATGCGAAGGGATTAAGCATGTCGATTAACATAATTACTATAATTGATTCTGTGTGGTCAAGATAGTGCAAGTTTTCCAATGATTTGAAATGATATTGTAATATATGTAAATGTATTGTGATAATGCTTCACTAGCTGTTATAATTAATTGTGCTATTACACAGTAAGCAGGTCATTGAACCATGGACGCAATCTTAATAAACTGCAAAAATCTAACATATTAAAACCATATTTGTTAAATAGTTATTATATACTGAAGGTTCACATCCACATTTTACCAGGAATGGGTGCCGAGTACGTGGGTCATGCATTTCTTTTTACAAGGCTTATTTATTTTTTATTTACTTCAAAATGCGCCATATTGCAAATTACTACAGTTTGCTTTAAAAAAAATGGACATCCATATCCCCTTTTAGAGTTGGGCTTCCACATGAACGCACACCTAGCTAAGCCCCTGACAGTATCTAATGTATAGTGTTGTTTACCACAACGCGCAACCGGTGTCTCTAGGTAATGGTTTATGTATCACACCTGCCAACGAAACACGTGGCTGGCAGTTTGTTTATAAATGAATATATGTTGTCGTACATATCAGGCAACATTTTCACAAAGACCAATGCAGCGCCAGTCGCCGAAAAGTATGTCAAGAGCTGATGTGAGTGATTTACAATGTTACGATAACATAGAATAGCACAGCGAGCCTACTGCTTTGAAAGAAACATCTCTGTAGGGTCTGCCAAATGAAAAATGGGTTTATCTTTACGCTGACAGCTGCCACTGCATTGAATTCAACTCGAATTGATTGCATCGAAACAAGTTGCTTAACTAGATTTAGGAACGTCAAATTTACCAGAACATTAAGAGGATACGGTATATAATTGTTTTATTTATTTAATAATTAGGAAGATAATTACATAATAATTTTCTTCAAACTCAATGTGGGTAGTAACACTATAGGGAACAACGTAGCATTTGTAGAACAGTTTAGATTGGACATGAGAAAGTACTCATTCTCCCAGAGGACGACATAAGAAAGTCCTCATACTCCCAGAGGACGACATCAGAAATTACTCATTCTCCCAGAGGACGACATGAAACAGTACTCATTCTCCCAGAGGATGACATGAGAAAGTACTCATTCTCCCAGATGACGACATAAGAAAGTATTCATACTCCCAGAGGACGACAAAAGAAAGTACACATACTCCCAGAGGACGACAAAAGAAAGTACACATACTCCCAGAGGACGACAAAAGAAAGTACACATACTCCCAGAGGACGACAAAAGAAAGTACACATACTCCCAGAGGACGACAAAAGAAAGTACTCAAACTCCCAGAGGGATTTGTGCCAGCCTATACTCTCGGATAATCGTGGAAAATAATGCAGGGTATACTTTTTAGGAGAGCAACCGCTCTCACTCCATATTGCTAGCGTTAATCAATCATCCACTCATCGCGTTAAAATCACTTCCTCCCAACTGGAGCTGCACCTGGCTCCCTCTTCATTTCCACCAATTCATAAATAATGTTTGCATTGTCATAATATTTAGCATTGACATAGGTCATGGTGGGTCATGTTATTTTTGCATATAATGTGTCTTACATTATTGCCCTTAATGGACCTATAGGCAAATTTCCTTGAAATTGTTATATTATTAACAACAATGTTGTCTGACAAGGCCACTGTTCTGCACAACTTTATAAACCTATAGACCAAAGCAACACCTAAAGGTATACATTCAGCAATTAATGGTATTAAATCTATGTACGAATAATATGGTAGCTTCCATATCTTACTGAAAGCATTACGCCACTGTATGCACATCTTGTTAACACTGTCATGCCACAGTGGCCATTTTTGAGATCCGTACAATGCACAACAATACAGATGAAACAATTTGTTTTTGACGACAGTTTGAAATTAACCAAATTCAGACATATATATATATATATATATATATATATATATATATATATATATATATATAATAAAACTAAAGAGGTATAATTTTCTCACATATGTGCCATTTATTTCAAAATGCAGATCAACATCCTAGTTTACTTTTTGACCCATTACACAACACAACGTGTAGTTTGGCATATTTCTCACACACCTCAATTATTTTTCGCAACTCAGAACTAGTAGGACATAGTAATATAATGTCATCTGCATATCCTGCAGCTCTGTAGAAATGTTGCCCAATATAACAGCCAATACCAAGGTATTTTAATTCATCCAATAGCCCATCCATGTACTCCAAATAAAAGTGGAGACATAACACTTCCTTGACGAACTCCATTATTAATACTGAATCGCTTTGACATTACGCCATTCCATTTAACTTGTAATTTCTGGTGTGTGTACATGTGAAATCTTACAACTAATTAATGATTTAGCTAAAGTCAATACACGTCTAACAACAATTTGTTTGCTCTCAGTCGATTAAATAACTATTCGGTTTTAATCAAAAGGAAATTGTCTTATAAAAACAAAGCCTATGGCATGTTATTAGTTATGACTTAGCCTGACTTTACATTGGCGTTTAGAAATGCAGAAATTGTCTGATGCGTACTCAACTTGTTATTGAATTGGCCTGCGGACGTTTTGACGGCAGAAAGGCGTCGGCCACCAAGTTTATCGCATCAAACAACCTCCACCATCTTGAAGGCAAGGCCACACTCTCGCGACCAATGACACCGAGTGGGCGTAGCTAAAACAGTCGCCCAAGACCTACCAGGTACGGATGGTAATTTCGCGGGCGGGACACATTGGATGTGGAGACGGGCAGCTGTTCGGGCGAAATGAGGGAAAGAATGTTTGCGAATCGTTGTGAGTGTAAAAGCTCGCAAATAGCTGCATTTCACGTTGGTATTTGGTAACACTGGCACACACAGAGAAACAGGAGGGGAAGATGTAGATAGCAGAAAACAACTGGGTCCAAAGAATATGCAAAGTAACCCAAGATAGAAGGAAGACGAAGGAATTGAGAGAAGTGATTTGCAAGAAAAAACACCTAAGTATGAAAGTAGCCGGAAGCAGAATGAGATGGGCAGGACATGTGCAAAGAGTGGGTGAAGACAGACGGTCAAAAAGAACATGGAAAGTAGAAGAGGGTGGCAGAATAAGAAGAGAAAGACCAAAGCTGCAATGGAAAGACTGTGTCAAACGAGATCTTGAAAGGGCAGGTACGAACGATCAAGAGTGGAAGACCATCGCAGAAGACAGAGGGAGATGGAGAACATTTAACAATGAAAATGGAAGAAGCAATCAAGTGACTTGGACCCCCCGCATGGGAGCAAGGGGAAGACGAAGAAAAAGATTCGTTATTATGTTGACATCATCTGAGTGAATGATTTAAAGTAATTTCACATGCCACTTCATGCATATATAAGGTGTATTTTGACGATAGCAGTACGTTTAGCGATCTTCTCTTTAATTTGTAAATCCTATTCACGACGTCGCTGCCCAAATCTTGTTTTTGTGTGAAATATATATACTTCTCCAACTACTCTACCAACCACTGTAACTTTCCAAATACATCTTTATCGTGGCTCCCTTCTGCCTCTTTGCCTTGCTAGTGTATCCCCTCGAGTATCGACTTCACCGGACATTCACCGAAACAGGATAGCGGCGATTGTGGTGGCCGGTCGCGGCATCAATGTCTCCACTGGGTCGTGTATTCAGTAGCGTGTCTTCGTCATAGGTGTACTTGAGTCTGAGCGTTAAACAAATGACACTTCACCGTGACCCAACCAACATCTTTGTCATAAACACAATCAAACCTTTTAGTGTCCTGGCTTCGCAACTTGCAAGGATGACATGTCATCGTGTACTGAATATATAAATTTTAGCCATGTAATGCCGTCCTTCCAGCTTCGTCATAATAGTCTTGTTGACTGTGTAAGGTTGTTCCAGCACTGGAAGGTTGTGTGAAGGTATTTTTCTTATGTCAAGACTGCTGGGTTTATTCCACGACATATGATCACGACCCCGCCTGTCATTAGTGCTAGTTTTCATGCTCTACCATTAGTGGTAGTTGTCATGCTCTACCATTAGTGGTAGTTGTCGTGTTCTACCATTAGTGGTAGTTGTCATGCTCTACCATTAGTGGTAGTTGTCATGCTCTACCATTAGTGCTAGTTGTCAAGCTCTACCATTAGTGGTAGTTGTCATGCTCTACCATTAGTGCTAGTTTTCATGCTCTACCATTAGTGGTAGTTGTCAAGCTCTACCATTAGTGGTAGTTGTCATGCTCTACCATTAGTGCTAGTTGTCAAGCTCTACCATTAGTGGTAGTTGTCATGCTCTACCATTAGTGCTAGTTTTCATGCTCTACCATTAGTGGTAGTTGTCAAGCTCTACCATTAGTGATAGTTGTCAAGCTCTACCATTAGTGGTAGTTGTCATGCTCTACTATTAGTGCTAGTTTTCATGCTCTAGCATTTTGTGTTCTAACGAATTCTAACAGCGCGCGTTTATCATATAAGGGACATTTTACTTGAACAAACTAAATTAATAAAATTATAATTAATTCACACGCTTTGAAATTACATTAATCTAACACACTCTTAAAGATCATAAGCAAAGTTTGCATACATGTATTTATTTTTCACTCGTTCTGGGTATATATGTGTCCCCCTTTTTTATTGCCATTCAAATCAATTCAAAGTAAAGTGCATACACAATATACAGTAACATAAAGCATTAGGCGCAAACACGGAAAATCATAGTTGAAAACCAAAATGAAACGTATTAAGGTATTTTCAGTACAAGCATTGACATATTCACAGTTGCCTCGGTCTAGTTGTGTGCATAGTAGTCATTAAGAAAGAAGCGCTTAAAGGGAATAAAAACAAGGCACTAGCTAAAATGGTTTACACATTTACTTTACAGGATGGGGAATTTATGTCCAGGAAACCATTAAGTGCATCCGCACAGATACGGTAAATGGCTCAAGATGATAGATGTAACAAAAATCCAAATTAATTTGGTTAACGGTTAAATATTTGTATATCTTAGTATATATTTTAGAACAAAAAACTACTAACAACTATAGAGTAATATGTATTTTAGAACAAAAAACACTCATGACTGTACAAAGTCGGGGGGGGGGTGGGTTGTTTCGCTATGAAATCAGTACCTGCACCCACAGAAAAGGGCAAAATGGCTTGAAAAGACCAGGAGAGATGTCAATAGATGTCACAACATCAAACACATTATTTGGTTAACGGGCTACAATTGTATCTTAATGTGTATATGATAGGCCCTACCGAACACAATCATTATTAAGTATTTGTATTATGGGCAAAGGGGTTCGTATTATAAACAGATATATGTGTTACCTATTGGAAAACTATTTTCATCAAATAGACAAACTATCTGTTTGCATTTGAAAAATAATAAAAGTACCCTAAAAAACCGTCTTGCCCCATCCCTGGGACAATGTAAGGCCACCTGTCTGGGGAAATGCTTTCCCCAACTCCCTGTCCCGTGTGTTTCGTTCGTCGAGCTGGATCGACCCAGCAGTGCACGCTTAAGTCAGTTCAGGTAGTGGCTACCCAACCATGACTGCCGAGCAGAACAAAGACACGCCGGGCCTGGACGAGTCTGGTCGAGCGCAGTAAGAAGACCTCATCAACTAGCCATGCGTAACACTCGGCAATAGGGAGTTAAAGATCATATTGGTTCGTCCATATCAATAAAATACATAAAAAAATAGTATAAATTAATATATAAAGCTATTATATTTGCTAAATTGAAATTGGAGTTAACATATAAAATACACCTTGCAATTCATAAATAAATAGTACTTTATTTCCTTGACTCAAAGCTCATGTAGTTACAAAACACGACGCCCCGATATCAATGTGCGCACACGAGTTCCGCCAACGTTTGTAATGTAATGTACGTTGACTAGTCAAATAGAGTCTAGTACTATGTACTGAGCAAGTCGCACAACCACGGAAAGGGAAATCATTGATAATCGTGCAATCGACGACACTCAATAACGGCTTAGCACTGGACGCTTAGCCTTATCAGGGCATGCTTTATACAATGACAACTGTGTTGGACTACCCATAACTAATGACATCCTTGTTCACTTCCCAACTGGAGGTTTTAGCTTTGGATGTTACATCTCTTCTTCAACCTTATTAAATCTTAAAACAAAATATGCTGCCCTATTTCTTAAGTTCAATAGTCTAACTATCTGCATGATTCGACGGTTTGCAACTCGTTTGAAAAAAGCCGTGTCCCTACTGCACTGAACGACATACCGCATTATTCAAAACAATGTCGTACATTGATATATCCAAATGTTATTGCGTTATTCGACGGCAACTCAACAACCCATGAATTATGTGATGAATTGACTCTCAGTCAGTAGATCGATTGATCGATTGCTTTAGCCTACTGGTCGGAACCAAAAAAACAACAACATGTGCTTTCGCCAGGGGTGCTGCTATACTGTACACATGGAATGTACGTCTCGTTTAAATAAACCTTGTTTAATTGCTCTGATGCCCTAATGTACACATACACATACCCACGTAACAAAACATTACACTGGCGACGTGGTAAGCGACTTGTGTGTGTGATGTCCGACAAATTTGAGGCGCTTAGTGGGTGAAAACGCCACATTGACAGCGGCCGTAGACGATTTGTTGTTGGTTACTGCCTGGCGAAGCGGCTATCATTTGTGACTAGTGTCAGAATGTCAGGCCTGATAGGGGGCTTAGGGAAATTTGACCCCAAGACGGAAACCGTGGACTGTTACGAAGAGCGGCTAAAGCTGTATCTAGTCGCTAATACTATTTTAGCTGTGGAAGGAAATGCAGAGCGTCGAAAAGCAATTTTCTTGAGTGAGGTAGGGAAGGAAGTCTTCCAAGTGCTTTCCGATTTGTTTTCTCCTGCTAAGCCCGCGAACCGAACACTAGAGGAACTCTTAACAAAATTTAAAGAGCACTACGAGCCAATTCCTAATGAGATGGCAGAATCGTTCAAATTCTGGACCCGTGTGCAGGGCTCGGGAGAGAGCATTGCTGATTATAACTTAGCTATAAGAAAATTAATCGTTCACGCGAATTTCCCTGACCAGAACCGGTGGTTGAGGAACCGGTTTTTTACTGGATTGAATCAAAATTATGTGCATATTCAAGACAAACTCAGTAATATGGCGCAGCTGACATTTGAGAAAGCTGCCGATATAGCTGTAACCATGACAATGGTCAAAGAGAGCGCAAGGCAGTTTCGCCATCCAGGGGGGGCGGCAATTAACACTACCGCTAATGCCAATCAGGGTTTTGCCAATGTTAACCGTCTAAAGTATGCCTCCAAGCCTGAGGGGGGACGTTTCCTACCCAGAGATGGTTCTACAGGGGGGTGTATTCAACAGCATCAGAAAGCCCCTAGACAACAATGTTGGCGTTGTGGTGGCAAGCATGCGCCACAGTCGTGCAAATTCAAGGCGGAACGTTGTTTTAGCTGTGGCAAAATAGGCCACATCGCGAAATCGAAAGCCTGTAAAGGCAAACCGCGAGTCCGTGTCGTCACTGAGGCGACATCAGAGGATGTGTATAATGTGTACACCGCATCGACAGTGAGCAAGGGTGGCGGCATAAAGATCCCCGCCTGTGTCGAAGACACACAGTTTAGCATGCAGCTAGATACATCGGCAGACGTGTCGCTAGTTCCAGAAAGTTTTCATGCGAAACACTTCAAACATCTGCCACTGCAGGCTGCTGGCATTGTTTTGAAAACATTTGATAACCAGAAGGTTGAGCTGGCAGGAAAGATTCTTGTCGACGTCAAGTATGAGGACCAACAGGTGCGACAGTTGCCTTTGTTTATAACGAAAGGGGCGGACAAGGCGGCATTGTTTGGTCTGCAGAGGTTAGACAAGATAAAACTAGACTGGAACGAGGTGTGCAGCCTAACAGTCTCGCTGTCGGCTTTGTTAGGCAGGCTCAAAGACGTTTTCGGAGAGGAACTTGGGCTACTTAAGGGAGCGGCGGCTAAAATCTACGTAGACGATAGTCAGATCCCTAAGTTTTTCAAGCCGAGGTCGGTCCCCTGTGCGATGAAGCAGAAGGTGGAGGAGGAATTGGACAGGCTGACGACCATGAAGGTCATTGAGCAAGTACGTTTTGCGGAGTGGGCGACACCGATAGTGCCCGTACTCAAGACCGATGGCAGCATTCGCATTTGTGGTGACTACAAGATCACAGTAAACCGAGTCTCACATTTGGAGCAGTATCCGATCCCGACCTTGGACGATCTGTGTGAGAAGCTCACGGGTGGTAAGCAGTTCAGGAAATTGGACTTGAGCCATGCTTACTCGCAACTGCCTCTGGAGGAGGCTTCACAGGAATTCGTCACTATAAACACTCATAAGGGGTTGTTCCGTTACAATCGCCTTCCATTTGGTGTAAGCTCCGCGCCCGCAATTTCCCAACGAACAATTGAGAATATATTGCAGGGTATTCCGCATATGGCGGTCTACCTGGACGATATCATTGTGACTGGGACAACGAGAGCTCAGCACCTGACGTTGAACATAGTCTTGAGCAAGCTGGCGGAGGCCGGTCTGAAGCTGAAACGAGAGAAATGTACGTTCATGGCAGACGGGTTTCTCTACTTGGGTCACAGAATTGATCAGCATGGGTTACACCCTGTACGAGAAAAGGTGGAAGCCATATAGAAGGCGAGAGAACCTGATAATGTACCTGAGCTACAGTCATTCTTAGGTCTGCTCAAATACTACGGACGTTTTCTACCGAAGTTGTCGACCGTGTTGGCGCCGTTGCATAAACTGCTGTGCAAGGACACCAAGTGGTACTGGGGGCCGCAACAGCTGCTGAGTTTCCCACAGGCGAAGGAGCTACTGTTGTCGGTGAACGTTCTGGTGCATTATGATCCGAGCAAACCTATTCTGCTGCAGTGCGACGCATCAAATTACGGGCTCGGCGCAGTGCTTTCGCATATCATGGACGATGGTTGCGAACGCCCTGTCGGTTTTGCATCCAGAACACCCAATGCGGCTGAGAAGAACTATTCCCAGTTAGACAAGAAAGCAGTTGAAGAAGTTTCACAAGCAGCTGCACGGCAGACGTTTCGAGATCATCACAGATCACCAGCCGTTGGTGTCACAATGATCTGAAGCAAGTCCCTATAACGGCTTCAGCGCGCATCCAGCGTAACGCCATTACGTTGGGTGGTTATGAATACGATATCAAGTACAGGACGGGTAAACGCCACAGCAATGCGGACTGTCTCAGTAGGTTGCCATTGCCCGTGACGGTTCCCGAGGAGCCTGAAGAGCGTGTGTTACTGATAGAAGGGCTAGACTGTTCACCAGTGACGGCAGCGCAGATTAGTCGATGCACTGGTCGCGATCCGACTATAGCTCATGCTCAGGAATATCGATGACGATACGGTCGAGTTGGCGCCGTACAGATGTCGGAGGGACGAGCTGAGTGTACATGACAGATGTGTGTTATGGGGGGGGGGCGAGGGTCGTCATTCTGCCTCAGTGTCGAGATGAAGTGATGCAAGAGTTGCACCAAACTCATCCTGGCATCAATCGTATGAAGAGCCTCGCACGTGGCTATGTTTGGTGGCCGTCTATGGACAGTCAGTTGGTAAAGTTGTGCCTGCAGTGCGATCCCTGTCAGCTACACAACAAGTCACCGCTGCCTGTCCTACCAGTCGGGCCTGCCCTACCAATAGTGCCGGTGCTACCAGCAGAGCCTACGTTACCGGTGGCCGCAGTAATACCAGATGAGCCAACGGTTGAAAATACCGATGATGTGCCTGGTAGTTGTGACGTGCCGACAACACCCGTCGCGGACCCAACTCGTGGAACTACCCCTGTCCAGAGATCGGGTAGACAACGTGGTGTTCCAGCTTGGCAAGCAGACTATCAGATGCAGTAATAATTCTGTCAGACCTCTACTAAGCCTAGAATAATGGATGTGGCCTTACAGGGAATTGTTGGTAGTCTACCCTTCAATCCCAGTGTTATTCTTAGATATTATTTCTGAGTAATGGTTTTACGTTTTTACGTTTAGAACGGCAGATTCAGCGTTCAAACTTTATAATATGTGACCTCTAGTATTTAGTTTTAAAACGTTGAGGGAAGGTAATGTGATGAATTGACTCTCAGTCAGTAGATCGATTGATCGATTGCTTTAACCAGCTTTTCGGCACCGAAAGAACAACAACATGTGCTTTCGCCAGGGATGCTGCTATACTGTACACATGGAATGTACGGCTCGTTTAAATAAACCTTGTTTAATTGCTATGAGACCGTAATGTACACATACACATACCCACGTAACAAAACATTACAAATTATTTTTTTTATTAATTCGTTTCCAATAAAATAACGTAGATAGTTATTATTCGGTAATTTGGAAACCGCCTCATTTGGTCGGAAAGAATGCAGATAATTTTGGTTTGACAATAAAACGGCGTCTCACGTCATTGAAAATGGCAACAAACTGGCAGAAGCAGCCGTGTTAAAACAAAATTCGCTAGGTGGCAGGCTTTTATTGCTAATGCGAGCTTAACAGAAGACATAGTTAGCAAGTATATTAGCTTAAAGTGTTCTTCTGAACACAAAAACAGCCTTATTCAAGGCTAACGTAGCAAAATAATTCAAACTAAATTGTATGATGGCGCCGTGCACACGGCAGTTAAAGGCCACAAGGCACATGATTTGTGGCAGTTGCAGTAACTGGGTGGACTTCGTCAAGTCTGGGTGCGAGAAGTCCTGGGCTGAGGTCCAGGCAGATAGTTTTAGTTTTGAGTGTATGAGATGTACGAAGATGAAGGAACTAGAGGTGGAGTTGGAAGAGCTGAGGCTGCTCGTTGTGGCAATGGTGGGAAGGGAACAGGGGGGTTGTGTCAGTAGTTCCGATGGGGGAACAGTATATGATAAATTGGGGAAAGACACGAGAGATGCTAGGGAGAGCTCACCTCAGCCTGGGAGGAAGCCGAGAGGAGGGAAGGTGACAGGTCGTAAAGAGACAGGACGTAACGAGACGGGAAGGAAAGGAACGGGGGAGGGAGACAACCGGAGTGAAGGAGAGGGGAGTGGGTGAGACTGGAGGGGAGGAGAAGGGAGTGGGGGAGAAGGGCGGTAAAACAACCGGAGTGAAGGAGAGGGGAGTGGCTGAGACACGAGCGAAGGAGAGGGAAGTGGGGGAGAGAGGAGCGAAGGAAACAGGAGGGAAGGGGTCAGGACAGAATGTGATGAAGGGGATCGAACGGAAGAGCTATTCTGCAGCAGTGGTAGAGGGGGTGAGGAAGAGAGCGAGGGTGTTTGTGGGGGATTCGATAGTTAGGAAGACCGACAGTCTTAAACAAGGGAGATGATGTGGTGGTCTGCTTGCCTGGAGCCAAAATAGAGGCGATAACTGAGAGGGTAGAAAACATCGTAGGTTCGGGTAAGGGTGGATATGTTTTAGTACACGTAGGGACAAATAACGCAGAGAGGGAGGGTACAACTGCCATAGTTAGGAAATATAGGCAGTTGGTCAGAACACTAAAACAGACGCGGGTTGAGCAAGTAATACTGTCAGGGATTTTACCAGTAATGGGCAGGAGGGGTCACAAATATTCGGGGGATGGCAATTAACATGTTAGTCGAGAAACTATGTAGGGAAGAAGAAATTGGATTTGTGGATTTATGGGGAAGTTTTGTTGGGAGGGCTGATATATACATGAAGGATGGGCTTCATCTAAGTGGAAAGGGGGCAGCAGTATTCGCGGACGAATTTTCAGCAGCAGTAGATAGTGGCATGGGTTCAATGACACATATTTTTGGTAGTAAACATTGTTTAAACTAGAAGTGCAGGGGGGTTACCTAGATGTGTCTCAAGCAGAACAAGAGGCCACAGAAAAACCAATATCAAATCGTCCGAAAAACATCTCTGAAACAGATTATAGATGCGTATGTTTAAATGCAAGGAGCATAGTAAATAAGAAAAACGAATTCAACATTATGGTAGAAAATATTGACCCTCATATAATTGGTATAACTGAATCATGGGCCAACATAGACATAATATATGCTGAATTAGGACTGACAGGATACGTAATGTTTAGGAAAGATCGAATAGGAAGAAGCGGAGGGTTAGTTATTTTATATGTTAAAGAATCTATTCAGACTTATGAAATAAAACTAGAAAGGGAAGCAGATTGCGTTGAAGCTGTTTGGTGCAAAATTGTTCCAGGAAATTCAAAATTAACTATTGGATTAGTTTACCGAATTCCAAACATAAACGAAGAGGACAACACAAAAATAAAAAACGCTATAAAGGAAGTTAGTAAAGGGGAATGTATCATAATGGGAGATTTTAACCATGGACACATACAATGGAATTCTCTAGAGAGCACAGGGAGTGAGGACCAACAATTTCTACTTTTTAATACAAGATAGCTTTCTTACTCAGCACGTGCTAGAGCCAAACAGGGGAAAAATGTATTATATATAGTTTTGTCATCAAAAAAAGAATTAGTGGACAATGTAGAAATACTTGAACCATTGGGTAACAGTGACCATAATGAAACACATTTTGACATCAATGTAAAATCAGAAAGTAAAAATAAGAAAGCGTACAAGAGAAGCTTCCACAAAGGTAACTACAAAGATATGAGAAAATACTTAGCAAAGCTAGATTGGAATAACATGCTGATAAATAAGACCGCAATTAAATGTTGGAATATTCTAAAATATGAAATTGAGAGTATCATCTATACATTTGTTCCCTTCCAAAAACAAGGAAAACGGTGTAGAAAGAAACACTTGTCAAAAGAGGCTATTAGAAAAATAGTATTAAAACAAACTATGTGGAGGGTTTATAGGCATACAAGAAAGGAAGAAGACTATGCAAATTACAAAGAGGCACTTAATGCAGCTACAACTGAAATCAGACAATCTAAAAGAAGCTATGAGCAAAAACTAGCATGTGATATAAAACATGACACCAAGGGTTTTTATGCATATGTCAGGAGTAAACAAAACGTACAATACAAGGTTGGACCTCTAGAAGACAGTGCTGGAAATATAGTATCACAGGGGTTTTTAATGGCGGAAGACCTAAATGGTTACTTCAGTTCTGTGTTTACCAAAGAAGATATTAGTTCATTACCAGTTGCTGATGCTAAATTTCAGGAAGCTAAATCTGACTATTTAGGTCCGTTAGTTGTAACTCCAGAATTGGTAGCTAAGAAAATAAAGGCAATGAAGGATAACAACTCACCGGGAGTGGATGGGATTCCTTCAAAATTACTAATGGAAACAGTAGAACAAATCAGTATACCACTTGCAAGAGTATGCAACTTGTCATTAAAAGAGGGAGTTGTTCCGTTTGAATGGAAAGAAGCAAACATCATACCATTATTTAAAAAGGAAAAATTACAGACCAGTGAGTTTAACGTCAGTGATTTGTAAATTATTAGAAAGGTTAATTAAAGACCATATGGTGGACTTCCTCTTTAAGCATAAATTATTAAATTCATCTCAACATGGATTCCTTAAAGCGAGGTCATGCTTAACAAATATGTTATGTTTTTTGGAAGAAATCACTAAGTGGATAGACGTGGGATCGCCAGTAGATATTATCTACTTAGATTTTCAGAAAGCTTTTGACAAAGTGCCACATCAGAGATTACTACTTAAATTAAAGCCCATGGTATCGGGGATAGCATAACTGACTGGATAGAACAATGGCTGACTGACAGAAGACAACGAGTTGTAGTAGATAGAGAAGTTTCAAATTGGAAATCGGTTTTGAGTGGAGTACCTCAAGGATCAGTATTAGGACCTATATTATTCTTAATTTATATCAATGACTTGGACGACAGTACAACAAGTAACGTACTGAAATTTGCGGATGAAACGTTAATACTGTTGGTGATAAACAACATTTACAAAACGATCTAGACATATTAGTGAAATGGTCTGAGAAATGGCAGATGCTGTTCAATTTTGGGAAACGTAAATGCCTACATACAGGACATGGGAACTTGAATGTAAACTATAAAATGGGAGATACTGTTCTGGGTACTATTGAAAAAGAAAAGAACTTAGGAGTTACAATAAGCGCTGATATGAAAGTTTCAGAGCAGTGTGGTATTGCAGCTTCAAAGGGTAATCAAATTCTTGGATTGATTAGAAGAAACATAACATACAAGGGAAAAAAGTTAATTATACCTCTTTATAAAGCAATAGTTAGACCTCATTTAGAATAATGTATACAAGCATGGAGACCATATCGTAAGATGGATATAGATACGCTTTAACGCATACAAAGGAGAGCACCTAAAATTATTCCATAACTTAGAGACCTTAGTTATGAAGAACGCCTGAAAGAATGTGGTTTAACAACTCTAGAGAAAAGGAGGTTAAGAGGAGATCAGATTGAAGTTTTTAAGATATTGAATGGGTATGAAAATATTTATAGAAATATGTTTTTCTCACTCAAGAAGGATAGCAGAACTAGAGGACATCAGGTACAATTAGTAAAGGATCAATGTAGATTGGACATCAGGAAGCACTCGTTCTCACAGAGGACAATAAATGAATGGAACAAATTGTCTACAAATTGTGTAACTGCTAGCAGCGTGAATATGTTTAAAAACAAGGTTGACGCATATCTCAGGAGGGCGGGTTATAAGTAGATGAACATTGTTGGACTCTCGATAAGCCAATGGCTTCCTTGTCCACTTGCCATCTGGGCCTTTGGCTTGGATGGCAAATCTTGTTAAATCTTGTTAAATCATTGTTGATGGAGTGCGACGTCCGGCAATACGTTGCGGCTGAGAACAAAAACTATTTTGCGCGGCGTCGTCGGAGAGGTGACATTATTTGTGTGCAATTGTACGTCACATAGACACTTACTGCAGCGTTGCGTGCGTGGCAACATACGTATATTTAAAAGTTGTGCTTGGTGCACAAGGGTGAACGGGGAACTACTGTTTTCAAAGGGGCTGGTTGTTATTTCATCATAGACCTTTTATTTCACAAGTATTAAAGATATAATCATAAACCACATGTCAACAAACGCAGCGGTTGTTTAGCGTTCATTTCGTAGTCTATTTGTTTACATATATTATATCCAGAGATTTCCATGAAGTAATATGTGCAACAGGTTTTCTGACACAAGTCGCGGAAAAGAGTTACACTATTGTTGCAAAGTAAAACACTCAAACTAATGAATATCATAACTTATCTGGTGGTGCTACGGTAAATTATGTTCAAGAACATCCGTTTCGTTTGACATTTGTGATCAAGTTTCCTGGGATGAAACAGGATGGTCGAGCCTGAGAAGATTCTTTCGTCTGCTTCTGTAAATGCATTGAATCTGCCTAAAGCATATTTAGAAATAGTATTCAACATCGATTTACATAGTGAATATCTACTTAAATGATAGTATGCCTGTAACAAAATTATATCATATTACTGTTATCTACATATAGTTTTGTGTTTTAGTTTCGGAATTTTCCGACTTCACGCCTTGTAAGTTTGTCGAAGTCAGTAGACACCGTAACGTAAAACTAGAATGTCGGTTGTTCGCACAGTTTTATAATGCGCAATACTTCGTCTCATGATATTCAGAAATAACTGAAAACGCGAGATTCGTTGACCTCCTTTAGTGAACTTCTTTGGTACCAACATTTAAGAAATATGTCTACTTCTCATTTATGCATGTCACCCGGTCAGCAATTACCCTGAAATATTTTTAATTTCACAACATGTGGACTCACCACATTTCCATAAATTTTAGACACAATAGTTCAACAGCCTAGGGGGCAGCCCGGATAATTGTTGTATTGTTGAATATTCATATGTAGTGTACATACATATACATACATATATATATATATATATATATATATATATATATATATATATATATATATATATATATATATATATATATATATATATATATATATATATATATATATATATATATATATATATATATATATATATATATATATACGTGGAACCTCTGCATTATGGTCACCCACGGGACCGAGTAAAAGCGAAGTGACCTTAATAGTGAGTATGGGCACTGAAGCATCATGGAACTTGGAGGAATGTCATATCAAGTGTAATGTGGTGGTTGTATTACTGATGTGCGTATTTGCATGTACACTATACTGACTTTTCATAACCTTTATTCAGTATATCAATACAATAAATGCACACTCACAAACACACACAGAAATTCCCGATGTTATTTTTTGTAAGCCGTAAATTCGCGTAACACCATAAGGCATTTAGCGTGCTCGATTGCGGCGAAATTATTTATACATCAGATCGACCGATGTTTGCTAGTTTGTTTTGTTTCATATCAATAAGTATTAACGTTGGCACGATACATTATTTGCTGACATGACAACTCGTTAAATATTTGCAGTTTATGCCGAACACGAGTTATCCACCAGAGGCGCCTCTGTTTAATTTGGGGAGCCTTTATTGTATAACCACACGAGCGACGTATCAGACGATTATTGCATTTTTCCCAACACTTTTTTTGCTGTCGCTTCCATTTCGTTTTGGTTCGTTATGCCACTTTTTTCCAACATTTTGCCTCCTCTATGGCCTGCTATTCCTACAAGTGCTAATTGGTGTTTAAATAAACAATAGGGAACCTAGTAATACACGGATCATATTGTTAGCGTCGATGACCGGGCCGTCGACGGCGCCGTGTTTTTTATATTTCAGTTTATTATGTACGGAATACTTATGTCCAGTTTCAGTATTAAAGGTGAGTTAAATCAGTTGTTATTTTTAAAGTAATTTTGAAGTAAACATCATTTGTAATGCTCATTGGGCAATGTTTTAATAATAATAATTTTAAGGATTTAGTTCACTGCAATTTTTTTTTGGCAATATTGTTGGAGTAAAACATAACTTTGGTTTCACACGCCCGCCCCTCTACGACCGCATCTATCAATGATGCCATCGTAAATCTGGGCCTAAAAGAACCACAAGTGTAGCCCTCTTCAACGAACTGCATATTTCGCGACGCATATGTAAGTGCTACTACTTTAAAATAATAACTACGTATGTAAATTATGTTGTTACGGTTATTGTTAATACTTGTTGTTTGTTATTATTAGAAGTATGTTGATATATCATCTTTGCAGCTTGCATGTCGCCTTGAAATGTTAAACCAAGTTGTCGTTTGGCTTTTTCTATTTGATTGCAGGCGGCATTAATGTTAACGTTTTGATTTCCCGCACCGTGTATTGAATTTTGCTTCAGAGAAGAAACCAGGACACTAAACTTAATCAGAATGATATGTACGATGTTGTTTTTGATTTCGATGAGTTGTTTATTACTTAGAACACAACGTCGAGGAATGTTTATAGTCAAGTCAGGTAGAGCAGCGTTTTTCTACCGGAGGTGCTCGGCCCACGGGGCTGGGGGTGGGGTGGCGGGTGGCTGGGAATGTCATGTCATGTGGGAGATGTCCCTGAAATATTTTATTTGAAACAGGGGGGCCTTGGAGGCCAAAAGGTTGAGAACCTCTGACTTAGAGCATGGTCTGGTTTAGTCAACGCTCAAGGAACATCCTCGGGAATAGGTTATGATTACAAAAAAGCTTTCCCTTAATGCGAACATGATATTTTCTATGCTATATTAAAGTCACATATCGCAGAACCTGTACCTGCCTTACGTGGGGAGACCTCTGCGTTTATTTTGCCACTTCTGAACGATAGCCATGACAAAATTCAGGGTAGATGATGGCCGTTGGAATCATGTTGTCAGTCATTCTCATAACATGCCCAGACTATATCAGCTGGGCCTTAACCAGCATAGTGTGTACGATGGTGGGTGAGCCCTCTGCAGGACATATATATATATATATATATATATATATATATATATATATATATATATATATATATATATATATATATATATATATATATATATATATATATATATATATATATATATATATATATATATATATATATATATACTTTGTATGTCAGTTGGCTTTAATCAGGGAGCGCAGACACCATTTGTGGACTATTCGAAGGCTATGGTGTGTCTTTTGTATGGGACGAAGGGTTATCCTGCACACATTGTTACTGGTAGCACAGGACTTGGTTATCATTCAATGAAATTGTTTTGGTTTGATGTTAGCTACAACATTGCTGAAAGTGATTCAATTTTCAGAAAAAAAGAAACCAATTCATTCAGCTTTCCAGGAAACAATCATACGAAAACATGAAGGCCTCGTTTGTCCTGTTTACGTTGATAATGCTGCTGGTTGCCATTAGTGGCGCGCAAGCACCGGGTAAGCATCGACTCTACTTCAGCAGTAAACGCAGTGTTGGATAGTCTTTAACCAGTGTAATTTACAGAAAGGGTTGAGTATATTGGCCCAGGAACGATTACCCAACTACATTACGACATAACAACTCACGCCCACAAACTAACACATAACATATACTTGACAATAACTATTTTCAGATATTGTGTTCCTATGTTTATATAGTAATTAAATTGTGATAAACGTATAACAAATAGGAATAGGAAATTGCATGTTGCATAAGGTTTACGCGCATAAATAATTGTTTGATACTCCAACAGATCACATATGCATCAGCAATGTTGTTATCAATTGATGTGATTACACGGAGCTCGTCAGGGCTAACGTGTAAGGTGACCGGTTAACTAAGATTCCTGTGAGCTTATCAGTACGACGTCTCCTATAAACATTCCATGTTCACAGTAAGTAGGTTTCTCTAAGAATTCGTCATAATGAATGGCTGCTAAAATGCACCTTATAAGTGCCAAGACGAGATTCAACGGCTCTTTGCAGAAGGCAAATGCATCCTAAGCAGACAACATTGCCTAACCAGTTTTGCGCTTTCACATTGTATACTCGACGAAATTTCACAATCTCGATCTCCACGACCTTTGCCATTGAAAACTGAAATTGGAATTAATCGTTTTTGTCTTACGGCGGCGTTCCACGAGCAGAACAATTAAATGTGGTTTAGTGTGATCGATGGACGTCAAGCCGTGCACTTCAACGAATATCACCACATACAGTGCGTTGTCACTGCCAGTTACCCATATAATAGCGTTGGAGTTGTCGATTAAATATGCACCAGTAGCACCAATGTAACACACACATTTTACTGAGAACTCTGCTCAGTACTTCGTAGCTAGAGTAAAGAAAAAAAACAACCGTTTGCACATGACTTTAATACTCTCTAAATGTGAGCCGCGACTCTGTTTGCGAGCACAACTGGCCGCATTGTGACAAGCATGTCTAGTGCTGACGCAGTGTTTTACGAACCTGCGTCAAAACGAAGAAAAAACTATTTACGTATCGTGGAATACTATTTATATTCATGAGTAGTTGACATAATTTGAACAACGTTAACGAATGACGTGACGTGATGAAGACACGTAGTCCAAGAGACAACTTTACAGAAGACATCGTTTCTAATTGACTAATTGTAGCTTAATTGTGGTGTTTCCTTGTAGCAGTGTCGATGTTTGACTGCTGCAGCTCATTTTGGAGAGTATTAAAGTCATGTGCAAACGGTTGCTTTTTTCCTTTACTGTAGCTACGAAGTACTGAGCCTAGTTTGAGTGACATGCTTTTGTTACATTGGTGCTACTGGTGCATATTTAATCGACAACTTCAACGCTACTATATGGGTAATTGGCAATGACAGCGCAGTGTATGTGGTGATATTCGTTGAAGCACACGGCATGACGCCCGTGCTGATAAAAACCGACATTGCACTGGAACGGACTACTTTCTCTATAATGGCGTGCCATAAAGCGCGTCACTGTATGGTCGTCTGCTGGGTCTAAAAATAGTTCCCAATTTTTATATTTCATTGTTACACATTCGTTTCTAATTACGGCAGGTTTTAATGCAGAAAGTATAGTTTATCGAATCAAGCAGAGCTGTACTCGACAATATCAACATACTAAATTGTATCCTAGTAACCAGTTGCTAAGGCAACTCACATGACACATATAAGGTAAGCCGAGGCTTCCCGAAATGAGCATATTTTGACGGAGAGTGGATGGTAATCACAGGTAAGTTACCGTTTTGTTGCATTACGTAACACTATGTTTAACTAAAATAAATAATGTTTAAAACGATACTTGGTTTTGTGTACTCGTTGCTTCAGAATGCTGATTTGGGCTGGCAAGTTCCTCCAATATAACATTTAGAAGTAACTAGTGCATAGAACCAAGTATCGTTCAATAAGTGTAGATTATATTGTCGTTCGAACCGTGTGTTATTATAGCATGTTCGACTGGTTGGTTGGTTGGTCGTTTGGTTCTTTGGGTCGATTTTTAGCTCTTTGGTTCATTCGTTGGTTCCTTGGTTCGTTCGTTCGCTCTTTTGTTCGTCCGCTCGTACCTTCGTTTGTGTGGGAAACACTGTTCCGTTGTGTAATGTTCAGGAATAAATAGAGACAGTATGTGTGCCATGCGTGGTCAAGATGACGTCATCGGTGATCGTTGTTGTTAGTTATCGCGTTATCGCGATATTGCGTTATCACATAAGCTGCTTCAGTGATTCGTACACATTATAATGATAGCAGTGTGACTTTAACATTGCAGCTCGGACGATGAAAGACCGAAGACTGGGCACTATTCTTGAGACATAGCTACTTGCACTACACATAGAACTTAAACTAAAATAAATAAGATATGCTACTTTACTCTGTGTTTTGTCTATAATACATATGCATCAGCTGAAGAAAGACACCTGGGCACGATTCACTAGTTGTCGATCACTTTAAACCATCTTTGATGGCGCCGCCGTATGACAAAGAGGTTTGTTTCCAATTTAAGTTTCAGTATCAAAGGTCGTGGACAGCGAGATTATGACGTTGTGGTCGAGTAAGCAATGTGAAAGCGTAAAATAGGTTAGACAATGTTTACTGCTAATGGTGCATTTGCTTTCTGCAAAGAGCCGTTGAACCTCGTCTTAGCACTAATATGGCGCATTTTATCAGCCATCCGTTATGATGAATTCTCAGAGAAACATATTTACTGTGTCGAGCTTGGCTACAGAGAGCAATCGTATGTTTAAGGGCGATATCGTACTGATAATCTCACAGGAATCTCAGTGAACTGGTAACATGACGCGTTAGTCATGATAAGCTATGTGTAATCACATCACTTAATAACACCTTCTTGGATATAGCCGTGTCTGTGTTTTTATTGTTTTAAACAATTTGGTAAATTCAGCAAAAGCAATCGTGTGAAGACAACAGTTCACTACTACTGTCTAGTCCACAGGATGCAGCATTGGCTCTGTAGGATCCGAAGCAGAGATTCCTGTAGTAAGTACCACTAAATCACCTTATTATGTTGATATACTGGCAGGTTCCTCCTTTGACGATGCATTTGTAATCTGATGGAGAATCAATAAAACAAATTATTTATGCACGAAACCTTATGCAACATGCAATTTCATATTCCTATTCCTAATCGCTATATGTTTATTAAAATACAATTATTATATAATATGGGAACACACTATAATATATTTGAAAATAGTTATTATCAAGTATGTATAATGTTTTAATTTCTGGGCTTGTGTTGATATATCATAATGTAGTTGGGTATTCGTTCGTGGGCCAATGTATTCAATCCTTTCTGTAAATTACACTGTTCAAAGACTATGGAACACTGCGTTTACTGCTGTCGTTGAGTCGAGGCTTACCCCATAATGCGTGCGCGCCACTGATGACAACCAGCAGCGTTACCAACGCAGACACCACAAATGACGTTATCAAGTTTTCGTAGGTTTGTTTCCTGGAAAGTTGAACGAATTCTTTTTCTGAAAATTTAATAACTTTCAGCAAAGTTGTAGCTAACATCAATAGAAAACAATTTCATTGTAGGGGAAACAACTCTTCTGCTACCGGTAATTATGTGTGAAGGAGCACCCTTGTTCCCATACCAACGACGCATCATAGCCTTCGAATATTCCACCAAGCGTGTCTGCGCTCCCTGATTAAATTCAACTGACATACAAAGTACCGAATACATATTAATGCCCTGCACGGGCCGGGTTTGGGTCCAAGCCCGGCAAGGCCCGAAGCCCGCATGCCGGAACCGCCCTGGGCCTACATATTGCGGACACGGGCCGGGGCTGAAAAAAAAATTACATCGGGCATGGACCGGGCCTAGCCAGATTTGTTATTTTAAAGTTTTTTGAAAACTTATTATAAATTGTATTTGCGTTTAATGAATGTTTAACATTATTTCTTTAGTATAACATAGTTGCAGATTGAGGCCTTGCATGGAATTATGTATGACACCAGTGCTTTATATATTGAAATGTTGTTTAACTTCTTTTCAACAATGGGACTTCCAATAGTATAATTTTAATAATGTGCAATCTTTTAATAGAGGCATTTCATGTAATAGCAATGAATAATGTTGAATACACATCACACACATTACACAGTACATATTAGGCCAAAGTTGTTATGTTTAGGGTTACGGATTTTTACAGTCTAACTTCGGAGGAGGGAAAACATAAAAAAATTTTGATGTCATGTCAACCAGAGGACAGGTAAAAAAGAGACAAAAGAGATGAAGTGGAAAGCTTTGTCAAGGCCAGTTGTTTTTGTGTTAAGTTTTTGTATTGATGATTACAATAGTGTTTAATATAGCTGGGGCGGATATTATATGCTTGTCTTGAATTGTTTAGTTTCAGCAGAAGTTTTGTATGATACGTTAACCATTTCTACACAGATTGTAGATTAAATACTACATAATATGTTTGTAAATGTAAAAATTAGCCAGAAAATGCGAAATTATTTCATTTTGAGAAAATGGTTTTGAGACAATGTGTTAAGTAGTGTCTACTGTTAAGGTCGACAATTTCTCCAGTACTGAACCATTCACACTTGTACTAATTGACACATGTCTGAACCTGATCTGTTTCAGGTTAATGTCTGTATGCCTGCTGGAAATGCCACTGGGTGTCAGAATTAGTGGGTGATATTTAATTGAAATATCAATTAATGCCAAATTGGAACCATTAATTAATTAAATTAAGTTAACTTAATTGAACTAATTCAATTAACAACTTAAATTAGGATTCTGTTTTGCATTAGGGTTAAGTTAGGGGTAGATAAAAAAATTTCCTACCCTAACCATAAGCCAATAAAATAAGTAATTCAATAAAAATATACTACAATACTTAATAGTAATGACAATAAAAGTTTATTATTTTTTCAGGATATTCGTCCTTTTGATGCAGTTGGTGGTACTAGATTTCTAGAACTCGTCCAGCACACCACGGGCAGTAGACAGCAGACTAGTAAATATTATACAATGCTAATATATTATGTTTATTTAATAAAACAATATGTATCTATTACAGTTTATTTGTGTTTCGTTTTTATCATAAGATAATAGGTTTATCTTTTTAAAAATTTACCGGGCTGCCTGCTTGCGGGTCGCGGGCTTATCCGTCTTTGGCACGTGGGTATGGGCCGGGCCTGGGCTTGAAAGTTGCGGGTCGGGCCGAGCCAAACATTAACGGTCTGTGTCGGGCCTATGGCGGGCCTGGGCCTAAATTCTAGTTTCGGGCCTGGGCCGGGCTGGGCTTGATGATTTTTTGCGGGAATGGGTCGGGCCTGTATTCTAACTGTTAATTGCGGGCCAGGCTGGGCCTCAAATTATAGGCCATTGCAGGGCACTGATACATATGTCCTTCAGAGGGCTCGCTCACACAACTATGCTAGTTAAAACCCAGCTGATATAATCTGGGCATGTTATGAGAATGACTGACAACATGATTCCCACAACCATCATCCACCCTGAATTGTTTCATTACCATCGTTCAGAGGTGGCCAAAATAAACGCAACGAGGATTCCCCACGTAAGGCAGGCACAGGTTCTGCGATATGTGACTACAGCATAGAAAGTATCATGTTCGCATTGAGAGAAAGCTTTTTTGCAATCATAACCTATTGTCGAGGATGCTCCTTGAGCGTTGACTAAACTTGACCAAGCTCTCCCTCAGCGGTTCTCAACCTTTTTACCTCCAAGGCCCAATGTGTTAAACATTCCAGGGACCTACGATATGGCTTCCCCCCGCCTTTTCGCTACAATAATGTCACCAATTATTGCTTTTAAAGAAAACGTGTTTGTTGGTGCAAATGTTATTAAACTGTCTGTTAACAGTGTTAACTATTACTAATCAAATCAACATATTTAAATGAAATAAATGCCACAGTATATCAAAATATCAGCTTGTATTTACTGTCACTTGTTTTGAGGAGGATGGACGAGTAACGAATGTTACCATCGTCTTCTCCGTTTGACGATGCACAGCACCAAAACGTTCGCCGCAAAGATCCGCAATGAATCCACAAGGAGGCGCTGCTTATAGTAGCACCTGGCGGATTCACTATTGCGTATGTTAATCGCGGAGCTTTGCGTTTAGTTTAAATTTTTCGATATTTATACTGCATTACATTTATGGTTTTGTTAACGTGATGTGTATATATTTATAATTAATACACGAGGAGACGTTTGACAGCTATAGGTGGTCGTTTTAGTAGTTAGGTCAGAAACTATTTTTTTTATAATCGCTATCTTTTTACCGCAGGTTCTTAAAACACTGCGTCAGCACTGGAGATGCATGTTACAATGCGGCTGGCTGTGCTCGCCGACATACGTGAGCTTCGGTTCTGGTTGTGAGCTGCTCTGTGATAAAGTCGCTCGTTGTCCATGAGACAACTGTAAAGATGAGATCGTTTTGAAGTGGCTAATAGTAGCTTAATTGTGTTGTTTCCTGTCGATGTCTCACAGGAATCTCAGTGAACCGGTAACATGATACGTTAGCCATGACACGCTCTGTGCAATCACATAAATTGACAATAACGTCGTGGATTCAGCCGTGCTTACATTTTTATTGTTTCAAACAATTTGGTATATTCAACAACAGCGATCGTTTGAAGACATTCACAGTAAACAGCTTCTTCACTAGTACCACTTAGACAAATCAAACCTGGTGCAGCATTGGCGTCTGTGGGATCCGTCGCAGAGAGAGTTGTAAGAATCACCAAAATAACACATCATTTCACTGATATACTGGCAGATTCCTCCTGTGTCGATGCATTTGTAATATGTCGGAGTATCAATAAAAAAATAATTATGCACAAAAACCTTAGGCAACATGCAATTTCCTATTCCTATTCATATTCGTTATACGCTTATTACAATATAATTATTATATAAACATAGGAACACAATATATGAAATATTTATTATCAAGTATTTGTTATGTGTTAGTTTGTGAGCTTGTGTTGATATATCGTAAAGTAGTTGGGTAATCGTTCCTTGGCCAATGTACTCAATCCTTTCTGTAAATTACACTGGTCAAAGACTATGCAACACTGCGTTTACTGCTGACGTAGAGTCGAGGCCTACCCGACGCTTGCACGCCACTGAAGACAACCAGCAACATTATCATCGTAAACACCACAAATGACGTCTTCATGTTTTCGTAGGTTTGTTTCGTAGAAGCCGAACGAATTGGCTTCTTTTTTCTGAACATTTAATAACTTTCAGCAAAGTTGTAGCTACCATCAAAATAAAACAATTTCATTATAGGAGAAACAACTCCTCTGGTAACGGTAATCATGTATGAAGGAGAACCCTTGGCCCCATACAAAAGACACATCATAGCCTTCGAATATTCCACCAAGGGTGTCTGCGCTCCATGATTAAAGTCAGCTGACATACAAAGTATCGAATACATATTAGTGCCCTGCACGGACCGTACTTTGGGTCCAAGCCCGCGGCCCGCTGGCTGCGGGCCGGGCCTCTACAAAATGTTGTGTACAGGGCCGGGCCTGTGCTTACGTACTGCAGGCCAGGGCCGGGCCTGGGCTGAAAAAAATATTACACATCGGGCTTGGGTAGGCCTGGGCCTGGGCCAAATAAAAATATTAATACAAAACCCATATTTTCATTTTAATATTAATAAAAACTTATTATAAAACTTATTATAAATGTATTTCCGTTTAATGGGTGTTCAAAATTATTTCTTTAGTATACCATATTTGCAAATTGAAACCTTGCATGGAATTATGAATGATACTAGAGCTTTATATATTGGAATGTAGTTTAACCTCTTTTCAACAATGGGACTTCCAATGGCATAATGTTAATAATATGCATTCTTTTAATAGAGACATTTCATATATTCACATTTCAATAGCAATGCATAATATTGCATGCACAGTGCACACATTACACAGAAGATAAGTCCCCATAAGTTCACTTGGCTGGAAGTAGCCAGCCCCAAATATTAACTTGAAACATAATATTTGCAGAGGCCATCAAGCCATGATTAACCATCAATGTATCACCCTTTGACCCTACCAGTGGACATTCTGTTGTCTTCCCTCCAAATCTTGTCTGTCTGAATGACCTGCCCACTAGTAACTGCCCACTTCCCAGTTACAAACCCAGTTGGAAATTGGTATTTTTTAATTGTGTGAACTAGTTTCTACTCTGTTTAGTGTCTACAATTTCCCCAGTAGTGATTCATTCACACTTGTACTAAATCACAAGTCTGAACATGATCTCTCTCGGGCTAGTGGCTGAAGGCCTGCTGGAAATGCCACTGGGTGTCAATGCCAATGGATGACATTTAATTGAAATATCAATTAATACCAAATTAACTGCCCTTACTGGTAACATTAATTAATAAAATTAAGTTAACTTAATTGAGCTAATTCAATTAACAACTTAAATTAGGGTTATGTTTTACATTAGGGTTAAGTTAGGGTTAGATAAACAAATCTCCTACCCTAACCATAAGCCAATAAATTAAACCCATTAATAAAAATATACTATAATACTTAATAGTAATGACAATAAAAAGTTGATTATTTTTCTTCAGGATACTCGTCCGTTTGAAGCAGTTGATTGTGCTGGATTTCTAGAACTTGTGCAGCACACAATGGACAGTATACAGCATACTAGTTCATATATTATTTTTTTGTTTATTTAATAAAACAATATGTATGTATTACAGTTTATTTGAGTTTCGTTTTCATTGTAAGATAATAGGTTTTTCTTTTGAAAATGTTGCGGACCGCCGACTTCCGGGTCGCGGGCTTACCCGTTTTTGTCCAGTAGGTATAAGCCGGGCCTGGACCTGAAACTTCCGGGTCGGGCCGGGCCTGGGCCATACATTAACGGTATGGGTCGGGCCTGGGACTAAATTCTAGTTTGCTGACCTGAGCCGGGCTGGGCTTGATGATTTTTTGCTGGCTTGGACATGGCCTGGATTCTAACTACTAATTGCGGGCCGTGTTTGGGCTCAAATTATAGGCCTCCAAGACCCCCCTGTGTCAAACAAAATATTCCAGGACCCCCCCCACATACACACACATACGATATGGCATCCCCTCGACTTTTCGCTACAATAATGTCAACAGTTATTGCTTTTTAAAGAAAACGTGTTCGCTGTTGCAAATGTCATTAGACTGTCTGTTAACCATTACTAATCAAACAGACATATTTAAATTAAATAAATGTCACAGTATATCAATATGTCAGCTTATATTTACTGGCACTTCTTTTGAAGAGGATGAACGAGGAATAAATGTTTCCATTATCTTCTCCGTTTGACGATGTACAGCACCAAAATAGGTCATTGGTAAGTACAGGAGGTTGATCAAGACACTCAAAGAGGCACGAGTTGGGCAGATCGTATTGTCGGGGATATTACCAATAATGGGAGGCAGGGGTGTGGAATATAGGAACTGTAGAAGGATGGCGATCAACACACAGGTACAGAAGGTATGTATGGAGGAGGGAGTAGGCTTCGTAGACATGTGGTTAAACTTTGTGGGAAGAGGTGACTTTTTCATGAGAGATGGACTTCATCTGACAGGGAAGGGCGCTGCAGTTCTTGCGTGTGAGTTTGTTAGAGTTGTCGACGAGGGCACAGGTACCATAGATTATTTAAACTAGATGCGCAGGGGGAACTGACAGAGAAAACTCAAAGGAGTACTACTACAAATACACATCCAAAGAAATGTTCACCAATAATTTCAAACAATGAACTTAAATGTGTATGCTTAAATGCCAGGAGCATAGTAAATAAAAAAAGTGAGTTAGACATTATGGTAGCAGATATTGATCCTCATGTAATAGGCATCACAGAATCATGGGCAAATGAAGATATAGTAGATGCTGAGTTAGCACTGACAGGCTATGTAATGTTTAGGAAGGATAGACGAGAAAGAAGGGGAGGTGGAGTAATTTTGTATATTAAAGAATCTATCCAAGCATATGAAATTACTCTGAAAAGTGAAGCAGATAGTGTGGAAGCAATTTGGTGTAACATAGTTACCAGGAACTCAACATTAACAATAGGAGTAGTTTATCGTAGTCCTAACATAGGAGAAGAGGAAGATGTAAAATTACAAAAGGCAATAAGGGAGGTGAGCAAGGGAGAATGTGTTATAATGGGTGATTTTAACCATGGCCATATACAATGGGAATCATTAGAGAGTGCTGGAGGGGACGACCATCAGTTTCTACTTCTAACACAGGATTGTTTCCTTACTCAACATGTCTTGGAACCAACCAGAGGTGGGAATGTGTTAGATTTAATTTTGTCTTCTCAAAATGAATTAGTTGACAATGTTAAAGTACACGAACCTTTGGGTTCAAGTGACCATAACCAAATCCATTTTAATATAAAAGTAAAAACAGGGAATACATATAAAAACAATGGAGGAGGAACTTCAACAAAGGCAGATATAAAGTGATGAGAACATATCTAGCAAATATAGATTGGAATAATTTGCTGAAGAACAAGACAGCAACAGAATGCTGGACTTGTTTAAAATATGAGATTGAGGGCATTATTGAGAAATTTATTCCATTAAGAAAACAAGGGAAAAGATCCAGGAAAAACACCTGTCAAAAGAAGCTATTAGAAAAATTGCTCACAAACAGATGCTGTGGAAGGTCTATAAACACACTGGAAATGTAGAAGACTACACCAACTACAAAGAGGCACTTAACCTAGCTACTACTGAAATTAGAAAATCTAAAAGAACCTTTGAACAAAAATTGGCAGGTAATATAAAAAATGACAGCAAGAGTTTCTATGCTTATGTAAGGAGTAAACAGAAAGTTCGAGATAAGGTCGGACCACTGGAAAGCAACAGTGAAAACATAATTTCAGATGGGTTCCAAATGGCAGAGGTCCTGAATGAGTATTTCAGCTCAGTTTTTACCACAGAAGATATCAGCTCACTTCCAGTTCCATTAACTAAATTTGAGGGCAATACATCAGAATATTTAGGGCAGTTATTTGTAACTCCTGAAATGATAGCAAAGAAAATTAAGAAGATGAAAGATAATAAATCACCTGGAGTTGATGGGATACCACCAAAACTGCTAAAGGAAATTGTTGATCAAATTAGTACACCACTTGCAAACTTATTTAACTTGTCACTAGAAGAAGGAATAGTTCCTTCAGAATGGAAAGAAGCAAACATTACGCCGCTGTTTAAGAAGGGATCGAGGAAGAAGCCAGAAAATTACAGACCAGTGAGTTTAACATCAGTTGTATGTAAATTACTTGAAACATTAATTAGAGACCACATGGCGGAATAGTAGTTATAGTGAGGAAATGAGGGATCAAAAGATCCGCCCAGTAGAAAGATCATCCTCACTTCCGGTTTAATTAGCCAATCAGAAGACAGGGATTACGTCACGTGACTTCTGGGTAGCCTCAGCGCCCCCTAGCGGTAACCTACATCCACTACGAGCGCCCCCTAGCGACTGGACGGTCATAACCGTGTGTGTGTGTGTGTGTGTGTGTGTGTGTGTGTGTGTGTGTGTGTGTGTGTGTGTGTGTGTGTGTGTGTGTGTGTGTGTGTGTGTGTGTGTGTGTGTGTGTGTGTGTGTGTGTGTGTGTGTGTGTGTGTGTGTGTGTGTGTGTGTGTGTGTGTGTGTGTGTGTGTGCGTGTGTGCGTGTGTACTGACCGTAACGATTCATACGTAGTAATTATAGGGTAATTAGTAATCAATTAATAATAGGGTCGTTAATTATATCAAAAGGGACTAATGGAGACGAGAAATCAACGCAACACGATATGTAGTACGAATGCACACGTATTTTATTCAGTATAATACAAGCAGCATGGCGATACATCAAGCGTGGTAGCGTGTAATATCACTACAACTACGATGAATATATATGAATCGACTTGCGTATGTTGACCATCGCGCCAGAGGTCGTGAGCTTAGGGATGTTTCCACCTCGCCAGAGGCTCGAGGATGAAGACGAGGCGACTTGCGGATGTTTACCATCACGCCAGAGGTCGCGAGCTTACGGGTGGTGCACCACCTCGCCAGAGGCTCGAAGCATGATGTGACTATGAGCGATAATACAGTCTACCATCATATCGCAGCTGTGTAATACGTGGCAATCATTAACTACCGAATAGGTGCCGAATATATCATCAGTCTCTGTAAGATACACGATAGTAGGGTATACCCTTTTTCAATAGTCTCATCCAATCGAACACTTCAACATCGTTATTGACCAGATTAGTGTGGAACATGTTTACGAAACTCTTCATAGAAGAACCTTTACAACGAAACATGACATAAGCAACACAATATTGTCCGCAAACGTTAGACAGAGGACTCTGAAGCCTCTGGGTATTATGACTCCATTCGGAACAGTGTTTGTTCAGGAAGGTGCGGAACGCTGCGTAACGAGGCGGCAGTCCGTACGAGCAGAAGTATTCGCCGCGTCCGTCGGCGTCCAGGTACAGCGCTATCCAATGTTCGCCTGGTTCGTCGCCGTTGTCGGTGTTGCACACGAAGGCTGCGGGTAGAGTGCCGTCTATCGTAGTGGGTAGTCCGTCTCTGGGTACGACGCCGCGAAATATAGTTCTGGTGCACGGGTCCACCGCCAGTAGTCTAGCGATCTGCAGGGTGTCCATTTTAGTAGTCGTAGATGACGTTGCGATTCTTGTCGATTTCCAGCACGGACTCGAGTTCGGCGTAGGCGACGACGTTCACGGTGTTCAGCAGCGCATTGCGGAAATGAACTTCTATGCGCAGGTTGCCCTTTTGTACTAGATGGAAGCAGGGACCGTCGCACTGATCGGGGGTCAGGTCGAAACCGAAGAAGGTGTAGCCGTGTCGGTAGTCGCTGCGAGTCAGTCCGTTCCCTTCGTCCTGCCACAACTTACCGGTCGACGAGAACAGACTCATGTAGCTTCTGACAAAGAGGTTGTCTTCGAAATTCGGCTGGAAAGGTTTGGAGGGTATCTGTCGTCCGTCGACGTACACCGCGAGGAAGCTGATGGCGTTGTTCTTGGCGTGGAAGGGATTCTTGGCGTACGCTCCGTTGTAGGCATCGTTGTCGATGCAGCCCAGCACCAGACGTTTCGGCAGGGTACCGAGGAACAGGTTCTCGTACGTGTGCGAGCGAGTGCCGGCAGGAATGGAGTACCCCTTGCACTCGACGGACCGCATCGGATACTTGACCGTACTCTTCTCCATAGCCTTGACGTGTGCTATCTGCACGCTGGGATTCACGGTGACTTTCTTTGCAAACAAGCAGGCATTGACTATTTGTATCTTGTAATCGGGGTTTGCTCCACCAGCCATGAGTGCAAAAGCAGGTTTGCTACGCACCAGTCGTATCTTGACGTCGACGCCGTTGATGAGGAATTTATCCTGTAGAAAGAGGTCCACGTGGAGACGACCCATCATATCGACAACACGGCTCCTCAGGATGTTCTGTCGTCGAGCCACGAACCCTTCGTTAGCTGCGGGTCCGTTGGCTATCTCGCAGGCGTCCATGCGAGTGGCCGTGTCCTTGTGCCACAGCTGACTCGTCCGTTGCGTGTCCTTGGCATCGGGACCGTAGCTGAGCAGCGTCTCTATGTAGGCGCGATACGCATACGTGTTGGTCGAAGAGGTCACGAGCGTATTGTTCAGGGAGACGTCGGCTTGACTGATCAGTGCATGCATCCAGTTATTCACCGGTGCCACGGGATCGACCAAGTCGATATCGTCCCCGTTGGCTCGTGTCACCTTCGCTTGCACGTGCAGTATCGTGTTGGCGAGATCCAGGTAATCGTCTCCCGATCCGGGTATGAGGAATTCTATCGGTCCACCCGAGTCCAGAGAGGACAAAGGCTGATGTTCCACTACGTGACTGTCGATGATGCTGGTCTGAGTGGGGGGTACGGTAAAGAGATCCAGCTCGGTCTTGACCCCTTCACACGACTGTTTATGTACGAATGCCATCGTCGTCGTCGAATATGTCGGCCTCGCGTTTCGTAGACGTCTGTCTCTTGCGTCGTCTCTTTGCTAAAGTGACTCCTTTCTTTGCCGGCGCGCGTTTTATACGTTTACGAGGTCGTACGCCAGGAACCATACGCATCAGATTCCTACCGGCATCTGTGACACGTCGTTTGGTTGCCTTTTTTATGCTCTGTCCAGACATGACGTCGTCGGCTATGCGCACGCCGGTCTTCAACGCTCCCCTTCCCAACGCAACGGCACCTCTCTTGATGAGTGGCATGGCGCTGCGCAGCAGACCGGTGAACAGACTACCTAGTCCGTGTCCCCGCTGATATTGAGCACCGGCAAAGTAGGGCAGCGCACCACCTGCCTGACGTGCGTAATACTCGTTGTAATTCATCTTCAGAACAGTCCGATCCTGCGTCGTCGAAAATGAAGTGTCACGGTCACTCTACCGTACTCGAATGGCACGCGTCGTCCTGTGTCGTCCCTTATATCGATTTCAATCGACTTGAAGTGCGAGTACAACAGAGGCGCGTAGTGAATGTTAGTGAACCTGTCGGATACCGTTTCGCCGTGACTTCCGACAACCGGAAGGGCTCGCAGCAAAGGTGCGACAGTGTCACCTACTATGCGAGACTCCACGACGTCCGTGTAAACGTATATGGTATCGAACCCTTGATTCATCTGCACCACGTGTTCGGCTTCTTTACGGTAGGTATAAGGACCGTCGGGAGTGTCTTTGGGTGGCAAAAACACGGTGGCCGACGGTGTGAGACCGAGATTCCTTCCACCTTCCGCATTCTCGTCCGTTGTTATCGTCTCTGCTGTCGCTGTCGCTGCTGTCATGATCGATGACGGACTGGTGACCACTGTGGGGTCGAAACCTAACATTCTTGCCAATGCACTGCGGTGAGGTACAGTGAACTCGGTGCCTGGTGTCATGTGCATCGTCATTTTTTGAGTGACGGGGCTGTAGGTCAACTTTGCTCGTATCTTATCCGTCGCCATACTGTCCAGTCCCCTGTTGACGTGATCCATCAATATCGCGGGAGACTTGTAAAATCCAGCACTGATCCTTGCATTCGAGGTTAGACCCACAGCAATAGTCTCGTTAAGGAAGAGCCAGGTGTCGTGCGTACCTAAGTTGTACCACGTATGCGGGTACTGTATTTCTGCCAACCCGCATTCCCACTCGCCAGTCAGATCGATAAGTCGAGGTAAGTCTGTGATGTAATGAGCCAACGTATTGTTGGGATACATCTTCATGGATGCGTTGCTAGGCAGTGTCAGATAGAAATCACTCGCCATGACGTCTCAACGTGGGATTGGGAAGCAGGTAACCCAAAGAACTACTCAACAGAGCCGTCCACAAATTAGAATTCTCGTGACCTGTGGTCAGATTGTAAATGCTTATTAGAATGACCGTAAACAAGACGAGCACCTGACACAGAAAGACTATTTCCTCTTTAGGACACGCGGTACCGAACAGATGCCAAGGAGTGCTACTACCGCTACTGCTACCGCTACTGTCCTCTACGTTCTGCGCGTCAGTACTGTCCTCTACTACTACGTCCTCTTGTTCCTCCTGATCGACGACGGTGAAATCTCGTGTTGTCGTGTCATGTGTCATGTCTCGAATGGAGTCTTACCGAACGCGTGGCTAGTCTTTATAGTAGACTGCACCAGTGCCTTGGCATCTATCCAGCTGTTGAATTTGGAAGGGTAGCCAAACCATTTCACGAAAACTTGATTTCGTCCACCTACCTTGCGCCGGTCCAGGACCTCTTGCACGTAGAACAGTTTATCGGGGGATACCAACACTTTCTGCAACTCCATTTCGTAGAAGGTACCTTCCAGCACTTCGCCGAGATCGTCCTTCAATCGATACACGGGTGGATCGGAGGGATGAACCTCGTGTATCGTGAAAATCTCTTCGCTCCAGTTCGCCGTGTACCCCTTTTCGAACTTACCTTTGTACTTGCTGATACGTACGCGATCCGACACGCGCAACTTGGGCACGCCCTTACCGTCGTGACCGTACAGTCGCTGCCACACCTTTCCTGATTACGGTAACTCACCTGTGAAGGAGCCATGCCGATACTGCGATGGTAGCTGTTGTTGTACGAATGCACCAGGTCCTGAAGGATGTTGATGTATCGCCACGTCTGGTGTTTCGTGAAGTATCGCCACATGCGTGTCTTCAACGTCCTGTTGAATCTTTCCACGATGCACGCCTTCGTCTCCGCGTTGTGCGTGGAGAAGTGATGGATGTTGTGCTTCTTCAATAGAGTCTGGACGGATCTGTTCAGAAATTCCTTTCCTTGGTCTGTCTGCAACATCCTTGGCCAGCCTTTGCTGAACGTGCTGTCAAGTGCCGCTACCAACGACGCCGCGGACTTGTTCTTCATGGGAACACACCAGGCCACTTTCGAGAAGACGTCGATCACCGTGAGGAGAAAGGTCATACCGTTGTTGTGCTTTTTCAAATGCGACAGATCGACGAGATCGGCCTGCCACTGCTGATGCAGACCGCTCACGATGACGCGTCGTCTCTCGAAACGACGTCTAGCCGGCTTGTGTAGGGTATAGGCGTCCTGTTCCGACAACCATTCCGCGACCTTTTTTCTTGATATGTGCGTGACGCGTCGCAAGGCATCGGGTCCGCCGTAATTACCTACCCTTTTCGGATCGAAGTAGACCGTCCTAAGTGCTCGTTCTTTCTTCGGTGCCATTAAAAGAGTTCCGAAGGACTGACGGTTGTGACGTTTACTGCGCAGCACGGTGCGCAGCACGGTTCGTGACGAGTAAGAAGTCTCTGCTGTCGCTGTCGCTGCTGTCATGATCGATGACGGACTGGTGACCACTGTGGGGTCGAAACCTAACATTCTTGCCAATGCACTGCGGTGAGGTACAGTGAACTCGGTGCCTGGTGTCATGTGCATCGTCATTTTTTGAGTGACGGGGCTGTAGGTCAACTTTGCTCGTATCTTATCCGTCGCCATACTGTCCAGTCCCCTGTTGACGTGATCCATCAATATCGCGGGAGACTTGTAATATCCAGCACTGATCCTTGCATTCGAGGTTAGACCCACAGCAATAGTCTCGTTAAGGAAGAGCCAGGTGTCGTGCGTACCTAAGTTGTACCACGTATGCGGGTACTGTATTTCTGCCAACCCGCATTCCCACTCGCCAGTCAGATCGATAAGTCGAGGTAAGTCTGTGATGTAATGAGCCAACGTATTGTTGGGATACATCTTCATGGATGCGTTGCTAGGCAGTGTCAGATAGAAATCACTCGCCATGACGTCTCAACGTGGGATTGGGAAGCAGGTAACCCAAAGAACTACTCAACAGAGCCGTCCACAAATTAGAATTCTCGTGACCTGTGGTCAGATTGTAAATGCTTATTAGAATGACCGTAAACAAGACGAGCACCTGACACAGAAAGACTATTTCCTCTTTAGGACACGCGGTACCGAACAGATGCCAAGGAGTGCTACTACCGCTACTGCTACCGCTACTGTCCTCTACGTTCTGCGCGTCAGTACTGTCCTCTACTACTACGTCCTCTTGTTCCTCCTGATCGACGACGGTGAAATCTCGTGTTGTCGTGTCATGTGTCATGTCTCGAATGGAGTCTTACCGAACGCGTGGCTAGTCTTTATAGTAGACTGCACCAGTGCCTTGGCATCTATCCAGCTGTTGAATTTGGAAGGGTAGCCAAACCATTTCACGAAAACTTGATTTCGTCCACCTACCTTGCGCCGGTCCAGGACCTCTTGCACGTAGAACAGTTTATCGGGGGATACCAACACTTTCTGCAACTCCATTTCGTAGAAGGTACCTTCCAGCACTTCGCCGAGATCGTCCTTCAATCGATACACGGGTGGATCGGAGGGATGAACCTCGTGTATCGTGAAAATCTCTTCGCTCCAGTTCGCCGTGTACCCCTTTTCGAACTTACCTTTGTACTTGCTGATACGTACGCGATCCGACACGCGCAACTTGGGCACGCCCTTACCGTCGTGACCGTACAGTCGCTGCCACACCTTTTCCTGATTACGGTAACTCACCTGTGAAGGAGCCATGCCGATACTGCGATGGTAGCTGTTGTTGTACGAATGCACCAGGTCCTGAAGGATGTTGATGTATCGCCACGTCTGGTGTTTCGTGAAGTATCGCCACATGCGTGTCTTCAACGTCCTGTTGAATCTTTCCACGATGCACGCCTTCGTCTCCGCGTTGTGCGTGGAGAAGTGATGGATGTTGTGCTTCTTCAATAGAGTCTGGACGGATCTGTTCAGAAATTCCTTTCCTTGGTCTGTCTGCAACATCCTTGGCCAGCCTTTGCTGAACGTGCTGTCAAGTGCCGCTACCAACGACGCCGCGGACTTGTTCTTCATGGGAACACACCAGGCCACTTTCGAGAAGACGTCGATCACCGTGAGGAGAAAGGTCATACCGTTGTTGTGCTTTTTCAAATGCGACAGATCGACGAGATCGGCCTGCCACTGCTGATGCAGACCGCTCACGATGACGCGTCGTCTCTCGAAACGACGTCTAGCCGGCTTGTGTAGGGTATAGGCGTCCTGTTCCGACAACCATTCCGCGACCTTTTTTCTTGATATGTGCGTGACGCGTCGCAAGGCATCGGGTCCGCCGTAACTACCTACCCTTTTCGGATCGAAGTAGACCGTCCTAAGTGCTCGTTCTTTCTTCGGTGCCATTAAAAGAGTTCCGAAGGACTGACGGTTGTGACGTTTACTGCGCAGCACGGTGCGCAGCACGGTTCGTGACGAGTAAGAAAGAGTACGCTGACGTACACCAGAAGTCCCACTACCACACACAAGACGATGACGAATGATCTATATTCTAGTACTGTGATCATACTCTGCAGAGCAAATGTTGTAAAGATTTCGCACTACGGCGTCAGCAATCAAGTACAGTCCAACGCAAAATACTGTAACAACGACGGAACGGTAGTACGTGTCCTGTGGATCGTTCGACATCGCAGTGCACACTGAGCTGTGGACACGTGTTGCAACGACTTAAATGTCTTCCCAACTAGCCAATGACGTCAGTGCCTTGCGTTGACGTTCTGGAGGTGGGGTGAGCATGGAATGTTCCATTTGTCCGCGTCGACGAGTGAGGGGTGTCCAACTGAGCGATCTTCTTGCGCTAGCACCAGAGCGAGGAGTAGCCGGCATTCGACGACGACCTGGAGTGGTGGATGTGCTCGGTGTCGGTGCCTGGCGTATGTAGTCTCTCCTGGCGACGTTACCGACCAACTCCATGGGCAGGTTCATGGCACGGAGTTGTCTTGCAAACGGTTGCCATCCCGTCGGATTGGTCTTTCTCTTGCGCAACACATCGTTCACGAGATCCACCACGTTACTTCCGACGATGGGCACACCCTCGTGTATCAGTTCGCCGCGGGCGGTCCAAGACATGTTTCTTTTCATGCGTTCCATCAACCGTCTGGCTTTGCCTTGCATGGTCTTGGGAACGGTATCCACGACGTCGGCTTCTATCTCGTTAGCAGGAGCTGCCCCCGCCTCCACCCCCAGCCCCGGCCCCGGCCCCGACCCCGACCCAGACTCGTTCACCGAGATCACTCGTGTCGGTTCCTTGGCGTGTTTATCGGACAAGACGTTATATCGTTGCAACACCTGATTATACAATGTGACCTTGGTCCTGTCGTCGAGGTCCTTTCTGTCGAGGATGGCCGTCATCTCGTCATCGAGAGCTCGCACCTTCTTACCTAAGGTATCCGTCGGGGTGGGGGTGATCGAAGCGTGTCCAACATTCGTGGATCTACCAAGGCCATCTTGCGTGCGTGTTCCATCTAACCTCCCGAACGAAGATGGCGCGACCTGGTTGCTTGCGGGAGCAGCACCTCTCGAAGCAAGGGTAGAAACACCGAACTTGCCAACGGTGCTAGGAAGGCCGATAGGAACCCTCCGCTCTGTCCTTCGCCGACCTGTCGGTTCAGCAAGAGGCGTCTTCTTCTACCGGCCGACGTTCGACTGTGAGCCAACTCCCGTAACCTCTTCCTGTATTTACTCAAACGACGCCTCTGTAATGCAGACAATGGAATGTTCTGTTTTAATATGTTGTAGGCACACTCGGCTAGCGCACACAAAAGATCGGCGTCAGCGTTTTCGATGATGGCTCTTTTCAGCTTGTTGTTCTTGATCCTGTTCAGCGCCTGTATGCATATAATGTGTCTCTTCACCAGAGCAGACATGGTGGGAATGAAGAGACTATCCACGCGTGCGGTCTTTTTATACCTTCGGCAAGTACACGTACTGAACACCGTCGTCTGGAAAGATGGCCGTGCGCAGACGCATGTCCTCGGGCGTGTCCTGCTTGAGATCGACCAATAGATAACCGTACGGTACCGAAGTGGCGTCTTTAAAAGCCTCTTGAACGAATTTGCCGCGCCCCGGATACATCTGTCGAGCCAAGTGCGACATCTGCGATGCGTCACGAGGATTCTTGAACACCACCATGTATTGAGAATTCAGACTGATGGTACGACTCTCTTTGTTTTTGGGGAAAAGATTCTGTACGAGATACAGCACGGACGTGTTCCTGTGATGACTCTTTTTAGTGAACAAGGTCGTGACCCGTTCGTCCGTTTCTGCCATGAGATCGTCTATGACGATGAGGTTCCTCGTCGACGAATCGAACATGCTGGCACTCGGCAATCCTTCCTCGAAGCGCACGTTCGTCAAGTCCATCGTTGCGTAAGCCTCTTGCCATTCTCCGTAACACCACGTGATCCGTTCGGGAGGAGGATCGATCATCGCAGCAGCGTGACGTAGCATACGCGTCACGAAAGTACTTTTGCCGCATCCCGTCGGACCGGCGACGATGCACGTGAAAGGATGTTTCCACCGCGCGTCCATGGTCGCTTATGAAAGACGACCGCCGTGCATCGTCCTTTTCTACACGTCCACCGGACCCGTGCTCACCCCGTCCTCGTGCACCACTCGTTTGGGATAGAAGTAGGTGAGAGCCGCTCGTTCCTGCACGTACGTCATCACGGTCGAGTGACGCACCCGGAACCCACGGTTCTTTCCACTTCCGCTCCGACGGTTGGTGAGCACCTCCAGGAACGCGTTCTTGTCGATGTCGTTGTGACGTTTGCTCAGTCCTTTGGTGCTGTATTTGTCGGTAGGTCCGAAACAATAGTACGTCTTGCTGCACAACCCCACGAACCCGTCGCCGGACCATTCCACCTTGAACAGACCAGGTGTCCTCTTGTCGTACGCCCTACGCGCTTTACAGCACGCCTCGTCGCCGACCCACGGTCTATTGGCGAGTCGACAGCGCACGTACTCGTTCCGATGGTCGTCGCAACATTCGGACGGCAACCATTCGGAGCGGTGCCGGAAGTAATGTTCTCGTAGTTCCGGAGTCACGAGGGCGTCGACGGACTCGCCGGCCAAGGCCAAATAGGCAGAATCTGTATCTGTCTCGCAGTACTGAAAAAGAGGGCGCTCCAGGTACCTGTCGATGAAGTCGTAGTAGAACTGTAACATGCGCATCTTGGCGTACTGCAGAACGAAGAATCCCACGTGTATGGGCAGGGTGTACGTGACGGTCTTCTTGTTCATCTCTATCTCGTACGTATCATCCACGATGACATCGAGTTGTCGGAATCTCTTATCGTTGACCAAGAGCGATGCCGCCTTCTCCTTGCAATAATTGACGTCGCGATGTCGGTCCACGTTGGTTATGGTCTTTCCGTAACCCGAGTTCCCCAGCAACTTCATGGTGTCTGCGATGATGGCCTTGTGCGAGTGGACGTCTCCTTCGCGTCGCGCCGCGGACACTGCATCGCCGAACCGTCTGAAACACGGGACGGGATCGTACTCGATGACCTGATACACGTGCGTCACCTCGAGACCGTGGTCCATGTACCATCGCAGTAGAGGCGTGGCAAGCAGGATCTTATCCCCTCGATAACTACCCACGAGCATGCGTCTCGGTGTCGTCATGATGTCGTGCTCCTCGGCGTATCGGCGCATGAACGGTCCGAGATCGTCGCGTGTCAGTCGGATGTTCTTGAACACGGGCTGCATCTCGGCAAAGTGTTCTCGCAATGCTTCCGGTACGCAAAGGTCACACTCGATCAGACCGAACACGGTTCCGGCACGCACGCCGCTCAGGATCTGTTGTGACGTCATCGTCCATCGTGCGTGACGTCGGCGCGGAAATGCAGCATCCAGAAGCTTTTTCACGACAGGATCTCGTCTCGTCTGTTTCCACTCGCATTCCCACATCTCTACGACTTTGACAAAGTGACGGAGGTAGACGGTGTTCTTTCGGGTGTCTTCGAGCAGTTCAGCCATGGGTTTCCCATTGACCTCGTTGACCTCTTTGCCAGTGCACGAGTGACCATGGAAAAAACATCCGTGGTACTGATAAGCCGTTTTCGTCTCGCTGCACCACCCGTCCACCAGCAGTTTGCCTATTCTCTTCTCTCTACCGTTGATCTGGTGTCGTATGACGCGTCCCGTGCGTTCGGATTCCCAAGTCAACCATTCCGCGGCCATCTGACCGTACAGCTGCGCCGATTCCGGTCGGAAATCCTTCTCTTCCCGTCGTCGCGTGTACCATCCCATAGGCATGTCTTGCGTGAGTGACCACACGTACAGGGCATTGGCATCGTATCCAACGATGGACCTACAAGGACGAGCGGCCTCCCCGTACTCGTGCTGACGTAGCGTGGTGACCCCTTTCTCGTGATAGCGATGAAAAATGAGCGAAGCCCCGCCAACCACGTGATCTTTGACGAGATGATGAAGATCTTTATTCTTCTCGTTGAATATGGTAAAGTAGGTCTTCTCGGGAAGGTCGTTGAACAGGTAGAGCAAGGTCAGACCAGGTACGCTGATGCCTTGCTTGAACATGTCTATACCACGTTGTTCGTAGAAGGCAAACTGTCTGTCGATGGCCTGCAGAAAGGGAACCACGTCTCTGTTGTTGTACCAGACGAGAAAGTCTCGCAAAGTCGTCATGGAATTGTCGCGCCAGGCCTCTTGACAACTGGCATAATCCTCGTCGGAGATACCTTCGTTCTTCAGTCGACTGAAGAAGGCCTGTTTCGATGGAAGTGCAGTGTCGTCGAGTCTCTCCAGACGGTCCATGTACTCGTACGGGAAATGACCTTTTGTCACCTCGCATCCGTACGCCTTCAGATACTTGTCGTAACTGAACCCGGGAGCTATGTAGTTGGTCATGTCTAGGAATTTCAGCTGATCCGTCGAAAGACACATGAAAGTGTTGTTGCGTTTGATGACGAAAAAGTACCGACACCCTCATTCTCTTCGTCTTTGTCGTCTTGTTCTTCTTGTTCTTCTTCTTGTTCTTCTTGTTCCTTTGATCCGGTGGATAAGAAGTAGGGTATGAGAAACTGTTTGATGGCATTGAGATCATACTTACCCGAATTGAACCCGATGACAGGTAACTGATGCATCCAGCCATAGAGTTGTCCCATCAGCTTTTTGTATGGATTGGTCGTCGGACGAGATTTCTTCTTATCGATGGCTGCTCGTGCAGCCTTCTCGGTTTCGTCCCATTTCGTCAGTTCCTCTGCGAGTTGATCCAAGACATCTTCGTACGAGTGTTTGATCTTGTCGTACGCGGCGTCACTCATCTCTTGTAAGATATTCATCATTTTACTCACCAACTTGTTGGTGTCTCCGTCCGTGACGAGACATTGCACTCGTTCGTGACCGGGGACGTTGGATGCTACGCTGACGCTCAGTGGAACGTGACGCGCCACCCAGTGGACCTTGTCACTGTCCGACGGAAGTTGTTCCGTGTCGAACCAACACTCGAAATCAAAGGTGGCTCGATACGGATAGTAGCGCAACGATTCAGCCACGCGAATGTTCTCGTCGTCCAGACGTTCGAACACCGACGGTGTGGAATGGTACACGCCACCAGGATAGACTCGACGCACACCTCCCGTACACGTGCGCTCGTGTCGATACAGCTTCCATGCATCTTTCCATAACGAGTCACCGCACTTCCGACATCGATACGAGTTGCAGTACATGCGGACATCTTGGATGAATGAAAAATGTGTCCCGTGAAGATTGAGATACATTGTTTCGGGGTAGTTGCATAACGACCGACGAACCAGTTCGGCAGTCGACTTACCGTCCTCCTCATTGACAAGTCGGTACACGCACACATTCGTTTGGAACGTGGTCTCTACGCGATAGAGCTCATCCAGCGTGACCCCTGTAAATTCTTCAATAGGTGCGTGATCGTATGTCTCGTACAGCGTCTTCACCGCCGGTTCCAATCGATATAGATCGCATCCTCGATGCAGGGCCAGACATCGGAACAGACACAGGTTATCTTTGTACTTCTTGTTATGGATGGGATCCGTTTCCAATCCGATGATGCTTTTCTTCCTTTTGATGTAGGATGGTAGAGAGATCATGCCTACACATCCTATAGGATGATCGATGATGCGATTAACGAAAAAAGTGACATTCGTCACGAGTTCGCATACCCACGCAGAATCCGGTCTTTGATTGATGGCCCATTGCAAGAGGTCGGGTTCTCGGATGCGTTCGAGAAATTTATCAAAGTCCTTGCTGTTGGCGACGAGACTGGGTTCGTCCAGGTAGCGTCCACAGCAATTACAAGAGGTATGATAATACTTGTATTGACCCGTGTTCTTGTTTCTCAGAATGAACCCGTAACTGAGGTTAATCTTGAACGCGGTAGTCTGTTCCTGGAACATGATCTTCAAAGACGGTTCCAAGTCGGTCGTGTCTAGCGTGATTAATCTGTAATCGTACCTGCATTGAAGTGGACCTCTGAACACGTGGGTCCGTATAGCGGACCAGTGCACACGAACGACATCTAGCAACTCCGTCGACAGAGTATCGGCGAAGGGAAGTCGATCAGGTGGGTCTAACGGATCTTCCTCGGTAACGAGGGGATGGTTTTGAGATGGGATAGTGTCTTCTCTTGTTGCTCTCTTTGGTGCTGGTGGCTCGATGACGTCGGCACACGCGGTTCGTGCGTGTCTGGTCAGATCGTTACGTCTTTCGAACTTCCGTCCGCATTTCTTACATGCGTAGACTATGCTTCTACTACTACTACTACTACTACTACTACTACTACTACTACCTCTACATACCGACCTTACGTGACGTTGTAGGTTGCTATATAGCCCGAAGGTGGCGCCGCATTTCTCACATGCGTATTTCGCTTTCTTTGCATAGTCGCTGCGTGGCGCCACCATAGGCGGTGCCATCGAGTATGAATGTAAGTCGCATGATGGCGTCGAGTGATTACTCTGCACGTGACGTTGTAGTTCTGCGCACGTGTCGAAGGCGACCTCGCAGCGACGACACTGGTGTCTTTTCATGACTGCATCTACAACTGAGAGGGAATGGACTCTCAGTACATCTATATAGTGCGTGCGAGGTGGATAACATGTCAATCATTAATAAGAGCGTTTCTATTGGTCAATTACTAATTAACATGGGTACTATTGTCCAATCACCGTTAAGATACGTTCCTAGCTTGATTCCTATTGGTCAGTTACTAAAAAGGGGCGTTCCTAACATGGGTACTATTGACCAATCACAGGCGTTCCTTACTTGGCTACTTTTGGTCACTTAGTATTGTCCACTATGTCCATCATAATCGGCTACGGGTTTCCCTTTTGTGAAGAGGGGTGTCAGTCGTGCGAATAATGAAGGTACAACACGTTCCATTCCATTTTGACTATTTTATTCAATAGAATACATTGTCTATGAAATATATATATACTGATATGAAAAGATAGGCTTCTCTATATATAAGTTGATGAAGATGATATGTCGAGTTGTGGATGCTCTGACGCAATGTAGTTTACGTAGTCCTTGCTGACACGCTTTTTAATGGTCGCTCTGACACGGACCCCCCTCAACACAGACAGGGCAGCCACCCGTTCGTCTTCTGACTTCATTGCGACGTACTGGTTCGCGGTGAAGCCAAGGATTTTAACTGCCAGCGTATCAAATACGCTACACCAACATTCACTGCCTAAACTGTCCTGCAGGAGGACACGAAGGTTGAATCTGTACGTCGGAGATCGCTCCCATTTGTGCGTCGAACAGTAGAAGCCTTTACTGGTACTACGCTGGACACCAACGGGACACTGTGAGCATGCCAGATATACTACATATTTCTCCTGCCGTGCGGTAGCGACTATAGTTAACGGTGTTGGAAACTTGTACGTTCCATCGCTTACCTGAGTCTGCAATTTCGTCAAGTTCATCATGTGCTCTTCGTCGAAGAGTTGCTGCTGTGCGGCGGCGGCCATCTTGCTTCGGTAGAGCGAGAGAGAGAGAGAGAGAGACTGTCGAGTAGCTGCGAGAATCGTGTTATGACAGTTGCAGCTACGGGTGCCTTTTATAGCGGGCCGGTTGCATGGTGCGTCTGTGTTATATTTACCAGCTGGCCCTCTGGTATGTATTGCGCAATCACCGCGCATTCCTATCGCTCTGCGCGCCAGACTTTATGGCGCCTGGTTTTTTTCGAATGAACTAGCGACAATAGGAGGAGTCATTCTGATTTTATGCTGTTTAATGTTACATGCACTGTATTTATATACATAAAATACATGCATATATATAAATTAATGCATGCATATATAAATTAATGCATGCATATAAATTAATGCATTAATGTCCACCAGTTTCCATGCAGCAATAACTTCCATAAGTACACGGTGTTTTTATGCATGATAAATGAGTTTTCGGATTCAGCGTTAGTTAGTGGACAGGCTTATCTTTGGGAGGAGTTGTTTACTATTTCATGCAGAATGTCTGGAATCGATACAACGTTGGTTGAGAACTGGTTGACTTTGTTTTTTACATGTGATAAATGAGATTTTGCTTTTAGCATGGATTCTCTGACACTTTTGTGACAGACTTATCGAACATGTTTTTCGTTGTGAAGGATGGCTTATTGTTCTAGTGGGTTTGGGAGTTAATTATTGACATTCCAGTTTAATAATAATTTCATTATGGGTGTTTTCTAACATAACTTTCTGACTTTGATGGATTTGTTATTGTGTTATAGCAGCTTATGTCAGCTGTCTGCATTGTTTAGCGTTTCCTATATAAAGCCGTCCTCAGGCAAGGTATTTCTTTATACACTTACCGCCATTCTGCAACCGTCGTTCTGCTGCTGCTGTCGCTGCCTATGGCGTCATCATGCTGTCTAGTGTCGCTTTGTTTTCCGACTTGATGCAAGCCTACATCGAGATTGGCGTTGCGTTGAGTCTGATACTGTATCGATCGTAAGTACATATTGTCCGTGGCTGTTTGCTGATACGTACTCCTGTGTTTTTAAAAGGTTTTAAAAGCGTCTACATAACACACACAGTTTAACTTTAAGAGACATCTTTTATGCGTCTGTGACCTAGTTACAATGCCTCTTGCTAAGCGGCCGGTAGTCTGATTATAAATAGCACGCGCGCCGCGTCGGCCGAGCGAGGTCATTCTTATCAGTTTTTCACGACCTAGTTTCTACGCGCTTCTACCGCTGGCGGTGTAGTATTACATACGCCGTGCTGGATCCAAAGTACACCGCTCACAGAAGGTCTACTCGTAGTTTATTATTAACAGATGTGCATGTGCTGTATATATGCGATACTTTTAACACAGTCCTTTACCAATGGCTCAATGTGTCTTTTCACTCTGGTTTTTCAGGTTCCATAGAATCCACTGGGCATTCGTAATGAAAGAGTTACGTGCTCGTACGCCGCTCGTAGTCAACGATGACATCGTCGACGATGGCTATCAATCCGAGAGTTGGGACAACGAGTGCAATGACTACGCTGCATTTATAGCCCACAGAAAATTATGGGCTGCTGTTTTGACGGAACTAGGGATGGTGCGACCAGTAGAGCGGGTTGCCATGGAGATTGCCATGGACTGCAATGCTATGGGCAACCCGAGACAGCAACCTGCTAATATTTACGCTGCGTTAGTAAAACACAGAGAAATGTGGCCAGCTGTCATGCGAGAAATGAAACTATTCAAATTCAGTTCCCAGATTGATATGGAAATGCTGTGGGGGTTTAACGATAAAGGAGAAATAGCAATACCACGTTCCGTCATAGAAATGAAAAAGTCGTGTGGGGAGTGCAGCAATGTAGTACACAAACAGACACAGACAGTAGAACGACCTACAAAATTGATCGATAGACGAGGGAAGTCACTGCCGTGTCTGGAGTTCAATACCCTCCCAGCGCCTTCTTTGTAAAACAGAACGATTTGTGAGATGATTAACAGACGAACACTGCATTTCATATGATTTGATATATGACTATTTTTAATATTACTATGCTTTAATATTCTTTAATATGGCTATTTTTAAATGAAATAATGAAAGCTATTTATATGCTTTAATATGACTATTTTTAAATGATATATTGAATGATATTTATATTACTATATATGATGTGCTTTAATATGATTTGATATACTGATTTTATGTGCTTTAATATGATGTGCTTTAATATGATATAACTATTTTTTAACTGATTATATTACTATATTAATATGATTTTATGTGCTTTAATATGATTTGATATACTGATTATATTAATATGATTTTATGTGCTTTAATATGATGTGCTTTAATATGATATAACTATTTTTAACTGATTATATTACTATATTAATATGATTTTATGTGCTTTAATATGATGTATCAAATAATTACTATGACGTGTTTTAATATGATATATAGCTATTTTATATAACTATTTTTTTATTACTATGATGTATGGCTATTTTTTATATATTAAAATTTGTGACTTCATGAGGAGGTGTTGTGTCGGTTGGTGATAGGGTAACGCGGGCTACAACGGGTAGGGTATCGCAGGCTACTTTGAACCACCACTGGATAGGTAGCGGTCACTACCTGGTCAGTATAGGTCATAGGTCACCACACATCAGATCACTTATCTCCAGTCGTTAGGGGGCGCTCGTAGTGGATGTAGGTTACCGCTAGGGGGCGCTGAGGCTACCCAGAAGTCACGTGACGTAATCCCTGGCTTCTGATTGGCTAATTAAACCGGAAGTGAGGATGATCTTTCTACTGGGCGGATCTTTTGATCCCTCATTTCCTCACTATAACTACTCGGAATTCCTCATAAAACATAAATTAATAAATACATCTCAACATGGATTCCTAAAAGCAAGGTCATGTCTAACCAATCTCTTATGTTTTTTAGAAGAAATTACAAAGTGGGTAGATGACGGGTCACCAGTGGATGTTGTCTACTTAGATTTTCAGAAAGCTTTCGATAAAGTGCCACATCAAAGATTGTTACTTAAACTAAAAGCCCATGGTATAGGCAATGATGTAATCAACTGGATAGAAAAGTGGCTTACACACAGAAGACAGAGAGTAATAGTAGATGGTAAGATTTCAAACTGGAAATCTGTTTTGAGTGGGGTACCACAGGGATCAGTGTTAGGCCCTATACTGTTTTTAATATATATAAATGATTTGGAGGATGACATATCTAGCAAAGTACTCAAATTTGCAGATGACACAAAGGTATTCAGAAAGGTTACTAATGATACAGATAAACAAAGTTTACAGGATGATCTAGAAAAATTAGTTAAATGGTCAGAAAAATGGCAAATGTTATTCAATTTTGGGAAGTGTAAATGTATACACATAGGACATGGAAATATGGATGAGGAATATAAAATGGGGGATGCTGTACTAGGTAGAACCACACAAGAAAAGGATTTAGGAGTAATATTTAATGCTGACATGAAAGTTTCAGAGCAATGTGGGATTGCTGCTTCGAAAGGAAATCAAATTCTAGGCCTAATTAGGAGAACTATCACGTATAAGGAGAAACATCTAATTGTACCCCTGTACAAAGCAATAGTTAGACCACATTTGGAATATTGTATTCAAGCATGGAGGCCATATCGTAAAAAAGACATAGATAAGCTAGAAAGAATACAACGAAGAGCAACTAAGATGATTCCAGAATTAAGAGACCTTAGTTACGAAAGTCGCTTATTACAATGTGGTTTGACAACACTAGAGACCAGGAGACTAAGAGGAGACCAAATAGAAGTGTTTAAAATAGTGAACGGTTATGAGGATGTTGATAGGAATATGTTCTTCAAACTTAAAGAAGGCAGTAGAACCAGAGGACACAAAGCAGCATTAGTTAAGGAGCAGTGTAGGTTGGACATGAGAAAGTACTCATTCTCACAGAGGGTGATAAATGAATGGAACAAACTGCCAAACGATTGTGTTAATGCTAGTAGTGTGAATATGTTTAAAAATAGAATTGACAGATATCTGATAAGGGCGGGCTACACATAGATGTGAAAATTGTTGGACTCTCGATAAGCCAATGGCTTCCTTGTCCACTTGCCATCTGGAACTTGTTCGAGATGGCAATCTTGTTAAATCTTGTTAAAAAAGTTCGCCGCAAAGCTCCAAAATGAATCCGCAAGGAGGCGCTACTTATAGTATCACCTGGCGGTTTCACTGTGAAACTATTGCGAAACAACTGCATATGGTAATCGTGGAGCTTAGCGTTTAGTTTTCAGTTTTCGATCGTTATACGCCAATACGTAGAGTAGGGTGGGGCAATACGCCTACGTTTTTCGGGAAATCGACTCATGGGAAAACCTTTTAGATATATCTCTGATATATTGGATGTATCACCTAGTTTTTGAATAGTTTTTTTTCTACAGATTTTTGAACACAAGGAGGTAAAATCGCTCGAAATTTGTCAGAAATCCTGGGAATATGGTGGCATCACATAGCGCGCGTACAATTCGAAGTTAATGAAATGGGCGTTCCCGTGGTTTTGTGACGTCACTTGTGACATTCGTTTATATTCAGTCAGTGATTTCTATGCACTGTTTCAGTAAAGTTTATTCCGTGTCATTATGGCGAGTTGTGAATATAGCAGTTTTCCGTAATACAAAGTAAAATGTAACGATTTCGATCCGCTAGTGGCAAATGATACGGCAGAATCATCTTCGAATTCCGCTCTTTTGGTGCAGTTTAGCAGTAGCCTTCTTCGCTCATTCGTTCTTTCGTTCTTTCGTTGCTTCGTTTGTTTGTTTGTTTGTTTGTTTGTTTGTTTGTTTGTTTGTTGGTTGGATCATTCGTTCGTTCGCTCGTTCATTGATACATTATGTTTGTCATATGTACACAAAACGACGTCATCGGGGACGTTTGTTGCTATTGTGTTAGTTCAGTCAAACCTGTCTTAAGCGACCGCTCAACAAATGGTCGAAAAGTGGTCTGTTAACACAGGTGGTCGCTTAATGCAGGTAATTTAATATGAATATTCTTGTGAACGGAGGATTTGATGACTGTATTCTTTAAAGGTGATGGTCTCTTGATGTAGGTAGTCGCTTAAGCAAGTTTGACTGTTGTTATTTTCACCAGCACGCAGGCGACAATTAAACATGGACTGCAGTTGTTTAACAAACGCATACGCTGTTCTATTGCTTTCTCGATTGTGTTACCAGAACTCTACGTATTGTGAAATGGAACATTCGGCATAACTTTCATTCGAAAAATAATTACAAATTACCGAATCTTCCATACTTTTTGTACAAATTGTAATGTAGCCGTGTAGTTGTACAGTTACACCTCGGACAATGCACGACCGAAGACAGGCCACTTTTCTGGAGACCCAGATACTTATACTAAGCATAAAACGTATATTTTTTAATAAACATAACATATGCAATCCTGTTTTGCAGAACAAATGCCAAACAGTGACTATATTAGATATGCATCATCTTAAGAAAGACACGTGGATCACTTTCATTAAGATAAAGAGACATTTATATTATTAGATCAACAGTGAGCACAGTTGAGTATAACATATTTAAAATGTGTCGATCAACTGCTGAAAATACGTTCCGTCGATCACTTTTCAATAATCGTTGACAGTTCTGTTCACCGGACGCCCGATAAAGGGGATTATTTTCAATTTCATAACTTTCAATAGAAAACGTCGTCGAGAGCGAGATTGTGACATTGTTTTTTGTTGATATTTCTGTTGAGTAGAGCAATATACAAGTTGTGTAATAATACGCAGTTAGGTAATATTGTCTACTTGCCGCAAAGAGCCGTTGAAACTCTTAATTAAAAAGAACGTTTCTTAGCCATTCGTTATGACGAATTCTTAATAAACAACGCATCTGTTTCTAGTATGGTTAAAGAGATCATCGACTTCTTAAGGGCGAAATCGTGGTGTAACCACACACAATAAATAATAACGTCGTGGATTCAGATGTGCTTATATCTTTATTGTTTCAGACAATTGGGTACATTAAGCAACAGCGATTGTGTCAATAAATTCACAGTTAACAACCATTTTACCTCCGCCTTCTGCTGTTTTCCACTTGACGCAGCATTGGCGATTGTAGGATCCGTCGCAGAGGTACTTTACGTAGACACCAAGACAATAGATGCTGTTGTTCTGGCAGACTCCGCTATTGCCGGTGCATCTGTAATCTGTCGGAGTATCTATATATTATTTACGCTCGTAAAACGTTTGCGACATGTAAGTTCCTGTTCATATGACGTTCGACATACGGTTATTTTAATATACATACAAATCTTTGAAACACACTGTTACACTGTTAAAAAAATTTCATATTGAAATAGTTAGAAATGTCTAATTTTTACAAAACTCGACCAGGATGACAGTGGGATGATTACAGCTGCTTTTAAAAACCTTTAGAATTTTTGATGGCCACGTTGTTTTATAATCATGCAAAACGTTAGCATGGCCACCAATGGGAAATGTAACTATTGGCTGAACCCTCCAAGCTCTGGTGTGTATGACAAACAGTGGTGCCACAATCCGGAGCTTGGATAATTGAGGCTAAGACAAGTGCGCCCTCTTTCGAACATTCCTAGCGGCATCTATGTGTGTGTGTGTGTGTGTGTGTGTGTGTGTGTGTGTGTGTGTGTGTGTGTGTGTGCGTGAGTGCGTGCGTGCGTGTGTGTGTGTGTGTGTGTGTGTGTGTGTGTGTGTGTGTATGTGTGTATGTATGTATGTATGTATGTATGATCTCCACAGTGATACGTATGTTGGACGGTGAACAGAGATTCTTGAAAGCATCTTTATCGTCTCGTCAAAAACATCGTGATTGAAGTCGTTATGTCGGTGCCGAAATGCGATGCACATCGCAAATTCCAGCATATGTCGACCACAGCGTTTGATGTGACGTAGAATAAGATTACAACTCTGTTATATGAAAACTATTTAATTGTGTTAAAACATTTATCTTCCGGACACAGTTGTATTATTGTGGCTAGCGACTGTAACAATATCTAATATTGAACGCTCCCTGTTAAGTGAAATAAGAAGCCTTTCCCGGCGTTGTTAAGTTTTGCTTATAAACTAATGCCACGTTTTTCGGGGATCCACACTGGAAAAAGGCTTGTATTTAGGGATGGAGCGGACATAGTTTAGTGTGGTAATTGGAAATTTGGTAACGTTCGTTTCTACATATAATGTTATAACTATTAGTAATAAGTGAGTAAATATGGGAATTTCTTTGTCGGCCATCTGGAAATACAACACGGCTCACTTAATTCGTGCTATCCACATTATACTCTTCTGTGCACAATAAAATAAATAAAAAATATATAGCTGCTTATTTGGGTCCAAAACGTAGGATGAGATTGTATTTTAGAAATAGAGTGTTTTCACAAGTCTGTTTAATCATACAAATGACCAACCATACTTATTCGGCTGTTTTGGGTTGTCATGTTACTAACACTATAACTATATTTGTATATAATAAATTTACATAAATTTGGTATCAAACCGAATAAACATCTGTTTCACATCAAAGTAGGTAATCATTATAATACTACCACAAAAATATTTGTTATACATTTTTTTTTTATGATCTGTGTGACTCATTTTTGGAGTCTATATATAACATTAGGGTCATTGTCATCATAGAGCTTTTATTTCACAATAGTTTATATAGTTTATATAGTTTAGCTTTCACATGGTAGTCTATTTGTTTACATATATTATATCCAGATATTTCCATGAAGTAATATGTGCAATATTCAATATGTCTTCTGACGCAAGTCGCGGAAATTGTCATTTTAAAGTACTCTTCTTAACATCAAATTTTCGTAGATTTCGCAAGAGATATGGCAGAGCAGGCCCCGTGATTATTCATCTAGATGCACCAATCTAACAAAATATTAGGTCTGCTTTCCACACTAAGCTATGTCCACTCCATTCCCCAAACCTGGCTTTGGATCCCCGTGTACCGGCAACTAAATGTGTTTGGCGTGAGTTCGTACATTATAAGGTACATAGCTACGGCTCGATCTATGCGCACCATGTGCCGTGGGCCGTTCCGTTGTCTCTGAGAGTGAACGAATTTAACGGTGAGTGTCCGTGTTTAGACGCGCAACTGAAAGTGAGATGGTACACTGTTTTGACTATTTCTACTGCTGGCTAAATGTGTTCTGCTATAAACTGTAGGGTGGCTCAAGTTTGTGAACACGCTACGCTATGACGCTAAATCAAATAGGTATGGCACACTAAAACGTTCAAAATCCTGCTTTAAGTGCCAGGGTTAATCCTCCAGCACCACTTAACGTCAGATGCTGTGCTGATGGATAGAAACTGTTAAAACAGATGTAGCAGAATTACACTATTGTTACAAAGTTAAACACTCAAATATTTATTCGTCCCAAAGACAACAAAACAGAGTACTCGACACAAAATCCATACAATATATTACATCTAAGTCGACATGAGAAAACGAAAGATAAGAAATGGTAAGAATATAGAATACGGTCTGAAAATAAAAGATTATGTCATATAAGGGGCGGGAGACTCCTACTAAGACTAAAAAGTAATCGTTGTCGTAGCAGCCACCCTGTCGATTTCACCCATTATTTAAATTATAAAAAAAGCCCTATAGAATATTAATGCACAATTACTGAGTGAACAAAACTAATATAGATATGTCTGTATATTACAAATGCCAAATATATTCATACAACCGGATATACACAGAGTGATTTTCAACCAAGGAGGAACGGAGACATAGTCAGTCATATTGACATATATAACACTTTTTTATTGCACATTGTTCAATATATGTATTCAGATAATAAAGTTTGATACAATTTGAGAAAACTCGTGATGGACATTGATCGTATGTATGTTATATTGACCACGTGTATTAAAGTTGTGACCACTATTGTTTTGATCAAGTCGTAAGTTTTGCAGGTATACACGTAGTTTATTGTTTGAAAATTTATGATATAACTTTAGTTCCTAGTTCCTGCAAATTTAGAATATGTTCTACGTTTAGTAAATTAATCCTTTTGAACAGTGGATTATATGTGCTTAAACATATCATTCGGACTGCTTTCTTTTGAAGTGTTTTTATTCTATCACATATATAGCCCCAGTCCGTATCCCTAGGAAATTGAACTAATCTACTCAATCGATATATATATATATATATATATATATATATATATATATATATATATATATATATATATATATATATATATATATATATATATATATATATATATATATATATATATATATATATATATATATATATATATATATATATATATATATATATATATATATATATATATATATATATATATATATATATATATATATATATATATATATGTATGTGTGTATATATGCACATACATACATGCATGCATGCATGCATATATACATATATACATATATATATATATATATATATATATATATATATATATATATATATATATATATATATATATATATATATATATATATATATATATATATATATATATCGATAGAGTAGATGAGTTAAATTTCCTAATTGGGGACGCACACCACAGGTGAGAGAGGAAAGCAACAATCACGAGACCTTGGATTAGCGAAGCTGTGCCACATGCAGGTCACAAAAGCAGTCTGTGGAGATGCAAGTTGACTGTGGCTCCACTATCAATATACTACCCAAAAAATATGTGGAGGATAAAGATATCCATCCAGAATGCGTCGTTCTAAAGATCTGCTTATCTTAGCTACTAATCTATGCACATGTTACATGCATACAAAGCTACATCATGTATTTATTTAATGTATTTTAAAACTTTTGTAAAATATACCAAATAATTAAATGTAAGTAAAAGATATTGTTATTAAATTTAAATATGTGTGCCAGGCTATTTTCTCCGATAATCGTGGCAAATGATGCATGGTATAATGTTTAGGATAGCAATCGCTCTCACTCCATATCGCTAGCGCTAATCAATTATCCACTCATCGCGCTAAAATCACTTGCTCACAACTGAAGCTGCACGTGGCTCCCTCTGACGGATGAGGTTTTACCCCTTCAAAAGACAGTCGTGACATTAGTGGGATCCCGTGCTTCTGAGGATCCTAGATTTTGATCCCGAAGCGTTAGACCGTTAGATTTCCATGATTAGATGAATCGGTCAGAATCCTTAGTTGCCGGGAGCTCGACATGGTATATCATTAGTTAAAACGCCATTATTACCACGTAAACCGACCGTAAATGGCCTTCGTGCGCAACGCCTCAAACCGGTCGTAACCGGCCGGCGGCGGTTCCCCTGAAACGGGCTTGCTTATTCAATTCAATAAAATTTTAATGGCCATTTAAAAACGGAAAATTCCCCGGTGTTTCGCATATATAAAATACGGTTACTATATCAGAAAAAACATAATATACGGCGATCCGCGTAGTTTTTTAAGGACGCGTTGGCTTCACGTCGTTAAAAAATTGCTTCAGTGCTAAAAAAGGCAAATATACTAGTGAATTTTTCGCACTGTACTTTTATTTGTTTTGAACAATTTGCCTCACTATTCTGTTATTCGGCACTATACTATTATTAAATTTGACCGATTTGCCACCCTATACTGTTATTTGGTTTGTAGGTTCATTTGGCACTAGAGAGTAGCCACTTTTCGTCGTTCGGTAACATTATTATTATTATCACCTTTATTCGGACTCAAGATCCACAAACATGTACATATTAAACAAATTATAAGTTAGAAATGGCAGCTAGAACACAAATTATATTGCACTGACATATGAAATCACATTACATTCTTCCTTATTTAAGACTTATTTAATTTATTTTGTTACAATATTTCATTTCCACATTTTTTTACATTTATGCTTAATAGTACTCAGGCATATACAACTGTTCACGGTGGGTCATGTTGCATTTGGACATAATGTGTCTTACATTCTTGCCCATAATGGACCTATAAGCAAATGTCATTGAATGTGTTATATAATTAACAACCATGTTGTCTGACAAGGCTACTGTTGTGTAGAACTTTATACCTATAGACCAAAGTAACATTTCAGCAATTAAAGATATTAAATCTCTGTGCGAACCATATGGTAGCTTGCATATTTTACTTAAAGCTTTACGCCACTCTATGCAGATCTTGTTAACAATGTCATGCCACAGTGACCATATTTAAGATCCGTACAATGCACAACAATACTGATGAAACAATGTGTTTTTGACGACAATTTGAAGTGAACTAAACTCATACATAACTCTACTTACACTACAGATGTATACTTTTCTCACACGTAGAAACATCTGTACCATTTATTTCAAAATGCAGATTAGCTTCCTTCTTGTTGTAAACCAATAGTTTGCTTTTTGACCCATTAAACAACACATCGTTTAGTTTGGCATATTTCTCACACAATTTTTCGCAACCCAGAAGTAGTAGGACATAGTTGTATAATGTCATCTGCATATCCTGCAGCTCCGCAGAAATGTTGCCCAATATAAGAGCCAATACAAAGATTTTTTAATTCATCCAGCAGCCCATCCATGTGTATCCAGGTATTCCAAATATAAGTGGAGAAATTACACCTCCTTGGCGAACCCCATTCTTAACACTGAATTGGTTTGACCTTACGTCATTCCATCTAATTTTTAATTTCTGGTGTAGGTACATGTGAAGTCTTACAACTAATTAAGTATTTAGCTAAAGTCAATACACGTTTAACAAAAACTTGTTTGCTCTCAGTCGATTAAATAACTATTCGTTTTTGTGGAAAGGGAATTGTTTTTTCAACACCACGTGTTATTAGTTATGACTAAGTCTGGCTTGGTTTTTTATTGATATGGCGCTTTATGTCGGCGCTTAGCAAGCAGAAACACAGACGTTGTCCGAGGCGTACAAGCCTTGTTATTGAGTTAGCAGGCGGACGTCTTGACTGCAGAAAGGCGTCTACCACCAAGTTTATCGCAGCAAACAACCTCCGACTTCTTGAAGGCACGTCCACATTATCGCGACCAATGACAGCGAGTGGGCGTAGCTAAAACAGTCGCCTATGCCCCACCGGGTACGGAAGGCAATTTCGCGGGTGGGACACACCGGATATGCAGACGGGCAGCTGGTCTGGCGAAATGAGGGAAGAATGTTTGCGATTCGTTGTGGATTAAAAAGCTCGCAAATAGCTGCATTTCACGCTGGTATTTGATAGAATACCGTGCCTAAAGCAAACACAGAGCTAAACGCCGGGTATAGCGGATCGGTAGTCGTTGGTCATTTGCCCTGGTCACCATGACCTAAAGAACACTCCTTTACCGTAACCACAAACATAAATGTTATCTCTTGTGCTGTACCATTTGCTATGTTATGTTGTATCTAATCCTAAATGACCCACTGATGTTTTTGCAATCGATCATTTAACAATCGGAGTCAAATGTACTACGTATACGGCACTATGGCATGCAAGTTTGCAACTGATAATTACGCGAGTTACAGTTGGCAGCGAGTAGAAAGATGCGTTGTCATTGGCGGTGATAAACCCTCAAATGATTGATTATTATATTGACTTTAACGGAGTACAGGATTTAAAGTAATTTCCACAACGCATACCACTTCATGCCTAAATAAGGTGCATTTTGACGATAGTAGTACATTTGGCGATCTTCTCTTAAATTTGTAAATCCTACTCACGACGTCGTTACACAAATCTTTTTTTTTGTGTGAAATATATGACTTTCTACAACTATTCTACCAACCACTGTCACTTTCCAAAGACATCAGTGGTGCCCCTCTCTCGTTTTTGTCGGGGCTTCCCTCTGTCTCTTTGCCTTGCCAGCATCCCCTCGAGTATCGACTTTACCTGACATTCACCCAAACAAGATAGAGACGATTGTGGTGGTCGGTCGCTGCATCAACGTCTCCACTGGGTCGTGTATTCAGTAGCGTGTCTTCGTCATAGGTGTACTTGAGTCTGAGCGTTAAACAAATGACACTTCACCTTGACCCAACCAGCATCTTTGTCATAAACACAATCAAACCTTTTAGTGCCCTGGCTTCGCAACTTGCCTGGATGACTTGCCACTGGGTTCTGAATTGATACATTTTAGCTTTGTAATGCCCTCCTTTCTGCTTCGTCATAATTTATTAGTCTGGTTGACTGTGTAAGGTTGTTCCAGTGCTGAAAGGTTGTGTGAAGGTATTTGTTTCTTATGTCAAGACTGCTGGGTTTATTCCACAATATCTCATTACGACCCCGCTTGTCATTAGTGCTATTTGTCATGCTCTACCGTTTTGTGTTCAAACGGATTCTAACCACGCGCGTTTACCATATAAGGGACATTTGACTTGAACAAACTTAATTAATCAAATTACAATTAAGTCGCACGTTTTGAAATTACATTAATCTAACAAATTCTTATAGATTATATGCAAAGGTTGGAAAAATGTATTTATTGTTCACTGGGTCTGGGTAAATATGTGTCCCCTTGTTAACTGCCATTCAAATCATTTCAAAGTAAAGTGCACAGACAATAGAAAATTACATAAAGCATTAATAGCAAACACGGAAATACATAGTTAAAAACAAAATGATTCTTATGAAGGTATTGTGAATTACATGCATTCACATATTCACAGTTGCCTCGTTCTAGTTGTGTGCATAGTAATAATTAAGAACGAAGGTTTTAAAAGGAATAAAAACATTCACTAGCTAAAATGCTTTTCGGCGTGTACACAAAGTTTAATATTGTATATATTATATGCTAACATCAAATTGAGATGGGCGATCAAGTGGTTTAGTGACGTCACTGATGTGTTCCAACATTCAGTCAGTGATCTGTATAGTTTCACTCGCGTTTATATGGCGAGTGGCGGCAATGTCAATTTTCCAGAATAAAAAGTAAAATATAGCGATTTCGAACCGCGACCGGCAAGTGATACCGCATAATCGTCTTCGAAGTCGGCTCTTTCGGAGCAGTTTAGCGATGCCAGTAGACTTTGACTTCGAATTTATATATTTTCTGACCGAACCATGAAAACGGACACACAGAACCGCCAAACGTCTCCTGATACCATACGCATACACATGTGACGTGGTCAAAACATTACTCTTACTTCCATATAAAGACATTTTTGTGAAATGTACAAAAACAAAAACGACCCATCTCCTATGCCTAGCTCCTCGGAACTAGGTGTAGAAGATATAGCTAGTTTATGTAATTTGTTATCATTATATGGAAGTAAGATAAATGTTTGATCATGTGACATGTTATATGAATGTCAAATATATGACTATAAATTTGAAGGCTCTAGCTGGTCGTTTTCATGGATGGATCAGAAAGTAGGGGATTACATTGGTTTTCTTGCTGTGGTGACATCCATTGACTTTACTCCTGGTCATTTTCAGCCATTTGTCATCTCTGCTGGTGCTGGTATTGATTTGAACACAGCAACTGTCCGCCAGCTTCGACAAAAAAGGTACTCGCGCCTTTACAGGGTGGGGGATTTATGTCCACGAAACCACTACGTGCACGCACGCACGCACGCACGCACGCACGCACGCACGCACGCACGCACGCACGCACGCACGCACGCACGCACGCACGCACACACACACACACACACACACACACACAGACGCTAAATGGCTCGCAGAGAAGTGCAAAATGGCTCGAAATGACCAGAAGTATAAGTAAAAACAATGTAATCTAAAGATCTAATGTAACAGTAGCAAAACACTTAACGAAGTTGTATCTTATTTGTTATGAAGAAAATGCATTTATTTGTTATGAAGAAAATGCACTTGCGAAAGTCGCGTATTACAATGTGGTTTGACAACACTAGAGTCCAGGAGACTAAGAGGATACAAAGTAGCATTAGTTGAGGAGCAGTGTAGGTTGGACATAAGAAAGTACTCTTTCTCACAGAGGGTGATAAATGAATGGAACAAACTGCCAAATTATTGTGTTAATGCTAGTAGTGTGAATATGTTTAAAAATAGAATTGACAGATATTTGATAAGGGCGGGCTACACATAGATGAGAAAATTGTTGGACTCTCGATAAGCCAATGACTTCCTTGTCCACTTTGCCATCTGGAACTTGTTGTTTGGGATGGCAATCTTGATAAATCTTGTTAAATCTTGATTTATACGGTAGGTGGATGGTTTGTCCTGCACCCACCGAAAGGGGCAAAATGGCTCGGAAAGACCAGGAGAGATGTCAATAGATGTCACAATACCAACCAAACTATTTGGTTAACGGGCTACAATTGTATCTTAATGTGTATATATATAGCATGCCTCAACGAACAAAATGAACATTAAGCATTTCACCTACCTCACCTATCCTCTTCGGGCCCAGTGGCCCATAAGGCCGAAGTGTATCTCCTCCAGTTCGCTCTGTCAGCTGCTACACATCTGGCTTCGTTCCAGCTATGCCACCCCAGCATACGTCTTTCATTTTCAATAGTTGATCGCCACGTTATCTTTGGTCGCCCAACCTTTCTTCTACCTTCAGGTGTCCAGGTCAGTGCAATCTCACAATTGCTGTTCTTATCCATTCGTAGGATATGTCCTACCCACTTCCATCTTCTTAACTTGACCTTAGTGCTGATTGTCTTCAATTTTGTTTTTGCTAGAATATCTCGATTTGATACAACGTATGGCCATCGAATTTGTAGGATTCGTCTTAAACACTTGAAAAAAAATGTACCTAACTTTCTGTTGTCTCCTTCGTTAATTTTCCATGTTTCACTTCCATACAACAACACTGGTTTAACAAGTGTGTTAAAAAGCCTCAATTTCGATCTCAATGTGTATATATTTGAACTCCATATCTGCTTTAGTTTCATGAAGGATACCCTCGCTTTACAAATTCTGTTAACAATGTCATCGTTGCGTCCTCCTTAATTACTAACGTTCGCACCAAGGTAGTTATACTTGTCCACTTCCTTTAGCTCTTGATCATCGATTAGTATTCTGTTTTCGCACTTGCTGTTTATCCTCAATATTTGAGTTTTCTTTTTATTTATTCTTAATCCTGTCCTTGCTGCAAATTGATTCAGTTGGCTTGTCTTTGTTTGCATGTGTGTGTAGCACGATAACATGAGTGATATGTCGTCGGCAAAGTCCAGGTCCTCTAGTTTTGACGTGAAGTTCCATCTTATTCCTGTTTTGTTTCCTGCTGTTGTGTTTCTCATTATCCAGTCCACTACTATCCAGAAGATAAATCCAGACATTACATCTCCTTGTTTAATTCCAGTTTTGACCTTGAACCACTCAGATTCCTCACTTTCGTCTAACACAGCACATTCACTATGTTCGTATAACATCTGTACCATGTCGATTATCTTGCATGGAATTTCATAGCTCTCCATAATTTTCCATAGACTCTCTCGGTGCACTGAGTCAAATGCTTTTTTCAAAATCCACAAATGTGATGTATAGAGTTGCCTGTCATTCCACTACCTGTTCTATAATATTTCGTAAAATAAATATCTGTTCTACTGTGCCTCTCCACTTCTGAAACCTGTTTGTTCGTCTCTCAACTTGCTGTTAACTCCATCTCTTATTCTGCCAATGAGTACTCTTCCGAATACTTTACTAGGAACAGATGTCAAAGTAATTCCTCTCCAATTCCCGCACTCTGTCAGGTCACCTTTCTTCGGTATTTTAACGATCAGTCCCTGCTTCCATGTTTTTGGCACTTTCTCTTGTTCCCAAAATTTTCTGAATAATTTGACAAGCCATTTCTCTGTTGTATTCATGTCTGCTTTTAATAATTCTGCTGTAATTTCGTCCTTTCACCCTGCCTTCCCATTTTTCATCTTCTTAGCGCTTTTCTAATTTCTGCCTTTGTTATTGGGTCAGTGCTGATTTCGTTTATGATCGGATCTATCTCCACATCTGTTATAGGGTCATCAGGTATAGGTATATTAAGGATTTCCTCAAAGTGTTCTTTCCATCGCTTCCTTCTGGCCAATCCTTCCGTTATTAAGTTTCCACCTTTGTCTTTCACTGCATTTGTTGTCTTACGTTTGTCATTACGGAGGGTTTTTGTAATATCATACACGTCTTTCATTCTTCCATTATGTGCTGCTTCCTCTGCTTCTATGGCAAGGTGGTCAACCCACTTCCTCTTGTCTTGTCTCATGCTCTTCTTCACTTCTTTGTCTTTACACCTATATTTATCCATGTGATTCTGCTTAATCCTATCTGACTTTATCTGCTCGATGTTGTACTTCAGTCGTTTTCTCTCTTCTACTAACTCCCACGACTCCTTGCTGACCCATGGATTTTGCCCTTCCTTTTTGTACCCCAGTACTTCTTGAGCTGTTTCTTTGTATGCATCCTCAAAGTCTTGCCATTGTTTCTTAAGCATTTCATGATGGATAAATGCGTTCGTATCCCTATTGGAAAGCTATTTTCAGCAAATAGACAAACTACCTATTTGCATAAATAATAAGAGTACCCCAAAAACCGTCTTGTCCCATCCATGGGACAATAAAAGGCCACCTGCCTGGGGCAATGCTTTCCACAACTAACTCTCCCGTGTTTTCGTTCGTCGAGCTTGATCGACCCATCAGTGCAACTTAAAGTCAGTTCAGGTAGTGGCTACCCAACCGTGACTGCCGAGCAGAACAAAGACAAGTCATGCCTGGACGATTGTGGTCGAGCGCAGACCCCAAGACCCCAAGAACTAGCCATGCGTAAAACACTACAATAGGGAGTTATGGGCCGTATTATTTCGTCCATATAAATAAAATACGCACAGACAGTATAAATTAATATATAAGGTTATTATATTTGTTAAATTGAAATTGGAGTTAACATATAAACTATACCTTGCAATTCATCAAGTAAATAATACTTTCCTTAACTCATTAAGGTTAAAGGTTGTAAAATTAAAAGTGTTCCATGCAAATATTTGTATATTAATGAGTTGCGGTGATGTTTTAATGTTTAGTATTATTTTTAAATTACAACAAATACCTATTTCCTTTGTTCACAACTGATGACATTCACAAAAGACTAATAAGTTAACGCCGGCATATGAAGGCGCATGAAGTTACAGAACATGACGCCCCGATACCGGCGGTGCACACACGAGTTGCGCTAACGTTTGTAATGTAATGTACGTTGGTCAAATATAGTCTAGGAGTGTGCGCTGAGTAAGTAGGACAACCACGGAAAGGGAAATCGTTGCTAATTGTGCAATCGACGACGACATGCAATAACAGCTTAGCACTGTACGCTTATCAGGACAGGCTATATACGATGACAAATGTGTTGGACTATCGATAAGCTAATGACTTCCTTGTCCACTTGCCAACTGGAGTTTTTAGCTTTGGATGTCACATCTCTTGAAAAACCTCATTAAATCTTAAACCATTTCACCTCTTTCTGAAGTTCAATAGTCTAACTATCTGCATGTACCGACGGCTTGCATCTCGTTTGAAACAAGCCGTGTCCCTACTGCACTGAACGACGTACCGCATTAATCAAAACAATGTCGTACACTTATATATCCAAATGTTATTGCGGTATTCGACGGAAATTCAACAGCCCATGATTTATTTTAATACAGCTTCGTTTCCAATAATATAACGTACATAGTTATTATTCGGTACCCTGGAAACCGTCTCATTTGGTCAGAAAGATTGCAGCTAATTTTTATTTGACAATAAAGCGGCGTCGCACCTCATTGAAAATGGCAACAAGTTAGCAGAACCAGCCGTGTTAAAACACACGGGCGAATAACACGACAACGTACTGTTGATAGAGTGCCGTTGGACGTGTTTTGTCTTTTTGTTCCCGGCGTCCGACAATACGTTGCGGTTGGGAACAAAAACTGTATTGCGAGGCGTCGTCGGAGAGGCGTCACTATTGTGTGCAATTGTGAGACACATAGACACTTACTGCAGCATTGCGTGCGTGGCAACATATATTTCGTGGTTGTACTTGGTGCACAAGGGTGAATGGGGAACTATTTTTTTCAAAGGTGCTTGTCGCTGTTCTGCGCCTTACCTGACGGTGCTACTGTAAATTATGTTCAAACACATCCGTTTTTGTTTGACATTTGTGATCTCGGTGAAACAAGATGGTAGAGCCTGGGAAGAGTCCTTCTGTAAATGCATTGAATCTGCCTAAAACATATTTAAAAATGTAATTATTCAACATCGATTTATATAGTGAATATCTTCCTAAAGAGCTGCATGCCTGTAGCAGAATGATATCATATGGTTTTCTACATATAGTTTTGTGTTTTATTTTCGGGACATTCCGACTTGACGCGCTGTAAGTTTGTCGAAGTCAGTAGACACCGAAAAGTAAAACTAGAATGTCGGTTGTTCGCACAGTTTTATAATGCGCAATAGTCGGTCACATGATATTCAGAAAGAGCTGAAAACACGAGATTTGTTGACCCCCCTTAGTGCACTACATTGGTACCCGGTGAGCAATTACCCTGACATATTTTCAATTTCACAACATGTGGACCCATCCAATTTCCATCAATTTTAGAGAACATAGTTCGACAGCCGAGGGGGTAGCCCATTTTGAAGGATAATTATTTTATTGTTGAATATTCATATGTATATTCACATACACACACACACGTACGAACGCACGAACGCACGCACGCAGGCACGCACACAAACACAAAAACACGCACGCACGCGCACACACACACACAAACATACACACACGCACACACACACACACGCACGCACACGCACACATACGCACACACACGCACACACACGCACGCACACACACGCACGCACACACATACACACACACAAACACACACACACACACACACACACACACACACACACACGCACACAGGCACACAATGCTGACACACGCCGGCCCCTCTGCGACCGCATCTATTAATGATGCCATCGTAAATCTGTGCTTGGCTAAACAGTTTCTTTTGTACGTCTTATGATCGTGACAGTCACTCGTAAAAAAATAAACTTTGAAATAATAACTACATATGCATATTATGTGCCCCACACATATCGAACGTGTGGAGCTAAAAGGCCAACATTAGAGGGGGCAAAATGCACACGGTGGGACGTAGTATTATCTGTCAGATTTGAGTCTGAAAGTGAGAAGACGAGTTGATAAGTTCCGCCTGCGTATGACAGTTTATAAAAACTTTTTCAATATAACACATTTGTTGAATTTCAGAGAAAAGGAGCTAATTAACTAACAATTTCAGTCACGGTTCTTAATAAAATTATAACAACAAATATTACTATCATGTGCAGCAAGGTTTCGCTATACTGAAGTGTACCAATAATACCATCACTTTGGTAATACGAAATAAGTAAACTAATAATTAAATGAGGCTGATTAATGCACAACGCCCAGGGGCGGGCGTTTTGCCCCACCCCTGCAAAGATGGCTATAATTTTTTCTGTGATATTGAACAATACAAGATTTTCAGCTAAGAATATAACCAATTAGGCCCCAGGATTTTATTAAAACATGCCACCATATTCCCAGGATTTCTTACAAATTTCGAGCGATTTTACCTCCTTGTGTTCAAAAATATGTAGAAATAAATTATTAAAAAAATAGGTGATACATCCAATATATCAGAGATATATCTAAAAGGTTTTCCCATGAGTCGATTTCCCGAAAAACGTAGGCGTATTGCCCCACCCTACTCTATGTATTGGCGTATAACGATCGAAAAATGAAAACTAAACGCTAAGCTCCACGATTACCATATGCAGTAGTTTCGCAATAGTTCACAGTGAATCCGCCAGGTGATACTATAAGTAGCGCCTCCTTGCGGATTCATTTTGGAGCTTTGCGGCGAACTTTTTGGTGCTGTACATCGTCAAACGGAGAAGATAATGGAAACATTTATTCCTCGTCCATGCTCTTCAAAAGAAGTGCCAGTAAATATAAGCTGACATATTGATATACTGTGACATTTATTTAATTTAAATATGTCTGTTTGATTAGTAATGGTTAACAGACAGTCTAATGACATTTGCAACAGCGAACACGTTTTCTTTAAAAAGCAATAACTGTTGACATTATTGTAGCGAAAAGGCGAGGGGATGCCATATCGTATGTGTGTGTGTGGGGGGGTCCTGGAATATTTTGTTTGACACAGGGGGGTCTTGGAGGCAAAACGTTTGAGAACCGCTGAGGTAGAGCATGGCCTTATTTAGTCAATGCTCAAGCAACAATCCCGGCAGTCGGTTATGTCTGCAAAAAGTGTTTTTCGTTGCGTTCATTTGCCCACCTCTGAACGATGACCGCGAAACAATTCAAGGTAGATGATCGTCATTGGAATCATTTTGGCAGTAATCATAGCATGCCCAGTCTATATCAGCTGGGTCTTAACCAGCATAGTTATGTGAGCTAGCCCTCTGAAGGACACATGTATTAGTGCCCTGCACAGGCCTATAATTTGAGCACAAACACGGCCCGCAATTAGTAGTTAGAATCCAGGCCATGTCCAAGCCAGCAAAAAATCATCAAGCCCAGCCCGGCTCAGGTCAGCAAACTAGAATTTAGTCCCAGGCCCGACCCATACCGTTAATTTATGGCCCAGGCCCGGCCCGACCCGGAAGTTTCAGGTCCAGGCCCGGCTTATACCTACTGGACAAAAACGGGTAAGCCCGCGACCCGGAAGTCGGCGGCCCGCAAAATTTTCAAAAGAAAAACCTATTATCTTACAATGAAAACGAAACTCAAATAAACTGTGACACATACATATTGTTTTATTAAATAAACATAAAAATAATATATGAACTAGTATGCTGTATACTGTCCATTGTGTGCTGCACAAGTTCTAGAAATCCAGCACAATCAACTGCTTCAAACGGACGAGTATCCTGAAGAAAAATAATCAACTTTTTATTGTCATTACTATTAAGTATTATAGTATACTTTTATTAATGGGTTTAATTTATTGGCTTATGGTTAGGGTAGGAGATTTGTTTATCTAACCCTAACTTAACCCTAATGTAAAACATAACCCTAATTTAAGTTGTTAATTGAATTAGCTCAATTAAGTTAACTTAATTTTATTAATTAATGTTACCAGTAAGGGCAGTTAATTTGGTATTAATTGATATTTCAATTAAATGTCATCCATTGGCATTGACATCCAGTGGCATTTCCAGCAAGCCTGCAGTCACTAGCCCGAGAGAGATCATGTTCCGACTTGTGATTTAGTACAAGTGTGAATGAATGACTACTGGGGAAATTGTAGACACTAAACAGAGTAGAAACTAGTTCACACAATTGAAAAATACCAATTTCCAACTGGGTTTGTAACTGGGCAGTGGGCAGTTACTAGTGAGCAGGTCATTCAGACAGGCAAGATTTGGAGGGAAGACAATAGAATGTCCACTGGTAGGGTCAAAGGGTGATACATTGATGGTTAATCATGGCTTGATTGCCTCTGCAAATATTATGTCTCAAGTTAATATTTGAGACGGCTACTTCCAGCCAAGTGAACTTATGGGGCAATTAGATCAATGCAAAAGTCTACATTCATGCAAAAAAATATAACTCGAATTAAATCAGCCATTTTGAATTTCCATATGGACGACAAAGAAATTCCCATTTTTAATAAATTATTACTAATATAAATAACACTATTTATAAAAACGAACTTTAAAAAATTCGAATTACTATTTCATTAGAATGGGGGTATTTTGGTACAACTACATATGCTTCAATGAAATACACCCATTTGTATCCAAATAGCTTACGATTTGTATTAAATGAAATGTATTGATATCCTGTTGTATTTGCAACTGATCAGTGCTACACAACTGGTTTAGCTGAACACTTGCAATTAACCACACAGTTCAGTCCAGCAGCAGCACATGAGCATATATGTGTGCATTCGCTCTTGACATATGTAGAGTATTGCTTCCCAGTTTGCTGTTGGAGGTCTGGATGGCTTGTCCATCATGATTGCAACCAGATTTTTTACCACAAATCTCACTCCCAAATGATGTAGGGGTGGGTATGTTGGGGTGATTCTGCTGCGCTGCTTTGCAAATGAGAATTCCGTGCCCGCAGCATATGGAAGTGAAATGCATCTTCCGTTCTGAATGCGTGGGCTCTGGCTTTATCCACATTGCCGTTAAAGTTGCCGTATAGCTTCAGGTAGAATAAACAATCTTATTGTTTTAATTTATCAGACAAGGATACATCACTGTCTCCTTTCGTTGTCAATGCAGTTATATCTTGTGCACCCGACGACTACATTATACGCCGTTTCATTTCCGCCTCGAAAGAAACTCACTGTGTCACACCCACTCATGACGTGACCACACCGAAGAGCTGATATAGCTGAAGACACCAACAGATGAATATTTTCAGTTAGCTGTCTCGCAATCCGGTGATAAGGTATGTATGTCGTCCTTTTTGCACCCATAGTTCTTCCAGATCAGGAATACACACACTGTTGTAGATGGCCATCACCAGAATGTGATCCATTTCCTTGAATGATGACAGATTCACTGGAGAAGCCTCCAAGGATAAGCTGCACATCTCTAGGGACCATTTCAGGATGTGTGCACCACGTTTCGGCTAAGCAACTTTGCAACGCTTTGTTCTTAGCGTTACCGATGAAAGACTTCCATGTTGGTAGGACGGGACATCAGCAACTTATGCAGGTAACGATTTGCCATATTGAGGAACTTCTTACACCCGGTGTCCTGCTGCCGATGTATAAATGCCATGGTATCAATCAGTCGTACATTACCATCAGTGGGTGGTAAGTGGTCTTCTTCTACCCAGGAATCTCCAAGTTGACTCTTCATAATTATAATATAATCTGTGTTATTACCCTTCCTCGTTATGTAACCTTGATCATCTGGCTCAAAGAGAGAAGCAGCGTATTTAATCCACTCATAGCTGAAGGATTCACTATCAATATATCAAGAATATGTTTTAGCAGTCTATATAAAATTATGTTATGATTCGTGTGACTCATTTTTGGAGTCTCAGTAGAACAATATGGTCATTGTCATTATAGAGCTCTTATTTCATAAGTACTCAATATATAGTGACAAACATGTCAGCAAATGCAGTAGATGTTTAATTTTCATACGGTAGTCCATTTGTCTAAATATATTATATACAGGGATCTCCATGAAGTAATATATGCAATAATCAATAGGTTTTCTGACGCAAGTCACGGAAATTGTCAATTTAAAGTACCATTCTTAAAATAAAAATTTCGGAGGTTTGGCAAAGCATGGCCCCTTGTCTAAAAAAGGATTGATGTCTACCATCAATAAATCCGTCCTTACAGACCAAATGAAAACCATATCACAGAAAAGGAACCCAATCGAAGAATCCGGCATATCAAGGAAGCCATCTGGATCAGGAAAACCAGAACACCTATCAAGAGAGTCGAAACCAATTACGAACTGCCTCACGTGTACGATGACATCATTCAGCGTTGTCAGTACTGATGAGTCGACGTGATAAGTTGATGAAAGCCTCTACCAGTTAAATTAAACACAACTTGGATATGTAAAATGAAAGTTATCTGACTTGAAAACGAACAATCCTGAAGAATGTTCAGTAAAAATAACACTTTTATATTCCTAACACACGAACAGGCCTGCGCCCGACGGCATATATTGAATGTCCGTCAACTGACTGTCCGGCAAACAGCAACTGAACAAACGAAGCTAAATCAACTGAACTGGGATATAGCGCCAACATGAATCAATCACATCAGTAATGCCACCTAGCGGTAACGGTGAAGCGATGTATCTGCGAATTCAAGAAAGCGTGCGAGAGTCCAATAATCGAGACTTAATATTGTGGCCTACAGGTTTGCAGTAGTATGTTTGGCTTAAGCGTACGTCTGCCGAACATGCGTTGGGTGGTATCTGCTGCGGAGGCAACCCCGACCTTTGGTCACCCGGGGGGGGGGGGAGTGGTGGTTACCAGAAGTTCTCCCCATACAAATTAGTTTTTCCCTGGTAATCATTCTGGTCGAACGCGCCTGTGATCCATCGTATTTATTTCGCTTTTCAATCTGAACCATAGCTGAACCATGGTTAAAATAGTTGACATTCTAACACGAAACGAAATGTTCCACTGCTTTATTTATGCTTAATGCAATTTTATTTTCACTCTTTCGATATAATTGGTGTTGTTTTTATGATGTTATAATTTACACTAAGGAACGTAAGCGAGATTTTAAAAGATCAACCGAAAAATATTATAATCACCCACAGAAATATTTTTACAGTGTGTCAGTTTTCTTTTGTTCACGATTACTCAACTGCAATTTGATGTGCAGTGTTTCCGCCTAGTTCAGTCAATTATATCATTGAAACACAAAAAATGCTCTCATTTTTCCATACCAATGTCAAACAAATCACAACACATCCTAAACATTCATCAACACTTGATGTAGGTTTCTGTAGCATATTTGTTTTATTAGCTAATGCATTATATACTGACTCCATTGGAATCTTCAGTGAGGTCTCTTGGGAAGACAATAATTCGGATGCATTCTTTTCTGCTAACGTGGATACTTTGTTATTATTATTCAAAACAATGGAACCATTGAAGCATCATATGAGTGCAACTGTGTTGAGTTTATCATTTGACACAGGTATTCAGTTCACATATTTTACAAATTGCTGTGATATTCTTCATTATTGACCAATCACAGCAGCTGAGTACATATTTGACAGTCGCACGGATGTCACTAGGTTAGATGCACCGTCGTCAACACGTGTTGTCAATATCGGCACTAACGGCTTTACGCCGAAATTAAGCAACACCTACCGGTCAGTATCTTTGAGCCACGTCATCGTCACACATCAACGCCATCGACGTCGATGTGGTCATCTTTATCATCCGGGTCTTATCATCCGAACAACAGCATCTATTGTCCTCGTGTCTACGTGAAGTATCTCTGCGACGGGGCCTACAGTCGCCAATGCTGCTGGTAATTGTGAATTTACTGACACAGTCGCTGTTGCTTAATGTATCCTATTGTCTGAAATAATAAATGTGTAAGCACATCTGAATCCATGACGTTATTAGTTATTGTTTGTAGTTACAACATTACAGGTTACGATTTTTCCCTTAAAAAGTCGATTATCTCTTTAATCATGTTCGAAACAAATCACGTTTTTTTAAGGAATTCGTCATAACGAAAGGCTAAGAAATGTTTTAATGGAGAGTGTCAACGGCTCTTTGCGGAAAGTAGTCAATATTACCTAACAGCGTATTATAGTACAACTTGTATATTGCTCTACTCAGCAACAATGTCATAATCTCGCTCTCGACGACGTTTGCTATTGAAAGTTATGAAATTGGAAATAATTCCCTTTATCGGGCGTGCGGTGACCAGAACTGTCAAATATGGCTGAAAAGTGGTCGATGGAACGTATTTTCAACAACTTATCGAAACATTTTAAATATGTTATGCTCAACTGCGCTCACTGTTGATCTAATGATAGACGTTTCTCTTTATATTAATGAAACTAATCCACGTGTCTTTCTTAAGATAACACATATCTAAAATAACCACTGTTAAACAGGATTCCATATGTTATGTTTATTTAAAAATTATAAGTTCTATGCATAGTGCAAGTATCTGGGTCCCCAGAATAGTGGCCAGTCTTCGGGCGTGCATTGTCCGAGGTGTAACTGTACAACTACGCGGCTACATTGCAATTTGTACAAAAGTATGGAAGATTCGGTAATTTGTAATTATTTTTCGAAACAAAGTTTGTAGAATGTTCCACTTCACAATACGTAGAGTGCTGGTAATACGATTGACCGAGCAATAAAACAGCGTAAGCGTTTGTTAAACAACTGCAGTCCATGTTTAACTGTCGTCTGCGCATTGGGGAAAACAACTACAGTCAAACCTGCTCAAGCGACTACCTACATCAAGACACCATCTGTCTTTAAAGAACACAGTCATCAACTCCTCCATTCACAATAATGTTCATATTAAATTACCTGCATTAAGCGACCACCTGTGTTAAGCGACCACCTTTCGACCATTTGTTGCGCGGTCGCTTAAGGTTTGACTGAACCAACACAATAGCAACAAACGTCCCCGGTGAGGTCGTCTTGTGTATATATGATAAGATAATGCATCAACGAACGAGCTAACGAAGTCAAAGGCTACTGCCATACTGGCGCCGCTAAACTGCTCCAAAAGAGCCGAATTCGAACATGATTCTGCGGTATAATTTGCCGCTAGCGGTTCGAAATCGTTACATTTTACTTTGTATTACGGAAAATTGCCATCGTCACCCCTCGCCACAATGACACGGAAGAAACTTTACTGAAACAGTGCATAGAAATCACTGACTGAATATAAACGAATGTCACAAGTGACGTCACAAAACCACGCGAACGCCCATCTCCTTAACTTCGAATTTTACGCGTGTTTTGTGAGTTAGACGCATTAAATATATATTTTTACTTGGAATTTTTTCTGTTAAATTTGTATATTGGCATATCGTACACAATGTATTAAAATTGCGTTTACTCACCGATAAAGCATTTTAGATAGTGCCTTTTGTTATTTACTTTAATATAAATGAGGCCGATGACGTAACAAGTTTTTCTGGTTCTGTGTGCGTGGGACAAGTCACACTATTGGCGCAGACATGTGTTGTAAACTTGATGATGGTTTTCTCACAGCGTCGTGTTGTTAACCGGGTGATGATAGACTCGTCGGCTTCGCTCACATCAACAAACAATATGGTTCCAACTAGTACGAAGTAGAACATTACATTTTAGTCAGTAGCTTTATTTCAGGCTCAACAGAGCACACATATACATCATATATGTGAATCTGAGGTCCATATGTTATTGTTGTGCAAATACTGGAAATGATTCATAATATTGTGCTGCTGAATACATTTTATATTTACGCAGTTGTTTGTCACATAGTCAGATTTTGTATTTTGTCCGAGTTGGTTTATGTACTCTGGATGAAATTCGCAAATTGGTAGCAAGTATATATTTTTATAAACGGGCTGGCCGTGGCAGGAAATAATGCAACATATGATTGAAGTGGGCAGCATAAAACAGAACTCGTTGGTAGTGAGGAGGCGCCATTTGTGGAGGGTGAGGGACTTCAAGATGATTGTTGCTGGCGAGCATGTGGCCACACCCCACAAGCCCCTGGTTTGTGTTGTGCACATTCCGAAGAGGAGATAGGATAATGTAGTGTGCGAAATATAACTAAATGATGGAAATGGTGACACAATTCGGAAAGAGATGGTCACGGCCACGTTGAGGTGGATAGGTGTCCCAGAGGAGGAGGTGAGGATGATCGAAGGAACATATGAAGAGACAAAATGTGTAATAGTGTGATGACCGGGAATATCGGACTAATTCAGGGTGGACGTCGACCTGAGACGGAAGAGTGCCACCAACCAACTGTTGGTCATCGCAGTAGTGGAGGTGATCAGGGATATTCTCCGCAAGTTGATATACGCAGACAACCTGGTAGTAGTAGCAGTGGGGCAGACCTTTGCAGAAAAAGATTTAAGTATAAGACTGGATGGGAAGAAACCTAACCAACATAATGTTTACCTGGGTGGAGCAGCTTGTAGAAAGGGTGCACGGAGATGGACATTCGCAGGAGAATACAAGAATAGACAAGCGAAGAAGGGATCGGTCGAGGGAGGAAGTTGGTATGAGAGAGAGTCTCACTCGGAAGCTGATGAGGAGCCGGCTAAAGTGGTCTGGACATTTCGAAATAATGGAAGGAGAACGGTTGACGAAGAGAGCGGATGCGCTTAGATTGGAGGGTAGTAGGAGAAGAGGAAGACCAATACTGAGATGGGATGACTGCGTGAAGAGAGATTTGGCGGGTGTGTGAGGGGAGTGTAGAATGAGAAGGAGGGATAGGGCAGTGGAGATGGTGGAGACGACAGTGAAATGGTGTCAACCTCATGCAAGAGATGGCGCCACACCTTTAGCAGGTTCATGGCTCACCACGTGGAGCCACTATTGCTGCGAGTGCCGAATGGAGCCCAACAGAACCTGTATAGTTAAAGTAAATAAAAACAACAACAAAACACATTATGTTACATCTTGCAGTATATTTCCTTTTTCACAACACCGAAACATTTATTAGAATTCAATCATTTAATAATTCCAAATAATACTCTGGGCTACCAATATAGACACAATGACAATATGGATTTTAATATACATCTATATGGTTCTACCGGTCTATCTCGATTATGCACCTTTCCCCCGCGATTATCGGCAAGCTTTGATGTGACGTCACTGTTAACAGGGAAGCGCAACGAGACTGCGACTGTCCATTTATTCACCCATGTTTACAGTGATGGCGGTTGTTTCGAAGCAAGCGCGAGAATATTTTATGTGTGCTTACGCAGCCCTTTTTCTGTTTGTGTGAAAAATACAACTACCATGTAGGGGAACACATGTGCAATCTGAGGTGTGTCAGACACACAGCGCACACATCACAAAGGGGAGTTTGTTCACCGATTAACAACGCATCACGTAATGAATCTCAGTGGAAGGTGTCGTCCGACGACAGAGGGATTAGTCGCCTCACGACATGCCCCCCGCCAACAGATGGATAAGCCGTCTCATTGTCTACATACATAGTTCTAGTTTTGGCTGTTTGCCTCCAGTAAGATCAATGATTGCAAGTAGGACTGCCTGGATATGCTTACAATGGGCATTAGGTCCCGATCCAGCTGCACACCCACACTCTGTCTCCAGCACTTCACCATTGACTTCAACGCTAGCATAGCAATGATAGCATAGAGTGCGATGCATCTCTGCCCGACACTGACCCATGTAGAATGTGGTGTCATCATAATGTGTCCATCGAAGGAAGCGTAGAAATCTGCAACAAAATGGATGGATTCAATAGATCTGATGCACCAATATGTATGTAAAGCTACGTACCAACAACAACAACTACCGCTTCATCCAAACAAATATAATATACCACCACAATACAAGATTACAAATGTGATGAAATGCAAAATAATGACACACAGTTTACAAAGTTTTACATATTAAAATAGTATGTGAAAAATCGCTATATAAATAATTATCAAGTACTATGTAGTATAAAAAACTGTGTGTCATTATTTTGCATTTCATCACATTTGGAACCTTGTTATTACACATTTCGTATACCATGCAAATTCATGTGTTGTTCTATATGTGTGTATAATATATGTGTGTGAAAATTTTCTTTACTACAAGCATTGTGGTGATATATTATAATTTTTGGACGAAGTGGTAGTTGTTGTTGTTGGTACGTAGTTTAGCATATATTGTTAAGATTCATAATTTCATGGCCTGTTAATGTCTTCAAGATAGTCATGTGTTAACACAAACCATTTTGTAACTGTCTAACGTACCTTGAATCATACAATCTGTGACCAGAAGAGAGGGAAGCGTCAGACAGTTCTAGGAAAGCTGTAGCCGCTCTACGTGAGAGATGGTTAACGGCAGATACCGCATTGCTAGTGATATCCTTGACGCACGTGTGGGCGGCAGGATCATATTTAAATCACTCTGGTCTACAATGAGGTTGGCACCACCAGCAAAGTTGGAATTCCTGTCATAGGCCTCAAGTCTGTATGGGAAATAAAACACATATTTATTTCAAAGTATTGCCATTTATACGGTAGGTTTATATATATATATATATATATATATATATATATATATATATATATATATATATATATATATATATATATATATATATATATATATATTCGCGGGGGGGTGGTCACATGTTTGTGGGTGACCTTGTGGCGAAATGGCCCCACCTGTTTGTAATTAAATTTGTGGATTGGTGGTGGAATGTCTGTATTCTTTGCATTACATGTTCATGACGACTTCTTGATGTATATATGTTATCGTCATGCCTGTAGGGATGTGGGCTCTGAGAAACTTGCCGGACGGGGCTGTACATGTGTTCAGTTCCTGTCTGGTTTGCTTTGAGGAGCTCACATTCCTGTTAATGTGCTTTCCAAAGTGGCTGGTTGATAAGCAGTCCACTTTGCAATAAAACGTCATTTATTTAGCCCTTTTCAATCTCTACTACATCGGACTTGTGTTGGTTATTGCATAAATATATATATATATATATATATATATATATATATATATATATATATATATATATATATATATATATATATATATATATATATATATATATATATATATATATATATATATATATATATATATATATATATATATATACACACAGATGAATATTCAACAATACAACAATTATCTGGGCTGTTCCCTCGGTTGTCGAACTATTGTGTATAAAATTTATGGAAATGGAGTCCACATGTTGTGAAATTTAAAATATATCAGAGTAATTGCTGACCGGGTGACATACATAAATGAAAAGTAGACATGTTATGTAAACTTTGGTTCCAAAGAAGTGCACTAAGGGAGGTCAACGAATCTCGAGTTTTCAGCTCTTTGTGCATATCATGTAACGAAGTATTGCCCACTATAAAACTGTGCGAACAACCGACATTCTAGTTTTACGTTACGGTGTCTACTGACTTCGACAAACTTACAGTGCACAAAGTCGGAATGTTCCGAAACTCAAACACAAAACTATATGTAGAATACCATAATATATCATTTTGTTACAGGCATGCTATCATTTAAGAAGATATTCAGTGTGTAAATCGATGTTGATTAATTACATTTCTAAATATGTTTAATGCATTTACAGAAGCAGACGAAGGCTCGACCATCCTGTTTCATCCAAGGAACCGAGATCACAAATGTCAAACAACACGGGTGTGTTTGAACATAATTTACCGTAGCACCGCCAGGTAAGGCGCAGAATAGCGACCAGCACCTTTGAAAACAGTAGTTCCCCGTTCACCCTTGTGCGCCAAAAACAACTGTAAAATATACGTATATTGGCACACACGTAATGCTGCAGTAAGTGTCTATGTGGCTTACAATTTCACAAAATAATCTCGCCTCTCCGACGACGCCGCGAAATGTAGTTTTTGTTCCCAGCCGCAACATGTTGTCGGATGTTGCGAACAAAAACGAACAAAAAGACAAAAAGACGTCCCACCGCACTCTATCAACAATACGTTGTCGTGTTATTCGCCCGTGTGTTTTAGCGCTGCTGCTCAGCCAACTTGTTGCCATTTTCATTGAGGTGCGACGCCGTTTTATTTTCAAACAACAATTAGCTGCATTCTTTCCGACCAAATAAGACGGTTTCCAAGTTACCGAATAATAACTATCTACGTTGTATTATTGGAAACTAAATGTTATTAAAATAATTCATGGGTTGTTGAGTTTCTGTCGAATAGCGCAATAACATTTACATATATCAATGTACGACATTGTTTTGAATAATGCGGTACGTCGTTCAATGCAGTAGGGACACGGCTTGTTTCAAACGAGATGCAAGCAGTCGGTACATGCAGACAGTTAGACTATTGAACTTCAGAAATAGGGCATCTTTTGTTTTAAGATTTAATAAGGTTTAACAAGAGATGTAACATCCACAGCTAAAAACTCCAGATGGCAAGTGAACAAGTAAGTCATTAGCTTATCGATAGTCCAAAACAGTTGTCATTGTATATAGCCTGTCCTGCTAAGCGTACAGTGCTAAGCTGTTATTGCGTGTCGTCGATTGCACGATTAGCAACGATTTCTCTTTCCGTGGTGCGACCTGCTCACATTCCTAGACTCTATTTGTCTGGTCAACATACATTACATTACAAAGGTTGGCGCAATTTGTATGCGCACCAGCGCTATCGGGGCGTCATGTTCTGTATCTATGAGCTTTGAGTTAAGGAAAGGAAAGTACTATTTACTTTATGAATTGCAAGGTTTATTTTATATGTTATCTCCAATTTCAATTTAGCAAATATAATAGCCTTATATATTAATTTATACTATTTGTGTGTATTTTATTTATATGGACGAACCAATATGGTCCTTAACTCCCTATTGCCGAGTTTTACACATGGCTAGTTGATGAGGTCTTCTTACTGCGCTCGACCAGAATCGTCCAGGCATGACGTCTTTGTTCTGCTCGGCAGTCATGGTTGGGTAGCCACAACCTGAACTGACTTTAGCGTGCACTGCTGGGTCGATCCAACTCGACGAACGAAAACATTGGAGAGGGAGTTGTGGGAAGTGTTGCCCCAGGCAGGTGGCCTTATATTGTCCCAGGGATGGGGCAAGACGGTTTGTTGGGGTACTCTTATTATTTTTAAAATGCAAACATATAGTTTTTCTATTTGCTGAATATAGTTTTCCTATAGGTAAAACACATATCTGTCTATAATAGTGTTCTTAATAAAATATTTAATAATGATTCCGATCGGTACGCCCTGTTATACACATTACGATACAATTGAAACCCGTTATCTAAATAATGTGTTTGCTGGTATTTATTTCACAGCAAAACCACCCCCCCCCCTTCCGACCCTGTAGAGTCGTGAGTGGTTTTGTGTCCTAAAATGCATATCAATATATAACAAGATTTAACTTTTAACCAAATTAAATTGGATTTTGCTACTGTTGCATCCATTTACACTTTTCGTGATCATCTTGAGCCATTTAGCATCTCTGTGTGGGTGCACGTAATTGTTTCCTCAACATAATTCCCCGATCCTGTAAAGTAAATGTGTAAAGCATTTTAGCTAGTGCCTTGTTTTTATTCCCTTTACGCTCTTCTTTCTTAATGACTTCTATGAGCACAACTAAAATAAGGCAACTGTGAATATGTGAATGCTTGTAACAGAAAATACCTTAATAAGATTCATTTTGTTTTTAAACTACACATTTCCGAGTTTGCGACTAATGCTTTATGTTATTGTATATTGTGTCTGCACTTTACTTTGAATTGAGTTGAATTTCAATGAACAAATTTAATTTACCAAGAAAAAGTGAACAATAAATACGTTTATCCAACATTTGCATATGATCTTTGAAATTGTGTAAGATTAATGTAATTTCACAGCGTGTGACTAAATTATAATTTTATTAATATAATTTGTTCAAGTCAAATGTCCCTTATATGATAAACACGCGTGGTTAGAATTCATTAGAACACAACATGGTAGAGCATGACAACTAGCACTAATGGTAGAGCATGACAACTAGCACTAATGGTAGAGCTTGACAACTAGCACTAATGGCACGCGGGGCCGTAATGAGATATTGTGGAATAAACCCAGCAGTCTTGACATAAGAAACAAATACCTTCACGCAACCTTTCCGTACTGGTAAAACCTTACACAGTCAACCAGACTAATAAATTATGACGAAGCAGAAAGGAGGGCATTACAAGGCAAAACTTTAAAAGACATAATTCACACACACACAACACGATTTGGGCAGCGACGTCGTGAATAGGGTTTAAAAAATTAAGAGAAGATTGCCATATGTACTGCTACCGTCAACATACACCTTATAAATGCATGAAGTGGTATGTGTTGTGAAAATTACTTTAAATCCTGTACTCCGTTGATGTCAACATAATAATCAATCATCTGAGGGTTTTTCACCACCAATGACAAGGCATCTTTCTACTCGCCGACAATTGTAACTAGCCCAGTTATCAGATGCAAACTTCCATGCCACAGTGCCATATACATAGTAAATTTTTACCCGGTTGTTAAATGATCGATTGTAAAAATATCAGTGGATCATTTAGGGTTAGTTACAACATAAAATAACAAATGGTACAACACAAGAGATACAATTTATGTTTGTGGTTACGACAAAGGATTGTTCGTTATGTCATGGTGACTTGGGCAAAAGAATAACGACTACCAGTCCATTACACCCGACGTTTAAGTCTGTGTTTGCCTTAGGCACGGTATTCTACCAAATACCAGCGTGAAATGCAGCTATTTGCGAGCTTTAACATCCACAACAATTTGCAAACATTCTTCCCTCCCGCGAAATTGCCATCCGTACCGGATTGGGCATGGGCGATCGTTAGAGTTACGCCAACTCGCTGTCATTTGTCGCGAGAGTGTGGACGGTACTTCAATATGTATGAGGTTGTTTCCTGCGATAAACTTGGTGGCCGACGCTTTTCTGTAGTCAAAACGTCCGCCTGCCAATTCAATAACAAGACGCGTACGCATCAGACAACGTCTGTGTTTCTGCTTGCTAAGCGCCGACGTAAAGCGCCGCATATGTAAAAACCAAGCCAGGCTTAGTCATACTAATAGAAGCAGCCGTGTTAAAACACACGGGCCAATAACACGACAACGTACTGTTGATAGAATACGGTTGCGCGTGTTTTTGTCTTTTTGTTCGTTTTTATTCGCGACGTCCGACAGTACGTTGCGGCTGAGAACAAAAACTATATTGCGCGGCTTCGTCAGAGAGGCGACGCTCTTTGTGTGCAATTGTAAGCCACATAGACACTTATTGCAGCATTGCGTGCGAGGCTGTTCTGCGCCTTACCTACTACGGTGCTACTCTAAATTATGATCAATCACACCCGTTTTTGTTTGACATTTGTGATCTCGGTGAAACAAGATGGTCGAGTCTGGGAAGGGACCTTCTGTTAATGCATTGAATCTGCCTAAAACATATTTAGAAATGTAATTATTCAACATCGATTTATATAGTAAATATCTTTCTAAAGGGCAGCATGTCTGTAGCAGAAAGATATCATATGTTTTTTTATATATAGTTTTGTGTTTGAGTTTCGGGACTTTCCGACTTAATGCACTCTAAGTTTGGAAACACGATATTCGTTAACCCCCTTAGTGCACTTCTTTGGTACCAAAATGTAAGAAAAACTACGACTGCTACATTTCGTTTATGTATGTCACCCTGTCAGCAATTACCCTGAAATATTTTCAATTTCACAACATGTGGACCCAACCCATTTCCATAAATTTTAGACAACATAGTTCGACGGTCGAGGGGTAGCCCATTTTTGCCGGATAATTGTTTTATTTTTTATATTCATCTGAATATTCACACATACACACTCTCTCTCTCTCTCTCTCACACACACACACACATACACACACACACACGCACACACACCCACCCACACACACACACGCACGCACACACACACACGCACATGCACACGCACATGCACACACACCCACACACACACACACACACACACACACACACACACACACGCACACGCACCCACGCACACGCACACGCACATGCACATGCACATTTTGGCTTTTCTTTCTTCTTTCTTTCCTCGCAGTTATTTTATAAATCTTCTGATCTGAAACCCTTCTTCTCAGGACAGCGCGTTGAACCTATCTGACAGTACGATAAAAGCTACGTTATGTTGGTTTTGGCGGAGCACACAATTAAACATATTCAGTACTTGTTGTTCCCCGCTATATATTAAAGGGATAGCACAAACATACCACAGTTTAAACACCTTCGTTGATAAGGTTTTGTGTTAAAAGAAACATAGCCGAATGACAAACAATCAAACATTTCCGTTTTGCCGCTATATTCACACGAATGGAATACAAACGTTCAGTTTTAGTATTACAGGTGAGCTGTATCAATTGTTATTTTATAAGTCATTTTGAAGAAAACATGATTTGCAATGCTGATTAGACAATGTTTTTAGTAAGACTTTTTTACGGATTTAGTTCACTGCAATCTTTTTTTGCAAAATTGCTGGCTGTAAAACACAACTTTGGTTTCACACGCCCGCCCTTCGACGACCGCATCTATCAACGATGCCATCATAAATCTAGACTTGGCTAAACCTTTTCTTATGGACGTCTGATGATCGTGACAGTCACTCGGAAAAAAAGTGTCTTGCAAATTGTATAAAGGTGATTAGCAAGAGCCTGAAACATGCACAGGTCTACTTCAAGGAACTTTACATTCAGCGAAGCAAATGTAAGTGCACCATAGCCGACGTTAGCTACTTTTAAAAAATAACTACTTACGTATATTATGTTGTTACGGTTATTGCTAATACTTGTTGTTTGTTATTGTAGGTATTTTGATAAATCATCTTTTCAACTTGCATGTCGCCTTAATGTGTTAAAAAAGGTAGTCGTTTCGCCTTCTTTTATTTGGCAGGCGGCCTCAGTGTCAATGTTTTGATATCCCGCACTGTGTGTTGAATTTTGTTTCAGACAAGAAACTAGGACACCAAAGTTAATCAGAATGATATGTACGAGGTTGTTTTTGAATTTGTAGAGTTGTTTCATACTTAGAACACAACGTCGATGAATGTTTGTAGTCAATTCAAGTAGAGCAGCGTTTCTCAACCGGGGGTCCTCGGCCCACGGCGGGGTGGGCAGGCGCAGAGAGCTGCCAAGGGGCCCGCGAGAAGGCAGGAGAAAATTATAGTTTTCAATAAATTATGCAAATGATGTATATGTGTATATATATATATATATATATATATATATATATATAAACTACGCTGTTAAATTATACTCAATTCATATATATATATATATATATATATATATATATATATATATATATATATATATATATATATATATATATAGATATATATATATATATATATATATATATATATATATATATGTATATATGTGTGTGTGTGTATATATATATATATATATATATATATATATATATATATATATATATATATATATATATATATATATATATATATATATATATATATATATATATATATATATATGCCTAAGCGCTTTTACGAATAGCAGGCCCTAGAGGAGACAAAATGTTGCAAAATAAGAGGCATAACGAACCATAAAAGCAATGAACAAGTGGACACAAATTTAGCCAGAACGAGTGAATAATAAATACATGTATCCAAACTTTGCATATGATCTTTAAAAATGTGTTAGATTAATCTAATTTCACAGCATGTGACTAAATTATAATTTTATTAATTTAGTTTCTTCAAGTCAAATGTCCCTTATATGGTAAACGCGCGTTGTTAGAATTCGTTAGAACACAAAATGGTAGAGCATGATAACTACCATTAATGGTAGAGCATGACAACTAGCACTAATGGTAGAGCATGACAACTAGCACTAATGGTAGAGCATGATAACTACCATTAATGGTAGAGCGTGACAACTAGCACTAATGGTAGAGCATGACAACTAGCACTAGTGGTAGAGCATGACAACTAGTACTAATGGTAGAGCATGACAACTAGCACTAATGGTAGAGCATGACAACTAGCACTAGTGGTAGAGCATGACAACTAGCACTAGTGGTAGAGCATGACAACTAGTACTAATGGTAGAGCATGACAACTAGTACTAATGGTAGAGCATGACAACTAGCACTAATGACACGCGGGGTCGTAATGAGATATTGTGGAATAAACCCAGCAGTCTTGACATAAGAAAACATACCTTCACACAACCTTTCCGTACTGGAACAACCTTACACAGTCGACCAGACTAATAAATTATGACGAAGAAGAAAGGAGGGCATTACAAGGCTAAACTTTTTTAAAAAGATGTAATTCACACACACACAACACGATTTGGGCAGCGACGTCGTGAATTGGATTTAGAAATTTAAGAGAAGATCGCCAAATGTACTGCTACCGTCAACATACACCTTATAAATGCATGAAGTGGTATGTGTTGTGGAAATCACCTTAAATCCTGTACTCTGTTGATGTCAACATAATAATCAATCATCTGAGGGTTTTTCACCACCCATGACAAGGCATCTTTCTACTCGCCGACAATTGTAACTAGCCCAGTTATCAGTTGCAAACTTCCATGCCATAGTGCCATATGCACAGTACATTTTTACCCGGTTGTTAAATGATCGATTGCAAAAATATCAATGGGTCATTTAGGGCTAGTTACAACATAAAATAGCAAATGGTACAACACAAGATATACAACATATGTTTGTGGCTATGACACAGGAATGTTCTTTATGTCATGGTGACTTGGGGAAATAAACAACGACTACCAGTCCATTACACCCGGCGTTCAGGTCTGTGTTTGCCTTAGGCACGGTATTTTACCAAATACCAGCGTGAAATGCAAATATTTGCGAGCTTTTACATCCACAACAGTTTGCAAACATTCTTCCCCTCATTTCGCCCGACAAGCTGTCAGTCTGCACATCCAGTGTGTCCCTCCCGCGAAATTGCCATCCGTACCGAATTGTGCATGGGCGATCGTTAGAGCTACGCCAACTCGCTGTCATTTGTCGCGAGAGTGTGGACGTTACTTCAGTATGTATGAGGTTGTTTCCTGCGATAAACTTGGTGGCCGACGCTTTTCTGTAGTCAAAACGTCCGCATGCCAATTCAATAACAAGACGCGTACGCATCAGACAACGTCTGTGTTTCTGCTTGCTAAGCGCCGACGTAAAGCGCCGCATATGTAAAAACCAAGCCAGGCTTAGTCATAACTAATAGAAGCAGCCGTGTTAAAACACACGGGCCAATAACACGACAACGTATTGTTGACAGCGCGCGGATGGACGTGTTTTTGTCTTTTTGTTCGTTTTTATTCGCAACGTCCGACAGTACGTAGCGGCTGAGAACAAATACTATATTGCGCGGCGTCGTCGGAGAGGCGACGCTCTTTGTGTGCAATTGTAAGCCACATAGACACTTACTGCAGCATTGCGTGCGTGGCTGTTCTGTGCCTTACCTGTCGGTGCTACTGTCAATTATGTTCAAACACATTTGACATTTGTGATCTCGGTGAAACAAGATGGTAGAGCATGGGAAGAGTCCTTCTGTAAATACATATTTAGAAATGTAATTATTCAACATCGATTTTTATAGTGAATATCTTCCTAAAGGGCAGCATGCCTGTAGCAGAAAGATATCATATGTTTTTTTTACATATAGTTTTGTGTTTGAGTTTCGGGACTTTCCGACTTAATGCACTCTAAATTTGGAAACACGATATTCGTTAACCCCTTAGTGCACTTCTTTGGTACCAAAATGTAAGAAAAACTACGACTGCTACATTTCGTTTATGTATGTCACCCTGTCAGCAATTACCCTGAAATATTTTCAATTTCACAACATGTGGACCCAACCCATTTCCATAAATTTTAGACAACATAGTTCGACGGTCGAGTGGTAGCCCATTTTTGCCGGATAATTGTTTTATTTTTTATATTCATCTGAATATTCACACATACACACTCTCACACACACACACACACACACACACACACACACACACACACACACACACACACACACACACACACACACACACACACACACACACACACACACACACACACACACACACACACACACACACACACACACACACACACACACACACACACATACACACACACACACACGCACACACACCCACACACACACACACGCACGCACGCACACACACACACACACACGCACACGCACACGCACATGCACACGCACATGCACATGCACATTTTGGCTTTTCTTTCTTCTTTCTTTCCTCGCAGTGCTTTTATAAATCTTCTGATCTGAAACCCTTCTTCTCAGGACAGCGCGTTGAACCTATCTGACAGTACGATAAAAGCTACGTTATCTTGGTTTTGGCGGAACACACAATTATACATATTCAGTACTTGTTGTTCCCCGCTATATATTAAAGGGATAGCACAAACATACCGCAGTTTAAACACCTTCGTTGATAAGGTTTTGTGTTAAAAGAAACATAGCCGAATGACAAACAATCAAACATTTCCGTTTTACCGCTATATTCACACGAATGGAATACACACGTTCAGTTTTAGCATTACAGGTGAGCTGTATCAATTGTTATTTTATAAGTCATTTTGAAGAAAACATGATTTGCAATGCTGATTGGACAATGTTTTTAGTAAGACTTTTTTACGGATTTAGTTCACTGCAATCTTTTTTTGCAAAATTGCTGGCTGTAAAACACAACTTTGGTTTCACAGCCCCGCCCCTCGACGACCGCATCTATCAACGATGCCATCATAAATCTAGACTTGGCTAAACCATTTCTTATGGACGTCTTATGATCGTGACAGTCACTCGGACAAAAAGTGTCTTGCGAATTGTATAAAGGCGATTAGCAAGAGCCTGAAACATGCACAGCCTCTGGTTGCCTACTTCAAGGAACTTTACATTCAGCGAAGCAAATGTAAGTGCACCATAGCCGACGTTAGCTACTTTTACAAAATAACTACTTACGTATATTATGTTGTTACGGTTATTGCTAATACTTGTTGTTTGTTATTGTAGGTATTTTGATAAATCATCTTTTCAGCTTGCATGTCGCCTTAATGTGTTAAAAAAGGTAGTCGTTTCGCCTTCTTTTAATTGCATATGTAAGTGCTTCTACTTAAAAATAATAACAACATATGTATATTATATTGTTACGATTATTGCTAATACTTGTTGTTTACGATGATACGTATTTTGATAAATCATCTTTGCAGCTTGCATATCGTCTTAAGGTGTTAAGCCAAGTGGTCGTTTCTCCTTTTTCTATTTGTTTGCAGGCGGCCTCAGTGTCAATGTTTTGGTATCCCGCACTGTGTGTTGAATTTTGTTTTAGACAAGTAACCAGGACACCAAAGTTAATCAGAATGATATGTACGAGGTTGTTTTTGAATTTGTAGAGTTGTGTCATACTTAGAACACAACGTCGATGAATGTTTGTAGTCAATTCAGGTAGAGCAGCGTTTCTCAACCGGGGGTCCTCGGCCCACGGCGGGGTGGGCAGGCGTAGAGAGCTGCCAAGGGGCCCACAAGAAGGCAGGAAAAATTATAGTTTTCAATAAATTATTTGGTAAAATAAAATTATTATTAATATATACACATCACGTTAACAAAACCATAAATGTAATGCCGCATAAATATCGAAAAAAGTTAAACTAAACGTAAAGCTCCGCGATTAACATACGCAATAGTGAATCCGCCAGGTGCTACTATAAGCAGCGCCTCCTTGCGGATTCATTGTGGAGCTTTGCGGCGAACGTTTTGGTGCTGTGCATCGTCAAACGGAGAAGACGATGGTAACATTTGTTACTCGTCCATCCTCCTCAAAACAAGTGACAGTAAATACAAGCTGACATATTGATCTACTGTGATATTTGTTTCATTTAAATATATTTGATTGATTAGTAATAGTTAACAGGCAGTGTAATGAGATTTCCAACAGCAAGCACGTTTTCTTTAAAAGCAATAACTGTTGACATTACTGTAGCGAAAAGGCGGGAGATGCCATAGCGTAGGTCCATGGAATGTTATGTTTAACACAGGGTGGCCTTGGAGGCAATATATTGAAAACGCTTGAAGTAGTGCATGGTCTGGTATAATCAACGCTCAAGGAACATCCTCGGCAATGGGTTATGACTGCAAAAAAGCTTTCTTTCAATGCGAACATGATACTTCCTATGCTGTAGTCACATATCGCAGAACTTGTGCCTGCATTACATGGGGAGTCCTCGTTGCGTTTATTTGGCCACCTCTGAACGATGGCCATCAAACAATTCAGGGTAGATGATGGTTGTGGGAATCATGTTGTCATTCATTCTCATAATATGCACAGATTATATCAGCTGGGTCTTAACCAGCATAGTTGGGTGAGCGAGCCTCTGAAGGACATATGTGTTAGTGCCCTGCACAGGCCTATAATTTGAGCCCAAGCCCGGCCCGCAATTATCAGTTAGAATCCAGGCCTGCAAACATTCATCAAGCCCAGCCCGGCCCAGGCCCGCAAGCTAGAATTTAGGCCCAGGTCCGACCCAGACCGTTAATGTTTGGCCCAGGCCCGGCCCATACCCACTGGCCAAAGACGGGTAAGCCCGCGACCCGCAAGCCGCCGGCCCGCTAATTTTTTTAAAAGGATAAATCTATTATCTTATGATAAAAACGAAACACAAATAAACTGTAATGCATACTTATTGTTTTATTAAATAGACATACATATATGAACATTGTATAATGTCTACTAGTCTGCTGTGTACTGTCCATAGTGCGCTGGACGAGTTATACAACTCGAGCAACACCAACTGCTTCAAACGGACGAATATCCTGAAGAGAAATAATCAACTTTTTATTGTCATTACTATTAAGTATTGTAATATATTTTATATATGGCTTTAATTTATTGGATTATGGTTAGGGTAGGATATTTGTGTATCTAACCCTAACTTAACCCTAATGCAAAACATACCCTAATTTAAGTTGCTAATTGGATTAGCTCAATTAAGTTAACTTAATTTAATTAATTAGTGTTACCAGTAAGGGCAGTTAGTTTGTTATTAATTGATATTTCAATTAAATGTCACCCACTGATACTGACACCCAGTGGCATATCCAGCAGGCCTTCAGTCACTAGCCTGAGAGAGATCAGGTTCAGATCAGGTTCAGACATGAAACAGATCAGGTTCAGATCAGGTTCAGACATTTGTGAATTAGTACAAGTGTGAATGATTCAGTACAGGGGAAATTGTAGACACTAAGCAGTAGACACTAGTTAACACAATTGAAAAATTCTAACTACCAACTGGGGTGGGCACTGGGCAGTTGCCAGTGGGCAGATCATTCAGGCACGCAATATTTGGAGGGAACACAATAGAATGTCCACTGGTAGGGTCAAAGGGTGATACATTGATGGTTAATCATGGTTTGATTGCCTCTGCAAATATTATGTCTAAAACATTTGGGGCTGGCTACTTCCAGCCAAGTGAACTTATGGGGCCATTAGATCAATGCAAAAGGCTAGATTCATGCAAAAAATATGCATCTGTAACATATGTATTCTGTTTGTACTATGTAGTAGCAAGGCGACGGTTTTTATTTCTTTCGGTTTACAGATCCGCCGACCACATTTTGATGAATTCAACAAAAAGCGGTTTATTATTTTTTTATGTCCCGCCGACATTCTCAAGCGACATTTTTTTACAAATAATCTCTTCTAATTATAATAATCTATAAAAACAAATATAATGTCTGAAAAAGAAAAAATTCGAATGGCAGATAAGTATTGCGACACCGAAAATATATTCACAGCGCCGCGGAACGCCTTTCACGGCAGCATTGTACCTCATTACTACGCAGACAACTCTTTGTTCTTCGACTGTTAATACAAAATACAAATGATCAGTATCGTGAAAAATGTTGGGGATTTTCTCAAAACGAAATAATTTCGCATTTTGTGGCTATTTTTTATATTTACAAAAATGTAAAAAAAACTTGTAACATAACCAAGTAAACGAAAAACTGCAAATGTTATCAATCTGGAATATTATGTAGTATTTAATCTACAATCTACGAAGAAATGGTTAACTTATCGTAAACAAACTTCTATTGAAACAAATCAATTCAAGACAAACATATCATATCCGCCCCAGCTACATTAAACACTATTGTAATAATCCACACAAAAACTTAAAACAAAAACAACTGGCCTTGATTAAGCTTTCCCTTCATCTCTCTTGTCTCTTTTTCACCCGTCCTGTGTTTGACATGATAAAAAAATTATATTATTTTCCCCTCCTCCGATGTTAGACATTAGTGTAAAAATCCGTAAACCTAAAAATAAAAACTGTGGCCTAATATGTACTGTGTAATGTGTGCGCTGTGTATGCAATATTATGCATTGCTATTATATTAAATGCCGCTATTAAAAGATTGCACATTATTAAAATTATACAGTTGGAAGTCCCATTGTTGAAAAGAGGTTAAACTACATTCCAATATATAAATCATTGGTGTCATTCATCATTCCATGCAAGGTCTCAATTTGCAACTATGTTATACTAAAGAAATAATTTTAAACATTAATTAAACGGAAATACAATTTATAATAATTTTTTAATAACATCTAAATAAAAAATCTGGTAGGCCCGGCCCGCTCACACTAGGCCCAGGCCCTGCCCATGCCTGATGTGCTTAATATTCGTTCAGTCCAGGCCCGGCCGGGGCCCGCAATATGTAGGCCCAGGCCCGGTCCAGCCCGCGACATTTTGTAGAGGCCCGGCCCAGCCCTCGGGCTTCGGGCCGGGCCGGGCTTGGACAAAAAACCCGGCCCGGCACTAATACATATTCGAACTTTGTATGTCAACTGACTTTACTCAGGGAGCGCAGACACCGTTGGTGGAATATTCGAAGGTTATGATGTGTCTTTTCAAGGGTTCTCCTTCACACATGACTACCGGTAGCAGAGGAGTTGTTTCTCCTACAATGCAATTGTTTTCTTTTGATGTTAGCTACAACTTTGCTGAAAGTTATTAAATTTATCTTATAGTGGATTTAATTTTTCAGAAAAAGAAGCCAACTCGTTCAGCTTTCCAGGAAACAAACCTACGAAAACATGAAGACGTCATTTGTGGTGTCTGCGTTGGTAATGCTGCTGGTCGCCATCAGTGGCGCGCACGCATTATGGGGTAAGCCTCGACTCTACGTCAGCAGTAAACGCTGTGTTGGATAGTTTTTAACGAGTGTAATTTAGACAAAAGATTGAGTACATTGGCCCACGAATGAATACCCAACTACATTACGATATATCAACACAAGCCCATAAACTAACACATAATAATTACTTGATAATAATTATTTTCATATGTTGTGTTCCTATATTTATATAATAACTATATTGTAATAAACATATAACGAATAGGAATAGGAAATTGCATGTTGCGTAAGGTTTTCTTGTGTTTTATTGATTCTCCGACAGATTACGATTGCATCTTCAGAGGAGGAGTCTGCCAGGATATGAGAATAATGAGGTGTTTCATGGGTAATTACCACCCGAATCTCTGTTTCGGATCCCACTTACGCCAATGCTGCATCCGGTGGGATATATAGTAGTGAACAGGCTGTTCACTGTGAATGTCTTCACACGATCGTTGTTGCTGAATTTACCAATTTGTTTGAGACAATAAAAACGTAGACACGGCTGAATCCAAGACGTTATTACCAATTGATATGATTACACATAGCTTGTCATGGCTAACATGTCATGTTACCGTTTCACTGAGATTCCTATGAGCTGATCAGTACGATATCGCCATTATACATTCGATTGCTCTCTGTAGCCATGCTCGACAGAGTAAATATGTTTCTCTGACAATTCATCATAGCGAATGGCTGCTAAAATGCGCCTGATTAGTACCAAGACGAGGTTCACCGGCTCTTTGCAGAAAGCAAATGCATCATAAGCAGTATACATTGCCTAACCAGTTTTACACTTTCACACTGCTTACACGACGACAACGTCATATTCTCTCTCTCCACGACCTTTGTTACTGAAAACTTAAATTGGAAACAAACCTCTTTGTCAAACAGCGGCGTCATCAAAGATGGTTTCAAGTGATCGACAACTAGTGAAACGTGTCCAGGTGTCTTTCATCAGCTGATGCATGTGTAACATAGACAAAACACAGAGTAAGGTAACATATCTTAGTTATTTTAGTTTAAATTATATTTGTAGTGCAAGTGGTTATGTCTCAAGAATGGTGCTTAGTCTTCGGTCTTGCATTGTCCGAGCATCAAAGTTAAAGTCACACTGCTATCATTATAATGTGTACGAATCACTGAAGCAGCTGATGCGCTTCTGAAAAAACTGCAGATGATATTTGTCTGGCGATAACTAACAACAAAGATCACCGATGACATCATTTTGTACACGCATGGCACACATACTGTCTCTATTTTTTTTAACATTATACAGAGGAACAGTGTTTTCCACACAAACGAACGAACCAACGAACCAACGAAAGAGCGGACGAGCAAAATAGCAAACGAACGAACGAACGAACGAACGAAAGAGCTAATCATCAACCTAAAGAACCAAACGACCACTTTATAACACTGTCTCCAGCAGGCTGGAGACAGTGTTATAAAATAAATAAATATATGCTGAAATGATGAGAAACAGCAAAGCAAGACGGAGACAGTGTCAGAAAATAAATAAAGTTATGGCGAAATGGTGAGAAACAGCAAAGCAAGGTGGAAACAGTGTATATATATATATATATATATATATATATATATATATATATATATATATATATATATATATATATATATATATATATATATATATACAGAACAAGTAGAAAGATAGAAAAGAAATAACTATGCAATGTATATTTACATCACACAAAAACACATCCACCACATTAATAATAGCAATAATAAGAGGAATCACTTTTGATGCCATATTGTCTGTATATATATATATGTATATATATATATATATATATATATATATATATATATATATAATTATTTTATTGCTGAAGTGAATTCAAAAACACATTATTAAATAAATAAATAAATAAGTAAATATATATACATATATATATATATATATATATATATATATATATATATATATATATATATATATATATATATATATATATATATATATATATATATATATATATATATATATATATATATATATATATATATATATATATATATATATATATATATACATATATATTTAAATATAATGTTTTGTTCAGCTGAGAGGCCAGACCAGAGAGGAGCATGAAAGTCGATTGATAACAGTTATGTAAACTGTAGAGTTTGGTAAGGAGTCCCTCCCAAGGGAAAAGTAATAGTTATTAAAACACTTATTATTTTGAGGTACCTATGCAGCCAAGCGATTGTCTTGTGGTTATAGCTTGTAAAGTGAGGATTACTGACAGCATGTAATCGTAAATTTTATATATTTTCCATGTGGCGTTTTGCCCCAAATGTTTAATGTAAAACTAGCAACAGACATGCATTGTAAAGTCACTATCGGAATGGTTATATTAGCATAGGTAAAATAAAGTACTCCTAATATGCACTCGTTGTGCAACTAACACTGTACCCACACTCCCTAGATATTGTTCATGACACACGGCCATCCTGTTGGTTCTGATGCCTCTTTTCTTTGGCTTCTTTACTGCGTCCTTGGGACCTTCCTGTGTCCCTCGTCTAGCTGCAAGAGCCTTCCCCTTTAGCTCCTCCTTCCAATTTTCTGACACACGACCGAGTTCAACCTGTGTGTGTGTGTGTAATGAATGCTAGTTTATTAGGAAACAATAAAATCTAAATGGATGTAGTGTCTTCATTGCGGAACTTTGCTAAAATACAATAACACGTAAAGCGTACTGTGCACATATGGATTTATGCAATACAGTTTACATGAAATGTCACGTTATATCTCAACGAAATGATAGATAATACATTTGAAGACAAACAGTTTTTATCGATGTAAAAACAATTTCCACTACCTGATCACAACAATAAATTGATTGAACCATGTTGGGGCAAAAGGCTCACCCAAATGCAGTCTCCTTGCCCTAACCTACCCTAATGGTTCTTGTTCTTATTTACAATGTTCTAATGAACTCAACGCGTTACTTCTGTCAAACCTCACCAAAGACGGCCGGGTGTATTTGATGGCGTCCTACAACAAAGGCGACTACTTTCTGCGGTTCGCTGTCTGCTCGAAGAACACCGAGTCTTCCTGTATACAATATTCCTGGGACGTCATCCACCAGGTTGCCTCGGGGCAGCTGAAAGACAAGGCACGGAACGGGAAACAATTCCCTTGATGCACCAGGACATGTCGCAAAGATGCAATTGATATATTAGGAAACATTCGCTTGAGTTAGTTTATAACATAATATATATTGCATTGTTAAACTGGTCTAACTTTTATAACTATCCTCTCGAACCAGTATTGATGCAGTTATTAATTAGCACAATATATTATATTTATGTTTCTTTTGTTGTATATAATTATATTGTTTACTTTAGCTAATCAAGATATCGGAAATTTATTTGTTTCCATTTGATTAACAGATCAACGGGATGTTATCATTGTTGGTATCGTTGGAAAACTAATTATCTACTGATGTTGATTATCCCTGTTTTAGAAAGTGTAACGCTCTTGTACTTTTAACAATTGATTTTAATCATAATATCAAAATATAAGGTAGGACGGTGAATACAAAACGCAGCTCACGTTTGTAGCATGGTTCTCCTGTCAACCAGCACAGTAGCCCACGGGGTAGTGTCATTCGAAATACTTTCCAGTATAAAGCACCATATTATGACATCTACCCCGTTCCAACGAAACAAATTAAAGTCATTCAAATTTTACTGGCCGACGGATTGTTCGCCCACTTCTGGTATACACCAGAGGCGTACTCGGTCCAGCGGAGACGTCCACGGGCGGCACGACCACATCGCCGATATCGTCAGGCTCGTTGATGGGCACTGGCGAAACGACGTGCGGCACGCCGTGGACATGTACTGCACCAGTTTCCACATCATATGTCTGGTTCCTCGGGTCACTTTTGACCACAGTGCTCGGTGTCGGCCACTGTTTCTCCCCATCGAGTTTCATGAGCACTGGCTCGCCGTTTTGTAACAGCGGTAGTTTGCTTACGCCTTGACTTCGGTCGTAGTATCGCTTATATGCCGTTTTGTCATGTCGATCAGAATTGCGGATGTCCACATCTCCGTGGCGGCGTGATGACAATTGTTGTCTGCCGACAGGCAATCGAGTGGCTAGTTGACGACCCATTGGTGCCAGTGCAGGTGACACACTGATTGCACTGAAGGGTCAGATGTGTGCATGAATTCTTCATAACTATTTAGTAGATACTTCATTAATACATCAAGTCCATCAGTCTCCATCGTAAACTGATAGTATATACAATATTTAATAAGATTTAACAAGATTACCATCCAAGACAAATGTCCAGATTGCAAGTGCACGAGGAAGCCATTGGCTTATCGAGAGTTCAACGCTGTTTCATTTATGTGTAACCCGCCCTCCTGAGATATTTGTAATTTTTTTTAAAGCATATTCACGCTGCTGTTTTCCAGTGGTCAGACCTTATCTCGAACTTTCTGTTTACTCCTTACAAAAGCATTGCTGTAATTTTTTATATTACCTGCCAAAGGTTCTTTTAGATTTTCTAATTTCAGTTGTAACTAGGTTAAGTGCTTCTTTGTAATTTGCATAGTCTTCATCCTTTCTGGTACGCCTATATAAACCCTTCACATAGTTTGCTTAAACACTAGTTTTCTAATAGCTTCTTTTGACCAAGTGTTTCTTTCTAGACCGTTTTCCTTGTTTTTTTTCAAGGGAACAAATTTATCGACGATACTCTCAATTTTATATTTTAGAATATTCCAACATTCAATTGCGGTCTTATTCATCAGCATGTTATTCCAATCTAGATTTGCTAAGTATTTTCTCATATCTCTATAGTTACCGTTATGGAAGTTTATCCTATACGTTTTTTATTTGTACTTTCTGATTTTACATTGATGTCAAAATGTATTTGATTGTGGTCAGTGTTACCCAATGGTTCATGTATTGTTACATTGCCCACTAATTATTTTTGTGATGATAAATATATATATATATATATATATATATATATATATATATATATATAATGCATTTTCTCCGCTGGTTGGTTCTAGCACGTGCTGAGTAAGGAAGCTATCCTGAATTAAAAATAGAAATTGTTGGTCCTCACCCCCTGTACTCTATAGAGATTTCCATTGTATGTGTCCATGGTTAAAATCTCCCATTGTGATACATTTTTGGACTTCGGTAAACTAATCGAATAGTTAATTTTAAATTTCCTGAAACTATTTTGCACCAATCAGCTTCATCTTAATCTGCTTCCCTTTCTAATTTTATTTCGTCAGCCTGAATATATTATTTAACATATAAAATAACTCCCCCTCCACTTCTTCCTATTCGATCTGTCCTAAACATTACGTATCCTGTCAATCCTAATTCAGCAACTGTTTTGTCTGTGTTAGCCCATGATTCAGTAATGTCAATTATGTGAGGGTCAATATCTTCTAATTCTAATATTCTGTTTAATTCATTTTTCTTATTTACTGTACTCCTAGCATTTAAACACACGCATCTATAACCTGCTTCAGACATGTTTTTCGGACATATTGTTATTGGTTTATCTGTACTAGTCTCCTTACATAGCTTCTGTACTAGCATATTAATTGCCATCCCCCGGCAATTTCGATATATGTGACCCCTCCTTCCTATTACTGGTAAAATCCCTGAAAGTATTACCTGCTCAACCCGCGTCTGACCAACTTCCTTTATTTCCTAACCATTGTGCCCTCCCTCTCTATGTTATTTGTCCCTACGTGTACTAAAACAGATCCAATCTTGCCCGAACCCTCGATGTTTTCTACCCTCTCAGTTATCGCTTCTATTTTGGCCCCAGGCAAACAAACCACCACGTCATCTCCCTTGTTTAAGACTATGTCGGTCTTCCTGACTATTGAGTCCCCCACAAACACCCTCGCTCTCTTTCTCATCCCTCTATCACTGCCTCGGAATAGCTCTTTAGATGGATCCCATTCTGTCCTGCAGCCTTGTCACTTGGCAGCTTGTTATCAGTCTCTCTCTCTCTCTCTCTCTCTCTCACCCGTCAACATGTCACCTTTCCCTCCCTTCTCCTGCTTGCTTTCCCATCGCCTCCCCTCCTCATACCTTCCCTCCCGTCTCCCTCACTCCCATCGCTTTAAATATCTCCCCCCGTCCCCTTTCCTTCGATCCATTTGTCTTCCCTCCCATTTCTTTCCTTCCCGTCTCCTTTCGTCCTGTCTCCATACGTCCCGTGTCCTTACGTCCTGTCTCCCTACCTCCTCTCAGCCTCTTCCCAAGCTGAGGTGAGCTCTCCCTAGCATATCTCTCGTCGTCTTCCCCCACTTTATCATCTACTGTCCCCCCACCGGAACCACTGGCACAACCCACCTGCTCCCTTCCCACCATTGTCACAACGAGCAGCCTCAGCTGTTCCAACTCCACCTCAAGTTCCTTAATTTTCCTACATCCCCTACACTCAAAACTAAAACTATCCATCTGAACGTCAGCCCAGGACTTGACGAAATCCGTTTACACGGCGCCATCAAAAAATGTAGTCTTCATTTGATCGAATAAGGCTGTTTTTGTATTCAAAAGAACACTTTAGGCTAATATACTTGCTAACGATGTCTGTTTTACTAAGGTCGCACGAGCAAAGAAAAAGCCTGCCACCTAGCGAATATGGAGAACACTATGTAAAAAAAACAACGAAGTCAGTGTATACCAACTGACGTTTAATCCTGCTGTTAATTCCTTTTTACCAAAACGTTTCTTACAACTATGTGATATATTACCTTATGTTTGTAATTTATGTAAATATATCACTTTATCTAATATATATTTAACAGTATAAACGATAGTTTGGTACACCAGTTTAATTCACGACCTGTAAACAAACTCCCTTTTATCTCTTGTTGAATTTATCCGGGAAGCGTGTTTTTTTAGCAGGTAGGTTGAGCACCATGGGCGGATGTGAACCAATGCCGTGGTCGGATTGCAGCACGTGATGCATACATTATTGAGAATCTTCACACGTGGTGTGGTACGGCAGCTTGTGCCAACACGTGCATGTGTTTACTAACAAGTTTTATGGAAAAGACATCGTTTGTTTGGCATTGTTGGGGCGACTAATAACCAACATTAGATACGAGATTCGCGCATGGTATGTATGGTATGTGCGTGTGTGTGCGTGCGTGATAATTAATTGTTTAAAATAAATAACCGTAGTGAAAATTTTCGCATCCACTTAGCTGGCAACAGGTCCTCCACGATTGCCAACTTGGTTTTGGAAGTTGGAGACGAGCTCTCGGTGATGGCGGAAGGACAAGGGAAATAAATGTTTTATATTAGATCCAGTTTAAATAGGGTGCAACTAGACATTTACATGTAAGCTATAAACATATGCAATTATATCTTTGCAATTAAGTTCTAAAAACGATGATATCTGGGTCAGATGCCAGATGAAGCTATTAGTACTTGTAAAAGTTAATTATATGTGGTAGTTATGTTGCCGGTTTTTATATGCATATAAGCTTATACTTTGCATTGTAAATACAACACAAACAAGGAAATAAGACTTTACATTACTACATATTTTGTTGCATTGCAATACATTTTCTATAACAATGACATAATGCAAAGATAGGCCCGTTACAACGTTATATAGGAGTTGCCTGAACAATTTCATATAGGGGTTTCTCAACAATTTTTTATAGGGGATGCTGAGCAATGACATAATACAAAGATATGCCCGTTACAACGCAACATCTTTATTGGTAATTATACTACGCATGGATAACATATTCAAACAATCTACGTATAACAAACACATCACTTATTAACTTATCACTACACCCATGCTGCATGCACTGTATTCGACCAAAATATGCACAGCGTGTAAAAAAATCAAAACTACAACATACCCCACACCCTCTGTACTATGAATATGTTGCAGTGGGGCCGTCAACGTGTATTTACAATAAGAGGTCAAATAAACCCAACCCTCGAAAACGAGTAGAATCGATTATGGCCAAGATACTATCGATTTTTTATTTATCACTATTTACTTATCAATCATTATGACTTAAAAACGATATGTCTAATAGGAAAATGTTTCACACACTATTGCTAGTACACAGTATATGTGTATTCAATGTTATTTGAGTAGTTGTAACCACATTTTCTATAACATTTACTAAATGTTGACCTAAGTTGGTAATTTGTTGTAATAACAAGCTTTCAATCCCAACTGTATGATTGGAGCACACCAGGTTTCTTAAACACAAAGGTTCTCTTTTAATCATGATTTTTAATCTATTGCAATGGAAACCAAATGGCACAAATGGGATTCAAGTACCCGAAATTTGCTTTTAGCCCTACAGGCTATAGTCGTAGGTTATTCTATGTCACACAGACAACTCAATCGCAAGGTAAACAACGAAACAGTTAGATGTCAGGCTTAGAATAGCCATATAGAATAAACCAAGAAAAATGTGACCGCTTCTAGTTTATTCAATGCCGTATAAGGGCATGTGGCTGTCCCACATACACAGTGAAATATATTACATAGTACCTCGCTTCGTACATCAGCATATCAAGTGAACCCTGTAACATGGTGCTCATAACCAGTCGGTAGGATACTCTGTCAAAATAAAACATGTGATCAAATTTGCACTTGCACAATGGATCGCTAAAGATTTTAATTTTATTGAACTTGATGTTATTTTTATGTCGTGCATTATACCATGGGTAAAATAAATAACTGTTAGAAAATTGATCTTTGCACAACCGTTTCTTCTTGTTTTGGGGAAGACGTCATAATATATTAACTATACCCGGTACTACGGTGGTAGCTAACAAATTTGGCGCCAGACAGTAGGAGCATTATTTTTTTTTACTGTAGGCCCTAAGTAATAACTATAATATAGTAATAAGTGGCTATGCGTATGATACATAGCACATGTGAAGGACTGCAAATGTAACCCTGGTGGATTTAGCTGTTTATATATTTGTTAGGCTAGTCACTAGGGGGCGCAATGCCCAAAGTCACTCCCAGTTTAACAACCTGAGCGAGTTTTATAAATTAGTCTGGGCAGTTCGCCCTGGGCCGGAGAAAACGACACACGTTGTTACATGCAAGCAACCTTCTCCCGGCTCAGTATATGTATATTGACAATTTATCACTGGTGAGTCACTTTTATAATACTTATATAGTGAGACTTTATTTACAAATTATTAGAAGAAGTTGTGAAACTTTATGTTAAGTTGAATGTTTTGGAAGCGGCCACTTTACAGTTCAGGTAAGGGCGTGGCGACAATAGGTGTGCTGGGCGTGACAGTACTGGGTAACTTTGTATTGTCGTTATATATTGCCATTCATTTAAAGACTGTATACAACTAATTGTTAATTACAGTTACTGATATATCAAGCACTGTCTAAACGTGATAATGTATTAGAGAGGCTGTAATGCCGCGTTGGTTGTTTCATTACAGTCGCTGGGAGCAGAAACTCCATTTGTGATACATTCACCTCTTACTGTTCTCGGCCATTGTTGCGGGTATGTACCAATGTACTGTCAATGCTTTGTTTGGACGTTTATGAATGTATCGCTATGCTGTCGTCGCCTATGTATATGCTACTCAAAGTACAACCTGGTTTCACTCACTGGTTTCGAGCAAATGTAATCACACGGCTCTGTTAAAGGATTGCGTGTCCTTATGTATTATATATATATATATATATATATATATATATATATATATATATATATATATATATATATATATATATATATATATCTATATAGATTGGAGTATATGAACCTAGTTTATGTCGTCATGTATTCAAAGTCACATTGATGTAAATGGGTGTTGACGAATGATTTTTATTTGTGGCCACGTTACTTTATGTTGTTATATTGATAGAAGTCATTGCTTTTGCATTGTGATTACAACTGTTTTCCTTTTACTTTATAATGATAATGTTACAGTATTAGTGATGTTGATATGCAACTCTTTGTTTCAGTTGCTATATTTCCTCTGGAAGCTTTTTTGCTTCACACATTAAACACTGTCAATACCCAACAGTCGTTCGTTGTGGTTACAAGTGGTGTCAGAAGTGGGATATCTGACAGTGTAAGCTTCCAGAGGAAGGATGACGTCGGCAGAAGAGAAGTTTGCTCAGCTGGAGGAGATGGTGGAAACGCTAAAACGCAACCAGCAGCAGCCTGTCAACGTCACGGTGACCTCTCCTCCGACTAGAAAACTGAGGATGTTCAGCGGTCGAACTAGTGAACTTCACTACTGGATCCGGGAAGCACGGAGCATCTTACAATCCGTCTTTTCGGCCGATGGACTGTCATTTTTGATCGCCCACCTGGAGGGACGGGCCCGGGAAGAAGTAAGGTACGCCCCAAGTGATGAGAAGGACTGTATAGATATTTACGTTACTAGTGTCTGCTTTTGGGGAAACCGCAGTAATGCGCAGCTAAAGAGAGAATTATACGATCGGGTGCAGAGTAGTAGAGAAAGTGTTAGAGAGTTCTTCAGAGTGCTCCTGGACATTTCTGAAGGATTGACTGATAAGGCTGACAGTAAGGATAATATGTTGATAGAAGATTCTGTGAAAACCTGTTAGAACCTCAGATAAAGCGGGAAATAAAGAAACTAGTTTGGACTGACCCTAAAATTTCGTTTGGCGCGTTGCGCTCCGAAGCGATTCAACTAGAGGAGGACGGGTTGAGTGGGCCAAATAGGTGTGTACGTGTGAGGGAAGTTCACGAACCCCACCACGCCTCCGATGACTCGAGTCCACTGGAACGAATAGCGGACCAGTTGGAACTACTCGCGACCACTCAGTCAAAAATCGTGTCTTTGTTGCTAGCGCAACAACAGACGGCCGCGGGCGTGGCTGCGAGACCTAGCAGACCGGAACCCCGCAGCGGATCACTTCATTATGAGTACTGCAGGCGAAGGGGTCACACCCAGAATACATGTTGGAAGCGGGCAAGCGACATACGCCGTACCGATGAACAGTCAGGTGTTCACGCGAACGGGGATCAGTCAGATACACGTGCAATGCGGGGTGGTCCAGTAGCGCGATCGATGTCTGGTCCTAATGTGCCAATACCACGCCGGGGTCAACAGGGAAACTAATTCACCCCGTTGCCGAGCGTCAGACAGGCGGGCGTAGTAGCATTGACTGTGTGTTAGTGGACGCTATAGTGGGGAAGACCCCTATCATTTCATGTGAGATAACGGGCGAAAAAAACAGTATGGTTTTAGATATGGGTTCGGAAGTAACTATTTTACAGGAATGGTGGTTCAACGAATACTTAATGGCTTATGTCGACTGTTTAGAAGATGCGTCGTCATGGTTACGGCTGGAAGCAGCCAACTCTCTAGTGTTCCCATACATTGGGTACTTTACAGCCGATATAATTGTGTTGGGCAGTATCGTTAAGAACAAAGGGATTCTAGTGCAGAAAGATCCTCCAGGGCTAAATCCACAAGGGTTACACAAAGGTTGCTATAATCTATAGATCACATTGTCTGATAGTTCTCCTAATTAGCCCTATAATATTTGATTTCCTATCCTTTAACTAATTTATCTAGATCATCCTGTAAACTTTGTTTATCTGTATCATCAGTAACCTTTCTGAATACTTTTTTGTCATCTCCAAATTTCAGTACTTTGCTAGATATGTCATTTTCCAAATTATTTATGTATATTAAAAACAGTATAGGGCCTAATTCTCATCCCTGTGGGACCCCACTCAAAACAGATTTCCAGTTTGAAATCTCACCATCTACTATTACTCTGTGTCTTCTGTGTGAAAGCCACTTTTCTATCCAGTTGATTACATCATTGCCTATGCCATGGGCTTTTCGTATAAGTAACAGTCTTTGATGTGGCACTTTATCGAAAGCTTTCTGAAAATCTAAATATACAACATCCACTGGTGACCCGCAATCTACCCACTTTGTAATTTCTTCCAAAAAACATAAGAGATTGGTTAGACTAGACCTTGCTTTTAATAACCCATATTGAGATGTATTTATTAATTTATGTTTTACAAGGAATTCCACCATGTGGTCTCTAATTAATGTTTCGAGTAATTTACATACAACTTATGTTAAACTCACTGGTCTGTAATTTTCTGGTTTGTTCCTCTATCCTTTCTTAAATAGCGGTGTAATGTTTGCTTTTTCCATTCTGAAGGAAATATTCCTTCTTCTAGTGAAAAGTTAAACACTCAACTCCAGGCGATGTATTATCTTTCATCTTTTTAATTTTCTTTGCTATCATTTCAGGGGTTACAGATAACTGCCCCAAATGTTCTGATTTATTGCCCTCAAATTTAGTAAATGGAACTGGAAGTGAGCTGATATCTTACGTGGTAAAAACTGAGCTGACATATTCATTCAGGACCTTTGCCAGTTGAAACCCGTCTGAAATTATGTTTTCACTGTTGTTTTCCAGTGGTCTGACCTTATCTCGAACTTTCTTTTTACTCCTTACATAAGCATAGAAACTCTTGCTGTCATTTTTTATATTACCTGCCAATTTGTGTTCAAAGATTCTTTTAGATTTTCTAATTTAAGTTGTAGCTAGGTTAAGTGCCTCTTTTTAGTTGGTGTAGTCTTCTACATTTCCAGTGTGTTTATATGCTTTCCACAACATCTGTTTGTGAGCAATTTTTCTAATAGCCTCTTTTGACAGGTGTTTCTTCCTGGACCTCTTCCCTTGTTTTCTTAATGGAACAAATTTCTCAATAATGCCCTCAATCTCATATTTCAAACACGTCCAGCATTCTGTTGCTGTCTTGTTCTTCAGCAAGTTATTCCAATCTATGTTTTTTAGGCATGTTCTCATCTCTTTATATTTGCCTTTGTTGAAGTTCGTTCTCAGTTGTTTTTATATGTATTCCCTGTTTTTACTTTTATATTAAAATGGATTTGGTTAAGGTCACTTGAACCCAAAGGTTCATGTACTTTAACATTGTCAACTGTGATTCCCATTGTATATGGCCATGGTTAAAATCACCCATTATAACACATTTCCCCTTGCTCACCTCCCTTATAGCCTTTTGTAATTTTACATATTCCTCTTGTCCTATGTTGGGGCTACGATAAACTACTGCTATTGTTAATGTTGAGTTCCTGGTTACTATGTTACACCAAATTGCTTCATCACAATCTGCTTCACTTTTCAGTGTTATTTCATATGCTTGGATAGATTCTTGAATATATAAAAATTACTCCACCTCCCCTTCTTTCTCGTATATCCTTCCTAAACATTGCACAGCATGTCAGTGCTAACTCAGCATCTACTATATCTTTATTTGCCCATGATTCTGTGATGCCTATTACATGAGGATCAATATCTGCTACCATAATGTCTAACTCACTTTTTTATTTACTATGCTCCTGGCATTTAAGCATACACATTTAAGTTCATTGTCTGAAATTATTGGTGAACATTTCTTTGGATGTGCATTTGTAGTAGTACTCCTTTGAGTTTTTTTTATGTCAGTTCCCCCTGCGCATCTAGTTTAAATAATTTATGGTACCTGAGCCCTCGTCAACAACTCTGACAAACTCACACCCAAGAACTGCAGCACCTTTCCTTGTCAGATGAAGTCCATCTCTCATGAAAAAGTCATCTCTTCCCACAAAGTTTAACCACATGTCTACGAAGCCTACTCCCTCCTCCATTAAACTGGTGTACCAGACTAGTGTATACACTGTTAAATATATATTAGATAAAGTGATACATTTACATAAATTACATACATAAGGTAATATATGTCATAGTTGTAGTAAAAGATTTCGGTAAAAAGGAACTAACAGCAGGATTTTAGCGTAAGTTGGTTTACACTGACTTCGTTGTTTTGTTTACACAGTGTTCTCCGTATTCGATAGGTGGCAGGCATTTTTTGCACGCTCGACAATTGTAGAAAAGACATAGTTAGCAAGTATATTAGCCTAGCCTAAACTGTTGTTTTGAACTCAAAAACAGCCTTATTCAAGGCTAATGTAGCAATCAGATTAAGTAAAATTTGTGATGGCGCCGTGCAAACGGCAGGTAAAGGCCACCAGGCATTTAATATGCAGCAGTTGCAGCAACTGGATGGACTTCGCCAAGTCCGGGAGTGAGAAGTCCTGGGCTGAGGTTCAGGCAGATAGTTTTAGTTTTGAGTGCAGGGGATGTACGAGGATGAAGGAACCTGAAGTGGAGTTAGAACAGCTGAGGCTGTTCGTTGTGGCAGTGGTGGGAAGGGAGCAGGTGGGTTGTGCAAATGGTTCTGGTGGGAGACAGTGGATAAAGTTGGGGAAGACCACGATAGATATGCTAGGGAGAGCTCACCTCAGCCTGGGAGGAGGTTGAGAGGAGGTAAGATGACAGGTCGTAGATAGACAGGACGGAAGGAGACGAGAAGGAAAGAAAGATGAGGGAAGACAAATTAATCGAAGGAAAGGGGAGTGGGGGAGAGAGTAGCGAAGAAGTCGGGGGAAGGAGAGACTATATTTAGGACGATGGTAGTGAGGAAGACGGAGGGAAGTTAGCCAGGAGACAGGACGGAACGGTGACAGGTTGATGAGTGAGAGAGAGAGAGAGCTTGATAACCACCAAGTGACAAGGCTGCAGGACAGAATGTGATGGAGGGGATCCATCGGAAGAGCTATTCCGAGGCAGTGATAGAGAGGGTGAGAAAGAGAGCGAGTGTGTTTGTGGTGGACTCAATAGTTAGGAAGACCGACAGAGTCTTAAACAAGGGAGATGCTGTTGTAATTTGCTTGCCTGGGGCCAAAATAGAGGCGATAACTGAGAGGGTAGAAAACATCGTGGGTTCGGGCAAAGGTAGATCTGTTTCAGTACACATAGAGAGGGAAGGTACAACTGCCATAGTTAGGAAATACAGGAATTTGGTTAGAACACTAAAGCAGACGAGGGTAGAGCAGGTAATACTGTCAGGGACTCTACAAGTAATAGGAAGGAGGGGTCATAGATATCGAAATTGCCGGTTGATGGCAATTAACATGCTAGTCGAGAAGCTGTGTAGGGAAGAGGAAGTGGGTTTTGTGGATATGTGGGGAGGTTTTTTTGGAAGAGCTGATATGTACATGAAGGATGGGCTTCGTCTAAGTGGAAAGGGGGCAGCAGTATTTGCGGATGGACTCACAACAGCAGTAGACGGTGGCATGGGTAACATAACACAGGTTACTTAGAGAAGCCTCAAACAGGACAAGAGGCCACTAGTACAGACAAACCAATAACAACATGTCCTAAAACAGGTCTGAAGCTGGTTATAAATGCGTGTGTTTAAATGCTAGAAGCATAGTAAATAAGAAAAACGAATTAAACGTTATGGTAGAAGATAGTGCCCCTCAAATAATTGGTATTACCGAATCATGGGCCAACACAGACATAACAGATGCTGAATTAGGATTGACAGGATACGTAATGTATAGGAGAGTTCGAATAGGAAGAAGGGGAGTGGGAGTTATGTTATATGTTAAAGAATCTATTCAGGCTTATGAAATAAAATTAGAATGGGAAGCAGATTACGATGAAGCTGTTTGGTGGAAAATAATTTCAGGAAATTCAAAATTAACTATTGGATTAGTTTACCGAAGTCCAAACATAAACGAAGAGGATAACACAAAAATACAAAATGCTATAAAGGAAGTTAGTAAAGGGGAATGTATCATAATCATAATGTCCATGGTTAAAATCTCCCAAATTTTAACCATGAACACATTCAATGGAAATCTCTAGAGTGTACAAGGGGTGAGGACCAACAATTTATATTTTTAATTCAATATAGTTTCCTTACTCGGCACGTGCTTGAACCAACCAGAAAAGATAATGTATTAGTTATAGTTTTGTCATCACAAAAAGAATTAGTGGATAATGTAAAAAGACATGAACCATTGGGTAACAGTAAGTGTGGAAGGTTTATAGAAAGGATGAAGACTATGCAAATTACAAAGATACATTTAACCTAGCTACAACTTAAATTAGAAAATCTAAAAGAACCTTTGAACAAAATTGGCAGGTAATATAAAAATTGACAGGAAGAATTTCTATGCTTATGTAAGGAGTAAACAGAAAGTTCAAGATAAGGTCGGACCACTGGAAAACAACAGTGGAAACATAATTTCAGACGGATTTCAAATGGCAGAGGTCCTGAATGAGTATTTCAGCTCAGTCTTTACCACAGAAGATATCAGCTCACTTCCTGTTCCATTTACTAAATTTGAGGGCAGTAAATCAGAATATGTAGGGCAGTTGTTTGTAACTCCTGAAATGATAGCAAAGAAAATTAAGAAGATGAAAAATAGTAAATCACCGGGAGTTGATGGGATACCACTAAAACTGCTTAAGGAAATTGTTGAGCAAATTAGTACACCACTTGCAAAATGTTTAACTTGTCACTAGAAGAAGGAATAATTCCTTCAGAATGAAAAGAAGCAAACACTACGCCGCTATTTAAGAAGGGATCAAGGAACAAGCCAGAACATCCAGTCAGACCAGTGAGTTTAACATCAGTTGTATGTAAATTACTCGAAACATTAATTAGACCACATGGTGGCATTCCTTTTAAAACATAAATTAATAAATACATCTCAACATGGGCTTCTAAAAGCAAGGGAATGTCTAACCAATCTGTTATGTTTTTTGGAAGAAATTACAAAGTGGGTAGATGACGGGTCACAAGTGGAAGTTGTCTATTTAGATTTTCAGAAACCTTTCGATAAAGTGCAAAACCAAAGATTGTTACTTAAACTAAAAGCCCATGGTATAGGTAATGATGTAATCAACTGGATAGAAGTGTGGATTGCACACCGAAGACAAAGAGAAATAGTAGATGGTGAGGGTTGGGTATCACAGGGATCAGTATTAAGCCCTATACTGTTTTTAATATATATATATATATATATATATATATATATATATATATATATATATATATATATATATATATATATATATATATATATATATATATATATATATATATGATATATCTAGGAAAGTACTGACATTTGCAGATTACACAAAAGTATCCAGAAAGGTTACTAATGTTACAGATAAAAAATTACTGGATGATCTAGATAAATGAGTTAATGGTCAGAAAAGTGCAAATGTTATTTAAATTTTGGGAAGTGTAAATGCATACAAATAAGACATGGAAACATGGACAAAGAATATAAAATGGGGGATGCTGTACTAGGAAGAACAACACAAGAAAAGGACTTAGGAGTAACATTTAGCGCTGAGACCAAATACAAGTGTTTAGAATAGTGAACGGTTATGACGATGTTGATAGGAATGTGTTCTTCAAACTCAAAGAAGAACCAGAGGACACAAAGCAGCATTAGTTAAGGAGCAGTGTAGGTTGGACATCAGAAAGTACTCTTTCTCACAGAGGGTGATAAATGAATGGAACAAACTGCCAAACGATTGTGTTAATACTAGTAGTGTGGATATGTTTAAATTGTTGGAATCTCGATAAGTCAATGGCTTCCTTGTCCACTTGCCATCTGGAACGTGTTGTTTGTTAAATTTGGCTAAGGTAGCTAGAGTCAAAACTCCATGCAATTTCTATAGTTAAATGTATGTTGTAATATATATATATATATATATATATATATATATATATATATATATATATATATATATATATATATATATATATATATATATATATATATATATATATATATATATATATATATATATATATATATATATATATATATATATATATAGTCTTAATAGTGATTTGAGAGTCTCCAATATCATAGTTACGAATTTGTATCATGAATTTGTTTTGTTACCTAGAATTTTGGTAACCAACTCACCAGTTGTGAATAAACGTTTGGGAGCCTATGATTTTTTTAAACTTCGCTTATATTGACACAACTCACTAATACAATAAAATGGGATACATATTTCACAACTGTGGTTGTCTTTTTCAATTGGTGGGTGTGTTAGTGGTACTGTCCGTTAGAAAAGAATATCCTCCAACCTATTAAGTGTTCAAAACCGTGTCTTGATGACCTTATAATATAACAGTTTAAAATCAAGTTGGCTACCACTTGGCAATTGTTGCCTGTTCTACAGAGAATTTCTGGAAGTGTGACCAATAAGAAAACAGCAGAAGCAGCAGCATATTTTTATACTGTGTTTAGTTTGTTTCCATTGGCGGTTGTGGTAGTGGCATAATCCTTTGTAAACGAATAACCCCCACCCCTATAAAGTTATCAAAACAGTGTTGTGATTAACGTATATAACAGTTTAAAATCAAGTTGCCTAACACTTGGTAATTGTTGCTAGTTCTGAAAAGAATATCTGGAAGATGTGACCAGTAAGAAAAAAACAGCAGCAGCGGTGGCGGCGGCGGCGGCGGCGGCGGCGGCGGCGGCGGCGGCGGCGGCGGCGGCATAACCCAAAACTCTAACTCTAACAGTAACATTTTGACTTGTTGAGCAATCCCTAAAAGTTATATTCAAGGCTTGTAGGATTGCACGGCTTAGTTTTTTGACAATATATACAAATTATTGGTTGAGGACATTGACATTTAAAACAGTTTTTTTAAACACCCTCATGTTTATATTGTATAATTTATTATAAAATCTATTCAGGTTTACAAAATTTAACTAAAAGGAAAGAACCGATTGTGGCGAAGCTGTCTGGTGCAACATATACTGAACCACAAAAAAACGCGAAAATGTCAGAAAGAAGAAAAAACTCGACAAATATTGTCATGACATAATGAACTCGCCGAACCTGTGTTATCTCGATCAAGTCGAAAATCTCGTGCACGGCGCATGTGTTATGCACTGGCTAGACCGATTATGTCAGGGCTTGCGTGTGTACGTGTGACGCACGCACAGGCGTCGCGAGTAAAATTTAAGGAGTGAACATTGGTCATTCGGTCAATATGAATGACATTACATCCCAACACAAGTGGTATGATTGGTATATTTGTCACGGCAGCCACTGGAATCACAAATGATCTGGCCGCGAACTGGACGACATCGGGTAATCAACATAAAACCAGACCACCACGTTCAACGTAAAACAAGACCACCACGTTCAACATAAAGCAAAACCACCCGGAACATCTCGAATAACTTTAACGGAACTGACGTCACCTGAATTTGCAGGTCACATGTTCGCCATCAGTTTCGTGCCGAGATACTCGTACGTAGAAATTAATAGAGTTCATTATTAAGACTGCTTAAGTTTTGCATGCGGTGTACCCTAGATATCTAAGAACAGTTATAACTTAACAGGACATGATATAGTGATGTCTTACACAATATTATAGAATCCTCTAGATAATATGTTACGTACAGTACGACTCCACCACCCTATGTGTGATGCCCTACAATAAGATAATATAAGTAACTAGGAAGTTGAAACATGATCTTGGTTCTGAAATAGCTAGAAATCAACATTACGTCATTCTACGTAATTACAAATATGTAATAAAATTTGCATTCAGATTCTATGTCATACACGGAGATCTTCGTAATATATCCTTCTGTTCAGAACAATATTAACAGTCTAAGGAGATATAATTATATACTTATTGAATGGATTATAAGTCTTTGTTATGGGCGCTATTATCAGAGTATATAAATGAACGAAGGTTTTAATCGATTCGAATACATGATTGTTGAATATAATTCATAATCTTTATGCATATATATATATATACAGCCCGGTGATGAGTATATTGATATTCTTGCATATACTGATTCGATAGCTGTCGTACCTACCTAATTTTGTATAAAAAAAGTTACGAATCTAACAAATCGTTCAATATTTCCAATTTAGCACTAATTTAAAAACGCTACGTCTTAAAATGGGCCTTATAATCCACGTTGGGATATAACCTCACAAAAAGCAGTTTTAACATGCCATGCTGATGGGAAGGCAGATGAGTAATTTTAGAGATATATTCTTTAAAAATCTGAATTTAATACCACGATATAATATTATCATTTCATTAGATGTTTCGATGGTTCTATCTGCGACAAACAATTTCACCCTATCTAGTCAATGAAATAGTGCATCTTTTACCAAATCCAGGATTCACATGTGTCCTAACTAACATATTGGCCTACATTGTTAGTGCAATAATGCCGTGACGTGCAAAAATATTATGTTTGTGAAGCTCAACATTTCTTGTACAGTGATACACAAATTTTTACATGTCACACACAACCAAGTATAACCTACTTAGTAAGTCAAGTCAACTCCTATGTAACGCCCTGTTTAATCATTGGTGCCCCTTAAGTTCAAATACTACAATTTAGTTTGCGTGAAAATAAACGTGGCAGATGCTCCCCATCAATTTTATCACAAACCGACCGGATGTTGTCTTCATACTCCGGGGTCCGCTCTTTCTGCACTGAAGCGAAGTCAGCGAGTGATATGATAGGGTTGCTTACAATTCGAAAATTGAGATAGTATAATGAATTATCTGAAAAAGTGAAACATTGGTTAGAATAAGTATTACTATTACATAAATATCATACACAAACTTCTTACATATATATATATTAAAAACCGTTTTTGTTAACAAAGGCATTATTTTGTCCCGGATTCAAATTCAGCGACTGATAAAGGGGTTTTGTTCACAGGTCGTGAATTAAACTGGTGTATCAAACTATCGTTTACATTGTTGAATGTATATGAAAAAGTGATAATATCTTACATGGTTGTAGTAAACGTTTTCGTTAAAAAGGAATTAACAGCAGGATTTTAACGTAAGTTGGTATACAATGAGTTCATTGTTTTGTTTACACGGTGTTCTCCGTGTTCGCTAGGTGGCACTATTTTTTGATCGTGCCGGCTTAGTAGAAAAGACAAGATATAACAAGATTTAACAAGATTTAACAAGATTGCTATCCCAAAACAACTAGTTCCAGATGGCAAGTGGACAAGGAAGCCATTGGCTTATCGAGAGTCCAACAATTTTCTCATATATGTGTAGCCCACCCTTATCAAATATCTGTCCATTCTATATTTAAACACATTAACACTACTAGCATTAACATAATCATTTGGCAGTTTGTTCCATTCATTTATCACCCCCTGTGAGAAAGAGTACTTTCTCATGTCCAACCTACACTGCTCCTTAACTAATGCTGCTTTATGTCTTCTGGTTCTTCTTTGAGTTTGAAGAACACATTCCTATCAACATCGTCATAACCATTCACTATTTTAAACACTTCTATTTGGTCTCTTCTTAGTCTACTGCTCTCTAGTGTTGTCAAACTACAAGATAATAAGCGACTTTCGTAACTAAGGTCTCTCAATTCTGGAATCATTTTAGTTGCTCTTCGTTGTATTCTTTCTAGCTTGTCTATGCCCTTTTTACGATATGGCCTCCATGCTTGAATATAATATTCCAAATGTGGTCAAACTATTGCTTTGTACAGTGGTACAATTAGCTGTTTTTTCTTATACATGATAGTTCTCCTAATTAACCCTAAAATTGTATTTCCTTTCGAAGCAGCAATCCCACATTGCTCTGAAACTTTCGTGTCAGCACTAAGTGTTACTCCTAAGTCCTTTTCTTGTGTGGTTCTACCTAGTACAACATTCCCCATGTTATATTCTTCTTCCAGGTTTGTCCCACTCTATCAAGGCTGAGGATAGCCTGTGTCAAGCTGCATTTTTTGCCTGACTGGCTGAGTGAATGGGATCAGTCGACTACCAGGGGCGAGCTCGCCAAGATTATCATCAGTAAATGGACGACCTTGACCGTTCCGTTCGTTGAAACAGAACAACTCCTTTAAACAAATTCACCTATCGTAAATATAGAACACTCAGTGGATGTCAGAAGGAAGATTCATTCAGCACACAGACAGATGTGAGTAGATAGACTGGATACCTAGATAGCCCCTGAACCAAGTACGTTGTTGGTGCTAATAATAATTTTATATTACGATGAGGTAGCCTAGCAACAAAATCACCACTAACAGGCCAAAAACATAAACGGTAACCACTTGACGGGTGACGTAGCGGGGCTCAATAGTGCAATGATTTGAACATCGACAGCTCAGACGAGAGGTCCGGGGTTCGAATATTTTTGCAGCCGTTTTGAAGCTTAGGCAGTTTCACTCACACGTTGTCTCATTTCACTCAACAGCGTAAGTGAGTGCCTAAATTAAGCCATCGAGTGATGATATACCTATTGTTCAACCACAGATAGTGCTAGAACATTGACGAGTCCTATATGGATTAATACTATGTTCAATGCAATGTTCTATGTATGTGACATGTTTCAGGGTTCTATATGTATTAGTTCATATACCGAACTCCAAATCGACACAGTGTAAATAGCCTAAATTCAGCAGCCCGTAACTCAATGTGGCCATGGAGATAAAACTTCAACATTTGTCTATTTTATACAATTTCTTCATAGTGCATCATATTTGAATTCCCCATGCAAACGGCTTTGTGTTGAAAACGATATTTTTGATGGAGTTCGATGGACGCAATTTGTGTTTTAGCTGATCAACAAAATGCAGCACAATATTACATCGTATAGCTGATTGTACTACCTATTCCATCTGTAGTAAGAAAATCGTGTAGATATTGTTGTTAAATGCAAAACAACCTTCTGGATACACAGTCCTTTATTATATGTAGGCTTACCTGGTAACCTGTACACATAAAAAACTAACACGTAAAGATAGACACAGGTGCATAATGACGAAAAAGACAAGTACCAATACGGTACACTGGAAGTACTATTATATACTAAGTATATTGTACACTGTGCTAAGGCAGTGTGGTGATATACATGCACACAACAGTTATGCCATAACAGAATCAATGATAGGTGGTAAATATAGCGTTAATATTTTTTATGTTGTCCTCTGAATACTGTCTCCCAATTCCTGTTATAGAGGGTGTTGGAATGACACGTTCATTTTCGTAACCTGTACACAAAATAAAACCATCACGTTCAACGTATTTGTCCGATGGCTACTGTCCACAATACCAATGAAACCGCTCGGAACATCACCGAGATCAAGTGTGACGACAGGGAATTAACAGACAGGTGAATTCCAGTACAGTGAGCGACTATACGGTGACGATACGGTGACAATTTAATGTCAGATATTTCGTCAACGAATCACTATTTGTTGCCGAGAAGTGGTCAAACTACTGTCTATGTTTATGAACCGTGTATCTCGCTGGTTGAACTCAGTAGTCTACTCGAAATTATGACAGATTGTTTATGAATTTCTCAGACCGATCTACAATGCACCCGCAAACATCCGCATACAATGCAACCACTATATATATTTATTAAGTAGTTTGTGACTGTGTCTGTTCTGTTCCATCATATGTCCGTAAATTTCGAATATATGGGGGCTGAACCCTATCTCGTGCAGTACACATCAATGGCGAGGTTGATACCAGGATCGCCAGAGCAAGTGCAGCATTTGGCAGATTTCGCTCAAATGTATGAGAACGCAGGGAAATCAGATTGGAGACAAACCTAAAGATATTTAAAGCGGTCATCCTGCCATCCCTATTCTATGAATGTGAGATATGTGTAGTCTACAGCCAGCATGCCAAAAAAACTCAACCAGTTTCTCATGAGCTGCCTCAAAAAAAATTTAAATGAAGTGCCTGGACAAGATTCCTGACACAGAGGTCCTTGCCAGGGTAAGCATGACCAGCATCCATACAGTCCTTAAAAAACCAAGCTGATATTTGCTTGTCATTTGATCCACATGCCAGAGGAACGCTTATCAAATAATCTATTCTACGGTGAACGTCTGACAGAGAAACGTTCAAAAGGCTCCAAAAGAAACGCTTCAAGGACACCCTGAAGGCCTCCATCGAGAGCTTTAACATTGACCCTGAGAGCTGGGATCGCCCTAGGATCGCCCTAGATGGCGCAGCAGCGCCACCCTTGTCGCTGCCATCTCTCAGCAGAAGAGAATCAACGAGGCCAAAAAAGAGACGTGAATTGCGAATGTCTAGAGAAAGCAACACTTTTCCACCCAACAATTCTACAGCCCTCATTGTGACAGACAATTCCTGGCTAGGATCGGCCTTGTCAGCCATCTTCAGACCCATCACAATATAACTACTTTGGGCAGATGATACCGTTGTCCTTTTTTCGCACCCGACATACGAACTATTATTACCCAACAACGACACGGTGCTCTCTTGACTGCCGTTCATCACAAAACAATATATTTAAATATTTCATTTATTGGGCAGTACGTTTGTTATGATGCGATTAATGATGCACTATGTTAAAATAAATTACATAGTTTAAATAATGTCACTAATTATCACTCGACAAACCATGCCCCATCCGGTAAGGTCATGTGTACCGATTGTGTCCACCAAATACATATTAAGATAACATAATAATCCATTTTGGGTGTTTGTTACTTTGACACCCACTGACATTACTCCTGGTTATTCCTTGTTTTGTCAAACAAATACATATTAACATAACATTATAACCCTTTAACCTTATTACTTTGGAGTTGTGTCGCTGCCATTATCCCATGGCATTCTTGGTATTTTTGGAGTTTTCAAGATAGTGTTTTTGCTGAGATATAAAAAACAATGTGTTTATATAGTTTTACCACTTACCCCTTGGCAATTGTTGATTTCTACATAGAATGTTTGGAATTGTGACAGCTGAGAAAATCAACAACAACGACAACAACAACAGCAACAACAACATCAGCAGTAGAGCACCCTGTTTTAATCTACAGTGACACGTAACACGGTGTTATTACCAGCTGCAGTAGTATTGGAGCACCCTGTTTTAATCTACAGTGACACGTAACACGGTGTTATTAACAGCAGCAGTAGTATTGGACCATCCTGTTGTAGGTGAATGATTATTTTAACAAACAGCCGGGATTACCTGGTTGACGCATTTCCTACCCAAGATGTACAACGATACAGACTCAATCGTTTGGTGATATTACTGGGAAATGAAGAATTGAAATTGGTGGATGTGGCCTATGTACAGGGCTAACTCTGAACACCTTACGAGAGATCGTTCCGGTCCAATGAACGGGTTGCTCACCCAGCATAGTTATAGAGTTGTGCAACGGGGCTACGTGCTTATTTATGTTTGTTGTTTGGTTGTTATCTAAAAAGCAGATTTTGATCGATATGGACTTGGGAGTGAAGTGTTAAACGGATATCGCATTACATAAGACAAGTAAATAATTACCGTTCTACGCAGGTGCGTGGGTTGGTTTGTGTGGGTTGATTGTTCGTTCTTTGGACCAGTAATCACTCGTAGCTGGTGATCAGTCGTTGGACGTCAGACGGAAGATTCAGACGGCACACCAACACATGTGAGTAAAGTTAATGTTTTACTGCATCATGTGAATACATCATAATTCGAAATTGAATCAAAGTAAGCAGTATGCGCGAAAGTATCGAGAATAGTGTGTTCATACAATTTCAGCGTAACTAACGTAGCATTTGGCGAACATAATCGACAAACAAAATTAAAAAGGCTGAGTATGACAAAATACAAAAAAAACTTTCAAACTGATACATTTTTTGTTGCTAAAATTGCGAAATGTTGAAATAAAAATCGTTTAAATTCCCACTGTTAAATGTCACCGGGGTTGACAACATCGACACCTGAGTGTTGACAATATCGACATCTGGGTGTAGAAAACATGGACACATGGAGTTATAAAACATTGTCAGCTAATGGTTCACAAAGGGACATATTTGGGTTGAAAATATGGGTACCTGAAGGTTGACATCATGGACACCTGAAACTGACAACAAGGACACCTGGGATTTGACAAAATTGACACCTGGGGGCTGACAACTCGGATACCTGAGAGTTGACAACGTGGACACCTTGAATTGACAAAATGGACACCTGGGGTGACAACATGGACATATGGGCTTTGAAGGCATGGATGATCATTGATTACATGGACACCTGTGTGTTGACAAGTGGGGTTTGATAACATATGACTTCAGATGACCGGAAATGACCCTAGAATCCCGGAAGTATTCGAATCGTTTCTTGCAAGTATTTACACGCACTAAGCATGTGACCATAACACGAATTCTTATGACATTATTTCGGATACATGGATATTGTTGAAACGACCCCTTGTAATCCGATACGCCCCATACATACGTCCCAATCCTGCCCTGATGTGAACCCTACTGAGTACCTGAATGGAGTCAGTCAGAATATCAACTATTAAGCACATTTAAGACATTGGAAAAGAAGCAAATATTGCTTATGCTTACTTTTTCAATTATAAACAAACTCTTTATTTAAGAAGAAAACAATCAAGAAGTGAAATTATTCACATGTGAATTATAGTAGATCAGTGTACAGCAGCTACTGTTGGAATATTAACTTTGCTGTACACGTCATATATCATATCATACTAGTTAACCAGTAGTTATTCACAAGTGATTTCTAATACAAGTACGCCACAATGTTCTAATCAATAAATTGTTCGTAATAAGATATGATAAAAAGGTCACCACAAATAAGTCATTCAGATATAGTACTACATAACACTATTATACTAAATTATACTGGTATATCACAATTGACTAGAGTAATCTTGTTCGTAGGTTCCCCAGATGTAATGTTTCACTGTCTTTTTAAATATATAAATATACGTACAGTCATCCAGGTGGTTCTTTATGACAATAGTATTCCATAATTTGGGTCCAACGTATGCCAGTGTATTTTGTCTGGCGTTGGTTTTACAGTATGGTATTTTATAAACTGTTTCTTATGTCATCTTTTATATATATATATATATATATATATATATATATATATATATTCAACATGTATCATAACAGTGTCATATCACAACGAGTTGACGACACACGATTACTCACGATAATGTCTAGAGATTCTTCTGTTGATCTTCAACGTGTATCACAACATGTTATTTCATAACAAGTGTTAGTTGAGAAATGATGATCCGTCGTTACACACAGTAACTGTCTAGAGTTTCTTCAGATCACAAAGTGTCACTTCATATCAAGAGTAAATTGGGAAGAGATAATAACGACGCTACACACAGTAAATATATATAATTTCTTTTCTTGATCGTCAATTTGTATGAGACGAATGTCTCGTTGAGAATGATGATACTCGACTGTACACAATGCAAATGTCTAGAGTTTCTTTTTTTATCTTCAACGTATATCCCAAGAATGATTTCATAATGAACGTATGTTTGGAAATTATGTTACATGACGCTACACACAACAAATGTATAAAGTTTGTTGTGTTGATTTGATTTTCAACGACGCTACACACAGTAGTGTCTATAATAATTTTGTTCAGTTCGTCTTCACTGCCTGGATCTTGTTTTGGTAAGATCCTCGGTAATGTACACATCCGGGTATTTTCTTCGGAGGGATTTCCTTCCTATGATGAATGTTGTTTTCGAATTATAATATTTAAATTGGATAATGATTTGTCGCGTATGGTTCTTGTTTGTCAGCGAGTTACGCGGCCCTATACGGTGTTGTCTGTTGATGTTGTCTAGTGTAATATGACCTTGGAGATTCATATATCCAATCAAGTTTGTTGTGATCTTTTCAAGATCTCCATTTTTGTTTTCTTCCATCCCAGTTATTCTAATTGAAGTTCTGCGGCTGCTCCAGGTCATCCACTTGGGCCTCTAGTTGTGTGACTTTTTGTTCAAGTTGCTTGATCTTTGTGTCTTTGTTTGACAATGCCTTCTCCAGTCTGTTCAATCGTGCAGTGCTCTTTTCAGTCACAATGGCAGCAAGATGGACAATAACATTGTCATCTTTCATTGCTTCCTTGATCTGATGTAATAGGTCGTCATTGCCACTGCCACCACTAGTGGCCGAGGCCGTTCCCGGTTTGTCCATTGTATAGGTAATTGGTGTCGATAGATATAAACTGAAACACGGTCCAATGCAAATGTATAATTCAGCAATGCACCCAGTGGGCGATACCAGGTTATGTTAGTTAATGTGGAGACTTTCCTTCATATATACCTGTCAATATCCACACTCTTCTCTCCAAGACCCCTGCTTCTGAACGTACCTTTGACTTCACCCCTTGGAAAAGACGGCCACCTGCCTGAGGCAATGTATTCCACACCTTCCTCCCTCGTGTTAATCATTCGTCATGCTTGATCGCCCCGGCAGTGCACGGTAAAGTCGGTCCAGGTGGTGGCTACTAATGCCCTGCGCGGGCCTAGAATTTGATCACAAGCCCGTCCCGCAATTAGCAGTTAGAGTCAAGGCCCGGCCCAGGCCCGCAATAATTTTTCAAGCCCGGCCCGGCCCAGGCCCGCAAACTAGAAATTAGGCCCAGGCCCGACCCAGGCCCGACCCAGACCTTGGATGTTTGGCCCAGGCCCGGCCCGGCCCGGCCCGGCCCGGCCCGGCCCGCAAGTTTCAGGCCCAGGCCCGGCCCATACCCGTGGGCCAAAGATGGGTAAGCCCGCGGCCCGCAAGCCCGCGGCCCGCTAAGTTTAGAGCAGACAAACCTATAATCTTATAAAAAAGAAGAGGATGAGTTCTAAAACTCCAGCACCACCAACTTCTTAAAACTTACGAATATCCTGAAGAAAAATAAAGAAAAACTTATTAGTGTCATTACTATTAAATTTGGTAACATTTGTTATATTTGGCTTTAATGTATTAGCTTATGGTTAGGGTAGGAGGTTTGTTTATCTAACCCTGACTTAACCCATATGCAAGTCATAACCCCAATTTATATTGTTAATTGAATTAGCTCAACTAAGTTAACATAATTTAATACGATATTTCAATTAAATGTCACCCATTGGCACTGACACCCAGTGGCATTTGTGACATATGTGACATATGTGAATGAATTAGGACTGGGGAGAAATACCAATTATCAACTGCATTGGGTAGTGGGCTAGTGGCCTAGTGGGCACTTGGCAGTGGGCAGGTCATTCAGGTGGGCAATGTTTGGAGGGAAGACCTAGGATCAAAGGGTGATAAGTTGATGGTTAATAATCATGGCTTGATTGCCTCTGCAAATATTTCTAAAGTAAACATTTGGGGCTGGCTACTTCCAGCCAAGTGAACTGATGGGGCCATTAGATTCCACGCAAGGTCTCAATTTGCAACTTTATAATACTAAAGAAATAATTTTAAGCATTCATTAACCGGAATTACAATTTATAAGTTTTTATTAAAAAATAAAATAATAATCGGTGTTTTGTATGAATATTTTATTATGTCCAGGCCTGGCCCAGGCCGGCCCGGCCCGCTCACACTAGGCTCAGGCCCGGCCCAAGCCCGATGCGTTTAAATTGTTTTCAGCCCAGGCCCGGCCCGGGCCCGCAGTGTGTAGGCCCAGGCCCGGCCCGGCCCGGCCCGGCCAGGATCCAAAGCCCGGCCCGCGCAGGGCACTAGTGGCTACCCAGCCATGACATTGTGCTCCCTTGATTGCCGAGCAGAACAAAGATACGCCGTGCCTGAACAATTCTGATCGAGCGCAGTAACAAGCCAAACGTTAAGCCTCATAGTCCAGCATACATTGACGATCTCCATGCCATTTTGGTTAAAAAAGCCAATTTTTTTTGTGTTTAAATGACCGGATGGGTGCCCAGAGTTCCCACATTTAAATGCAACCAAATTCATTCCTTGGAACCTCGATACTTACTTCAATATTTGTTTTGTTCCAATTGTGTGGCTCCGATTTCTGTTTGCGTGTGCTCATCATGAAACAATATTTGTGACTGTTTCATTTATTGGGTTCTTCGTTTACTATGATATACATAATATTGCAATATGCTAAAACTTATTCACACAGTTTAATTAGTGTAACTTGTCTTTAATTATCGCTTGATAAACCCTGCCCCACCATGTAAAGTCTTAAGTGCCCATTTTGTCAAATAAATATATAATAAAACAACATAGTAATCCATTAACCATATTGCATCGGGTTGTTTGTTACTATGAAACCCACTGACATTACTCCTGGTTACTCCGACCTACTTGCCATCTCTCTGTGGTTGCAATTGTTGATTTCGTGTCCAAAACAGCACCCCACCATGTAAGGTCGCGAGTGCTTATTTTGTCTGATAAAGGCAGGGTACGCATATTGTATAACATAAATTTCGATAAATGAATGGAACAAATTGTCTACGGATTGTGTAACTGATAGCAACGTGAATTTGTTTAAAAACAAGGTTGACACTTATCTCAGGAGGACGGGTTACAGGTAAATGAATATTGTTGGACTGTCGATAAGCCAATGGCTTCATTGTCAACTTGTCATCTGGGCCTTTGGCTTTGATGGCAAATCTGGTTAAATCTTGTTATATCTTGTTAAATGGATGACCCGAGAGGTCCTACACGTAACCACGCACTTATGTCATATTTCAAACCTCATCTGACGCGCAGGAAGTAAGTTCCTGTCTCTCGAGCAGAATTTTCAAAAAGTCCACAAAAAGCAGTTCCCATTGCTGGACGTGTTCCTTGGAAGTTTCTAGCGGATAGAAAGCACTGCAATTCATTCTTGTGATCAGTGGTCTTTAATCTCTGTTGTTTTGGGGCACCATGGCTGGCACAATAGAAATTTGACTCCTGCTGTTCACTTTCATCCTGTACGTCATGATCACCCTCAACATCATTATCATCATCGGTGTATTCGTGTTGAAATAATCATCCTTCTTTGATTATTCTTGCTATACTTCTGACGCCAATGAAGTAGTGTTGTTGTAGACTCTTTGTACCGTCTCTAATTTTTTATTTAATTTTTTATAGGGGTCTTACACAGTGCTGGCATATTCTAACGGTGGCCAAACAAGGACTTTATATGCTATTTCCAGTGCTATTTAGGTCTAATTTGAAGATTGTGTGGTAGAAGGTTTAGTATACAGTTAGCTTTATTTGTGGCTTGGCTGACATGTTAGTTCTATTTATGGTCAGATGACAACATGACGCTTAGGAACTTGGACGACTTTATGAAAGACCAAGTCTGTTTGTGAAGTGTGTAGTCGAAAGAAATTTTTGATTTTGATGATTTAATTGACGCGTCTTCGCACTTTGAATTCCGTGAGCCACGTATTCTCCAAACAACTGATCTATCAATGTATTCCTGTAGTTTTCTGCACTAGTGTATGTTGTTTATTTTCATCTGAAGGATACAGTAATCTTCTACCAAACATTATTGCTGTATTCGGGAAGGCCATTTATGTAAATCAGGACAGAAATGTTATAATCGTTTTGTGTGAAAAAAAATACGGTTTAGATGTTAGACGGCAAATCATTTCTATGGAGACCGCCATTAAGACCACAGCCTGGTCGCTGTTGTGAGGCCACCCTGGTAAAAATAACACAGGGGATAAGGGGACTAGGTGTAACACGGGTAAGTTGTGACATATCTACAACATACACAACTATTAATGTATATTATTTCGCAAGGTAACAAGATGGAGGCCCGTCCCCGGGGTTTATAAAATGGAGTTAGGGAAAATGTTCGATGTTCTATTTGCTTAAACCGTTCTGTTCAACATTAAGTTCATAAATATATAAATAGCCTTGTTAGGCTGCATAGTTGCACAACGTGCATATAGTGGAACATTGGGCAGGCTGGCAAATGTGCCAAGTTAGAAATAATGGTGTTAAAATGAGGTGGAAGCCCCATGCAATTGTTCAGTGACTTACAAACACGTGCATCATGATCAAGACAGCGACATGCTCAATTATACGCCAACTGCAAGTGGTAAAAATTCAGCTATAATGTTTTCTCTCTACTTATCTCGAATAACTGTAAGAGAACTGACGTCAGCTGAATTTGCATGTCACATGTTCGCCATAAGTTTCACGCCATGCCGTTCATCACTAAGAATGCTTATGTTTTATATTTATATATATATATATATATATATATATATATATATATATATATATTTAAACAACGTTTAAAGAAATTATGTCTACTATATATGTTTTTTACTGTAAATCACTGTATCTATGCAAACGTTTCATGGCCTTCGTAAGGCTTGTGATTTTCCCCTATTAGTTGCTCTAAATCAAATTTACATATGGCATTTCTGTAATGTATTCACGGGGCCAACACACCCCATTTCCTGTCTTCCTACCACTACACCTCCACATAACTTGAACTGCCCTCAACCATTTGTAATATTTATAATTTCCTACATAATCACATCACTTAACCGATCTTACCCTTGCTACTGTTCTGAAACATGCACGGAGCCGATAATCTCCATCTTCTATGTGATTGGGAGTTCATTCCAGATAGAGCACGATATTTAAGAGTGGACAACTTAAAATTAATTCGATAAGAAACTGGAAGCCAGTGTAACTGTTAAAGTAATGGTAGTGACAGTGAAAACCGAGGCGCCCTGAGAACCACGAACGAACTGAGAACGTGCCAGACAATTGTGTACTCGTTGGAATTTAGCCAAGTCTCTTTTAGCAATGCTATTTAGTAGTGAATTGCAATAATCAAGGCGGCTACTAATTAACGCCGTTGATATTGTTTTAGCAGTAGATATAGATATGTCACGCCGAATTCGACGGATATCATGAATATGATAGAAACAGGATTTACATACTTGAGAGATATGCTGGCGAAAGTTGAAAGTCACTGTCAAAGACAACACCAAGATTGCGAACAGTATCTGATGGGAATGTATCATTGCCAAGCAGTTTAACTAGAAAAAGGTTGATGACTCTATTTCGTTGTTGTTTAGTGCCAATAATAATAAGGTCTGTTTTATCTGGATTAAGCTTTAGCTTACTTGATTCCACTCACAACAAGATATCACTAAGACAACCACTTAAAGTCGAAACATATTCTTGTGAATTTGATTGTGAAAGTGATATGTAAACCTGTGTGTCATCAGCATACAGGTGATGACTGAGATTATTATTAGTAATGACTTGGCTGAACGAGGTAGTATATAAATATTCTATGAATCACAAAAAGCAACAAAAGACCAGCAAAGGTGGAAACAGATTGTGCGATTATCGTTAGATGTGCCCCCAACAGACGGTTACGCGATAGGTGAAGGTGAAATTTATGGTATAATTTCGGTGCAGCAGTGATTTGATTTTGGAGCAGAGATTTGGCAGAAAAGCGTGGAATATCGAATTATATATATATATATATATATATATATATATATATATATATATATATATATATATATATATATATATATACATACATATATATACATACATATATAAATATATATATATATATATATATATATATATATATATATATATATATATATATATATATATATATATATATATATATATACATATAAACTTATTGTAGATATATATTAGGAAAAGTTTTTGTTAACAGTTAGTCAGAGGCTGTACTTTAACGTAAGTTTGTCCCGGAAACCCGGACTCATTTAATTTTTGGTACCACCTATTCCTCTTTCGTATGAGTACCTTCAGTTGTGCAGTCATGTAAGGCAGATGTTTTCTTTGCCCGTCATTTTCGTTGAAATGTATGTATCCACGAAAGAAGAGATTTGATTCCGGGTTTGATTTAATGTTACTTCTCTAGTTATTGAGTACATTTCCCTGCACGGGAGTAGACACCAGATCAACGGCTTTAATGTATTTAGTGTATTTTTTCAAAGGTGTTTACGACATGTTTTCCACAAAACAATTAGTAACTGGATCACCTACCCTGTGTATTGGGTCGGAACGACCTCTCACAATGACCTACTTGTGCCGTAATGACGTTCGTACTTGATATCGTTGCCGGTGAACACTCGGTGGGCGTTAGACCGAAGAACCAGAGAACGCACCAACAGATGTGGGTAAACCATGATATGTTTTCATAAGGGTCGGCGAATTCACGACGGCAAGTGAGAGTCGGATACGCGAGACTATGCGCGGACACAGAAGCAGTACCTCTGTGTGTTTTTTTTTTTATAAACTGAGATTACATGACGATACCATTAAATAAATATGCTAATTACGCTGACGTCTTTACGTAATCTACTGTTACCGCTAAGTCCAGGTGCGAGATGGCCTGGGCTGAGGTTTAGGCGGATAATTTTAGTTTTGAGTGTAAGGGATGTACGAGGATGAAGGAACTTGAGGTGGAGTTAGAACAGCTGAGGCTGCTCGTTGTGGCAGTGGTGGGAAGGGAGCAGGTGGGTTGCGCCAGTGGTTCTGGTGGGGGGACAGTAGATGATAAAGTGGGGGAAGATGACGAGGGAGATGCTAGGGAGGGCTCACCTCAGTCTGGGAGGAGGCTGAGGGGAGGTAAGGTGACAGGTCGTAGGGAAACAGGAAGAAAGGAGACGAGAAGGAAAGAAATGAGAGGGAAGACAATTGGATCGAAGGAAAGGGGAGTGGGGGAGACAGTAGCGAAGGAGTCGGGGGGGGGCAAGAAGACGACAGTTAAGGCGATGGGAGTGAGGGAGACGGGAGGGAGGGTGTCAGGAGGGAAGGTGATGGGAGCGCAAGTTAGCCAGGCGACCGGAGGGAAAGGTAACAGGTTGATGAGTGAGAGAGAGCCTGATAACAGTCTGCCACCAACTGACAAGACTGCAGGCCCGAATGCGATGGAGGGGATCCACCGGAAGAGCTATTCTGAGGCAATGATAGAGGGGGTGAGAAAGAGAGTGAGGGTATTTGTGGGGGACTCAATAGTTAGGAAGACAGACAGAGTCTTAAACAAGGGAGATGACGTGGTAGTTTGCTTGCCTGGGGCCAAAATGGAGGCGATAACTGAGAGGGTAGAAAACATCGTGGGTTCGGGCAAGGGTGGATCTGTTTTAGTACACGTAGGGACAAATAACGTAGAGAGGGAAGGTACAACTGCCATAGTTAGGAAATACAGGAATTTGGTCAGAACACTAAAGCAGACGCGGGTTGAGCAGGTAATACTGTCAGGGATTTTACCAGTAATAGGAAGGAGGGGTCATAGATATCAAAATTGCCAGGGGATGGCAAGTAATATGCTAGTCAAGAAGCTATGTAGGGAAGAGGAAGTTGGTTTTGTGGATTTGTGGGGAAGTTTTGTTGGAAGGGCGGATATGTACATGAAGGACGGGCTTCATCTAAGTGGAAAGAGGGCAGAAGTATTTGCTGATGGGCTCTCAGCAGCAGTAGACAGTGGCATGGGTAGCATATCAAATATTTTTGGAAGTAAACACTATTTAAACTAGAAGCGCAGGGGGGTTACTTAGAGATGTCTCAAGCAGGACAAGAGGCCACTAGTACAGATAAACCAAAAACAGAATGTCCGAAAAACATGTCTGAAACAGGTAAAAGATGTGTTTGTTTAAATGCTAGGAGTATAGTAAATAAGAAAAACGAATTAAACATTATGGTAGAAGATATTGACCCACACATAATTGGTATAACCGAATCATGGGCCAACACAGACATTACAGATGCTGAATTAGGATTGACAGGATGCGTAATGTTTAGGAGAGAATGAATAGGAAGAAGGGGAGGGGAGTTATTTTATATGTTAAAGAATCTATTCAGGCTTATGAAATAAAATTGAAAGCGAAGCAGATTACGATGAAGCTGTTTGTTGCAAAATAGTTTCAGGAAATTCAAAATTTACTATTGGATTACTTTACCGAAGTCCAAACATAAACGGAGAGGATAACACAAAAATACAAAATGGTATAAAGGAAGTTAGTAAAGGGGAATGTATCATAATGGGAGATTTTAACCATGGACATATACAATGGAAATCTATCGCGAGTACAGGGGGTGAGGACCAACAATTTCTATTTTTAATTCAGGAGAGCTTCCTCACTCAGCACGTGCTAGAACCAACCAGGGAAGAAAATGTATTAGATATAGTTTTATCATCACAAAAAGAATTAGTGGACAATGTAAAAATACATGAACCATTGGGTAACAGTGACCACAATCAAATACATTTTGACATCAATGTAAAATCAGAAAGTAAAAATAAAAAAACGTATAGGAGAAACGTCCACAAAGGTAACTATAAAGATATGAGAAAATACTTAGTAAAGCTAGATTGGAATAACATGCTGATGAATAAGACCGTAATTGAATATTGGAATATTCTAAAATATGAAATTGAGAGTATCATCGATAAACTTGTTCCCTTGAAAAAACAAGGAAAACGATCTAGAAATAGACACTTGTCAAAAGAATTAGAAAATCTAAAGGAACCTTTGAAAAAAATTGGCAGGTAATATAAAAAATTACAGCACGAGTTTCTATGCTGATGTAAAGAGTATACAGAAAGTTCGAGATAAGGTCGGACCACTGGAAAACAACAGGGGAAACGTAATTTCAGAGAAGGGTTTCAAATGGCAGAGGTCCTGAATGAGTATTTCAGCTCAATTTTTACCACAGAAGATATCAGCTCACTTCCAGTTCCATTTACTAAATTTGAGGGCAATACATCAGAACATTTAGGGTAGTTATTTGTAACTCCTGAAATGATAGCAAAGAAAATTAAGAAGATGAAAGGTAATAAATCACCTGGAGTTGATGGGATAACACCGAAACTGCTTAAGGAATTTGTTGAGCAAATTAGTACATCACTTGCAAAATTGTTTAACTTGTCACTAGAAGAAGGAATAGTTCCTTCAGAATGGAAAAAGGTAAACATTACGCCGCTATTTAAGAAGGGATCGAGGAACAAGCCAGAAAATTACAGACCAGTGAGTTTAACATCAGTTGTATGTAAATTACTCGAAACATTAATTAGAGACCACATGGTGGAATTCCTTGTAAAATATAAATTAATAAATACATCTCAACATGGGTTCCTAAAAGCAAGGTAATGTCTAACTAATCTCTTGTTTTTTGAAGAAATTACAAAGTGGGTAGATGACGGGTCACCAGTGGATGTTGTCTACTTAGATTTTCAGAAAGCTTTTCGATAAAGTGCCACATCAAAGATTGTTACTTAAACTAAAAGCCCATGGTATAGGTAATGATGTAATCAACTGGATAGAAAAGTGGCTTACACACAGAAAACAGAGAGTAATAGTAGATGGTGAGATTTCAAACTGGAAATCTGTTTTGAGTGGGGTACCACAGGGATCAGTATTAGGCCCTATACTGTTTTTAATATATATAAATGATTTGGAAGATGACATATCTAGCAAAGTACTCAAATTTGCAGATGACACAAAAGTATTCAGAAAGGGTACTATTGATACAGATAAACAAAGTTTACAGGATGATCTAGATAAACGAGTTAAATGGTCAGAGAAATGGCAAATGTTATTCAATTTTGGGAAGTGTAAATGTATACACATAGGACATGGAAACATGGACGAAGAATATAAAATGGGGAATGCTGTACTAGGTAGAACCACACAAGAAAAGGACTTGGGAGTAACATTTAGTGCTGACATGAAAGTTTCAGAGCAATGCGGTATTGCTGCTTCGAAAGGAAATAAAATTCTAGGGCTAATTAGGAGAACTATCATGTATAAGGAGAAACAGCTAATTGTACCCCTGTACAAAGCAATAGTTAGACCACATTTGGAATATTGTATTCAAGCATGGTGACCATATCGTAAAAAGGACATAGACAAGCTAGAATGAATACAACGAAGAGCAACTAAAATGATTCCAGAATTGAGAGACCCTTGTTACGAAAGTCGCTTATTACAATGTAGTTTGACAACACTAGAGACCAGGAGACTAAGAGGAGACCAAATAGAAGTATTTAAAATAGTGAATGGTTATGAGGATGTTGACAGGAATATGTTCTTCAAACTTAAAGAAGGCAATAGAACCAGAGGACATAAAGCAACATTAGTTAAGGAGCAGTCTAGGTTGGACATGAGAAAGTACTCTTTCTCACAGGGGGTGATAAATGAATGGAACAAACTGCCAAATGGTTGTGTTAATTCTAGTAGTGTGAATATGTTTAAAAATAGAATTGAGAGATATTTGATAAGGGCGGGCTACAAATATATAAGAAAATTGTTGGACTCTCGATAAGCCAATGGCTTCCTTGTCCACTTGCCATCACGAACTTGTTGTTTGGGATGGCAACCTTGTTAAACCTTGTTAAATACATATCTAGTCTTTAGACTGAAAAGTGCTTTTGTGTGCAGGTGCAGAGAGCCCCTAGCCGCTAGTTAGGGGGGCTACTTAATAAAAACCTGTCACACCTCTCTTCCCGGAAATTGGTATCGCGCCTAATTAGGCTGGCAGGGAAGTGTTCAAAGCGGGGAAATTTGCGGGATGATAGTAGAGGTGCAGGTTTGTGCAAATTACTTTTCTGTACTGCGCCAAACTAGGAACACCGTTTTTCGACTTTGATTTGAGTATAAACTTTGATTCCCACCCTCCCTCCCCGGTGTATTTGGCACCGGCGGTTTTTTATCGCTACACCGTCAGTCCCGGCCTAACCGGTATGCGTAAGTAGGTGGCGCGCGCCCTTATCAGTTGACCCGGCGATCCCAGGCCGGCAAGCCAGTAACGGTATTTGTTTAAAGTAGAAGAACTACGTTTAGGCAAAGCGTTATGGTTGAAAATAGCACACGCATAACACCGGTAAAAACACTGCACCGCTTGCTTGCTGCATGGCGCTGGGCCTATCCTATAAGAGGTGTGGGTGGTACATTCGACTAAAGGACTAGTATCTTTAATGTTGCTGAAATAGTTTTTATATGATAGTTTTATTTATTTTATGTATAGAATGTTAAACGAAAATGTTGGATAGGTTGGCTATGCGTATGGGTACTGTCGTTGTCTTGCCACATGCACATATAGACAGTTCCCATAACCACACCATGGATAAGTTAACGCTGAGCACTGTTTAGGTGAGGAGGTGTGGTGAAAGGGAGTTCCATAATAGCTTCTTGAAATGATTTTGGGTTTTATGTGTTGATCAATTCCATATGCGAATGGCTCGGGGATAAAATGAAAAGACCACTGCATTTATACGACACCTGGGGGCTACGCATTGGTCACGGGTTCGAATGCGGGTTAGTAGCCCTGGAGGGGGAGGGGGAGGGGGTGATCTCAATAATGTCATTTAGAATTTTGTAGAAGGTTATGGCTTGTTTAATGATACGTCTTCGATCGAGGGTTGGCCATCTAAGGGCAGTAATTAGATCTGCTGGATTTGTGTTCTGTCTGTAATCGTGTTTAACAAATCTGGCAGCAGAGTGTTGTGCTCTTTCAAGGATTTTAACTTGTGAAAATTTGGGAGGATTCCATATGGGTGAAGAGTACTCCAGTTTTGGCCGGATTAGCATGTTGTAGGCTGTTTGTTTAACTTCGGGTTTACTTGGGCCAATAGTTCGTTTAATCATGCCTAAAACGTTCAAGTGCGATGTTCGCGCAGGTATCGTAGGTGAAATTTATGGGGTCAGATTCGTTCATTCGATCAATATGAATAACATTCCACTTCAACACAAATGGTATCATTGTTGTCTTTGTCACGGAAGCCACTGCATGGAATCACAAATTATTGGGCCGCGACATGGATGAACTCGGGTAATTGAAGCGAAACAAGACGGCTACATTCAATGCATTTCTCCGGTGAATAGGTTATAAAGCCAATTAATGATGTATTTTATTTATAACACATTACAGTACATATATTTATTTGGAATATTGTATTCAAGCATGGAGGCCGTATCGTACGAAGGACATAGACAAGCTAGAAAGAATACAACGATGAGCAACTAAAATGATTCCAGAATTGAGAGACCCTAGTTACGAAAATCGCTTATTACAATGTGGTTTGACAACACTAGAGACCAGAAGACTAAGATGAGACCAAATAGAAGTGTTTAAAATAGTGAATGGTTATGAGGACGTTGATAGGAATATGTTCTTCAAACTTAAAGCAGGCAGTAGAAACAGAGGACACAAAGCAGCATTAGTTAAGGAACAGTTTAGGTTGGACATGAGGAAGTACTCTTTCTCACAGAGGGTGATAACTGAAAGGAACAAACTACCAAATGATTGTGTTAATGCTAGTAGTGTCAATGTGTTTAAAAATAGAATTGACCTATATATGATAAGGGCGGGCTACACATAGATGATACAATTTTTGGACTCTCGATAAGCCAATGGTTTCCTTGTCCACTTGCCATCTGGAACTTGTTGTTTGGGATGGCAATCTTGTTAAATCTTGTTAAATATATATGTAAATACGCCATAAAAAGTAGCACTAAAAAGAAATTGCACAAGCACAATAATCTTATTTCCATAGTGGGCCTTAACATACATACAAGCAACAGGAGTTGAGACAAATGACATGAACATGTAAATTAATTCAACTAAAACAACAAACAAACTAATATACAAATTCAGTTTCATTAATTCCCTTCATTCTATTCATTAAAATGGTCATATATTCTTTTTTAAACATATATTTTGTTTGAATTGTTTTCACATTTACTGGAAGTTAATTCCACATTTTAATTACATTCAATTTAAAAGATTTACATCCCTGACCCTTGACCCTAGTAGTATAAGGAAGGGAATGACCAAGCAAAAGAGGTGACCAGTTTGGGAGGGACATCCGGTTTCCGGATGCGCGCGCAGCCGCACACCCTTCTGGGTAGCCTGAGCGCCCCCTGGCGGTTACCCCTAACCCAATCCGTAACCATACAGCGCCCTCTGGTGACTGGAGTTAACCCTAACCGTAACCCCAACCTGTTGACGGCTGTTTAACCCTAATCGTATGTCGTCTGCGGTGAACCCTGACACGATGCTAACGGAGTGACCTCCACCCCGACCTCAAGTGATGAGCTAATTCTAACTCTAACCCGTCTCCCTAACGACTGGAGTTAATTCTAACCCCAACCCTTTGTCGGCTATCGTCTATCCAGCTGTAAGCCGTGCTGCGAGATCAAAGGATGCTAAACAGTAAAAATGTTGCAGCTATGCCGTCTTATCAGTGAAAAAAGGTGTAAACGCAAGCGGAATTAGTGACAATGTTGCAAGTGTGTTATTGACGTGGGACTGAGGCTATAAAGTCAGTGTATAGGCGTAGGACATCAGACGTCATAAAACGAAAACTGTTCAATATAATGTGATATGTATTGTATAGCCTACATGTATGCCTACCTTTTGTACGCTGGATGTATGAACATTCGTCCGCTCAGATATGATCTAGTAGCAGTGTGTAATGTTTTCGTCTTTCTTTTGTTAGTGTAGTTATAAACCAACAAAACAGCATATGTAATAACAATACAAGCGATCTTTATTATATATTAAACACACACACACATGCACGCACGCACACACGCACGCGCGCTCAGATATGATCTGGTAGCAGTGTGTAATGATTTCGTCTTTCTTTTGTTAGTGTAGTTATAAACCAACAAAACAGCATATGTAATAACAATAGCGATCTTTATTATATATTAAACACACACGCACGCACGCACGCGTGTGTGTGTATGTGTAGCATATAATCATTTAAATAGAATGTTAATTTAAAATAGGTGTATATGATAATAGAAATATGAAATGTCATCAGCAGTGACCCCGACCGCATCTGGTTCATTCATGGACGGCATTATAGTACAATATATAATTGTTCAGATACTGTCGACAGCGCCCGCAGGAACTGAGGTCCAGTGAAGGCAGTGACTGACCGCGTCTGTCCAGCAACGTGCGTGGTCGACGGGCTTTGTTGAGCTGTAAGAGTTCGGTCATCACCTTCGCCCACACCCGTCTATGATCGATTAAGGCCGCACCCTGGTTACATTCTTCGTTCCAATCCTCTGTCGGCAGGGGGGCTGTCGTAGCCATCAACGTCGTGGTCGTCCACGCATGGCATGGTGCATAGCAGTTCTGTCATAACGTTCATCCATCGCTGACGATGAAAGCTGAAATTAGATGAAAAACTGAACAATCATAGCATCAAATGAAACGATACATTATATTTTATCAAGGCATTACATTTTTTAAGGATATATTTCTAAAATTATTCATCTGCCATCCCATCAGCATGGCATGTTAAAACTGTTTTTGTGAGGTTATATCCCAACGTGGATTATAAGGCCCATTTTAAGACGTAGCGTTTTTAAATTAGTGGTAAAATGGAAATATTGAACGATTTGAGAGATTCGTAACTGTTTTATACGAAATCAGGTAGGTAGGACAGCTATCGAATCAGTATATGCAAGAATATTAATGTATTCATCAGAGGGCTGAATATAATTTTAGGGCATCACACACATAGTTTTCTATCGGCAGCCCCCTCTCTCCTTCTGTCATCCTCGGCCGATCTTCTCATGTCCCTCCTCACGCAGTCCTCCCATCTCAGCTGTGGCCTTCACCTTTTCCTGCGTCGTTGATGTTTTTTTCCACCTCTGCTCTCTTTGTTAGTTTGCTTGTATCCATTCTTACCTGTCCATCTCATCTTGCTTCTCACCAATCTTCTTGTTAGGCTGCATTGAATCCCAACCTCTTTTCTCAGGTCATTCATCCTTCTTCTGTCCACCCGCTTTGTTCTTCTTATTCGACGAACCCAGTTATTCTCACAAACGTACAGCTTCTGTTGTTGTTGTTCTGTCAACGCCACTGTCTCCAGACCCACACAGGCATGCTGGTGTAACACACGTTCTCAGGACTTTCCCTTTCAGCTTTTTTGAAATTTGTCTGTCCAACATGACTCCCTCTACCTTTCTCCAAGCATTCGCTCCCGCTTGTGTCCGACGTCGCACTTCTACCGCTGAATGCACATCCTCCGTAACCATTCCTCCAAGATGATGTTCAACTCCTCTCTCTGGTGTCCAACCCACCTCACTTCTGTCTCTAGGCTCATTCTCAGTCCGTGCTTCTCGAACACATCCTTCCATTCCTCCAACACTTCCTGTAGGTCTTGTTTGCTTTCTGGTATTATGGCCAGATCGTCTGCATATATCATCTTCCTGAGAATATCCTTCGTGCTGATCTTCCTGCTGATTATTTCCATCACCATGATAAGCAGTAAAGGGTTAAGGACACTTCCTTGCCTTAAACCGATGTTAATTGGAAACTCTTCCGACAATCCAGATCCAACCACACCTCTTCTTTTGTTCTCTCATACATTGCTTCCACCATTCTGGCCTCTGCTTCTGGCACTCCCATCCATCTCACTGTTGCCATCACCATCTCTCTTGGGAATGTGTCATAGACCTTCTCCAGGTCCACAAATCCCACTGCCTTTCTCCATTGCATCTCCAACCTCTTCTCTACCATTTGTCTTAATGCAAACATCCCATCAGTCGTCCCTCTGTCATTGCTGAATCCCTGTTGTTCTTCACGCAATTGTTGCTCTACTTTCTTTCGGATCTTCACATCCAGGAACCTCTCTATCAGCTTCATAATTTGACTAAGAAGTATGATGCCTCGGTATTTCCCTGGGTCTTGCACATATCTCTTCTTCTTCCATATTGGGACTATTAGCCCTGTCCGCCATTACTCTGGTACTTTTCCTTGCCTCATACATGTATTCAACAGCCTCTTTGTCCAGCTAATTCCATTCTCCCCCGCTGCCATTACCATCTCCGCATGCATCTCATCGATACCAGGTGCTCTTCCCTTCTTCACCCTTTATCCCGGTTTGCATCTCTGTATCCGTAATATCAGTTAACTTGACTTTCCCCTCTACATATGAAGGTAATTCCATATCTTTGTTTATATGCTATATGCTACCCTGTTTAATCAGTGGTGCTCGCCAAATTAAATACAATTGGAGTAGCTGTGTAGGTTGCAGGCTGATGCAGTCTACGTAGTCAGTCATACCTTCCTTTGGTGGGTCATACTGAAATAGAGTTGCATCATTAAGCTACTTGCGTCCTAAACTGTTAACCACGATGGCAGGCTGGATCAATCTGCACTTTTTGCCTGACTGATTCTATGAATGAACGAATATCGACCTGTAATTCCAACGAAAATTACTTGACATTTGGATGACTAAATCGATTATGACTTTGAAGGCAATAACTAAACTATGATTTTCATAATTTATACCATAGCAACAACTACACAAGACATTCGAAAACAAAAACTATGAATGATATGAATTACGGGGTTTGTCGTGTGTGCAAGTCAGAATGGACCTTACCAATGCATTTTTATTTCCTACGGTCCTGCATGAGGTGGTTCCCCAAACAGAGCTAATGCACGTATGCGTATCTATGTGATAAGGTTGTCCTTATCACATATAACCACTGAATATTTATTGCAGAATTTCATTGCAGAGATCTTAGACATATGGCTTCATTGACCACTTGCCATCTGAGCCTTTGCTTGGGTGACAATCTTGTTAAATATTGTTAAAACTTGTTAAATGATTAATTAATTGTACCACACATGAATGTCTGTATTATGACGTGTGGTTTTCAATCAAACAACGTAATGAATTTTGAAAAGACAGCTTTGAAAATTACTATCTTATGTCCAGAACCTCAGCATGTTAAAATTAGATGACATTCATTAAACAATAAAAATGCTTACTTAATACAAAACTGGAGGATATTTTTTAAAAATAGACGAAGAGAAATAGACGATCCAGTCAAGCATGACGCCCATGATGTAGTACCCAGCCATAGCTCTCTACAGGCTGGCTGACACTGCGTCAGGAAAGCCGGACAATAAGCCATTGTGCAGTTCTAACAAAGAATGGAATACCCAGGATGCAGCCAACCAGAAGAGGACAGCGCTGCGGAACAATACAATGTAGACACTTTCCAGTGGCGTCGTCCGTCTTCAGGCGTAATCACTGTGTTACTTCCTTGGCAAAGTGAGACATCGCAATAACAATGGCGTCAACCTGAACAATTTACTATACATTCTCATTGTGAAATTGGACGTGTCTGTAATAGTGAATACAAATGGAGAAGCTTACCTTATTAATGTCCGTTACATATCAATCGACGTTACAACATTTCTTGAGGTTTCGAGCCAGCCTTGCGTTTTCTTCACAAAATGACAGAAATAATAAATCAGCATAAAGTAAATACTCGAGAAATCCTTACACGTAGTTTCAATGTCAATGTCTTATAAAACATATGTTGCAAGACTGGCCATTTTTAAAGATACAATTTGATAGAATTTTTTTTACCAGAACGTTCGAGAGTCATCAGTTTGAGCAATGGATTCGGAAGAGTTCCGACGACACGCGAAAGAAGTCGTCGACTACGTGGCTGGTTACCATGACAACATTCGACAGATGCGCCCCATACCGAACGTTGAACCCGGCTACATGAAGGCACTCGTTCCTGAAACCGCTCCAGATGATCCAGAGAAGTGGGAAGACGTGTTTGGGGACATCGAGCGCGTCATAATGCCAGGGGTGAGTAGCTTACACGACATAGCCACTCACATTGCGTGTTGCAGGATATGTTCTGTGGTAAAACATTCGCAATATTCCTACTGCTACTGGTACAGTTGCTACAGTTACAGCTGTGTTTCTGCTGGTGTTGCTGCTGGTGTTGCTGCTGGTGTTGCTGCTGGTGTTGCCGCTGGTGTTAACAAAAGCACGTACTCCGTTATTAAACAGACCGTTATTATGTACTATAACTGGCATTACCGTAGACTAGACACAGGTTGTTTGTGCTTGTTATAGTTGACCCACTGGCAAAGTCCGCAGTTCCACGGCTACTACCCGGCTGGGCAGAGTTATCCGAGCGTATGCGGTGGTCTTCTTGCTGACGGTTTATGCTCCATTGGAGTAAATTGGGTAAGTACTTTCATGGAGAAAGGAACGATGAGAACGAATGCGAGATAGAAAGTAAGCCGTAGATTGTGATGTATAATTAGAAAGAATAAATGTTAATGAAATTGACGATTAAAAATAATGGGAGAGCATTATAACATAATAATTATAAGTTACTAGTCACGGCATCCGTTTGTGTTCCAAGTCAGGAATCCCATTTCGATTAGTCAACTACTTGGGTTGAATTAAACTTGAGATAGTGATTTCACAAAGCAAATTTACCCATGCCGACGTCGTGGTTCAATCGCGATTAACCCATACAAATCCACTGAGGCTTTGATCACCGTAGAAAATAGGTAGCATTTCAGCGCATTGGACGATCGTCCTATTTCACCTAGTTTTAAAGAATCGCAACAACGTCGAGATATATAGGCCCCGAGTTCCGCATTAACTTTCACGGCGTCTAGCACTTGGCTAGGACGGTTAGCCTAACGCTGACGCATCTCTTTGGCTTGCCAGTGCAGGAACTCCACTACCGCCGAAATGTATCCTGGCAGAAACTATTGGTACATCCTTACCCTTTACTGACAGAAATATCTGACATAAATCTCTCTAATAATGGGCCGCGGGGTTATAACAGATTACAATGAGCAGATGGGGCCAAAATATATCAAAACATTCGGTGCATTCCAGCACGTAAATCATTCATTGCTATTCTCGTGGACATACTTATCACAAAACCAACAACAACGATATAATCATAGTTCTGAATAATTTGGCCTAAAACTGTATGTGTGTGTGTGTGTGTGTGTGTGTGTGTGTGTGTGTGTGTGTGTGGGTGTGCGCGCGCGCGCGCGTGTGTGTGTGTGTGTGCGTGTGCGTGTGTGTGCGTGCTGCAGGTGGCTTGTCCCGCGTCGACAGAGCTCGAAATCATCGTGATGGATTGGCTTGGAAAGATGCTGCAGCTTCCTTCGGACTTCCTCTCCGAGGGAAAGGGAGGAGGCATCATCCAGGTAAGTATTGTGACCATCCCCAATTTATACACAGAAACAATTGGTTATTCGGTGTAAAATCTGCACTTCTTTCTCGGCTGTCGGAAGTTTCATGCGGCGGTTTGTTATTCACGCATGAGTAATTAATTCATTGGAAGCCCTCTCCAATTTGATCTATCATGACTTATCAGCTGTCCCAGTGGACACGCATGGTTTCGTTCATCAATCGTAACGTAATTAGTTCTTTCTCTGCAGCGTTTTCTTTGGTTGTTTTTTTTTTCGTTGTATAGTATTGTCTTACGGTGTCTTCTATCGCTAGTTCTGGTAACATGTCAACTTCTTCGCAAGTGTCAAATAGTGATGGTCATCAGCATCAAGTGCTTCTAACCAATTTTAAGAAATGTGATGAAGATATGTTTTAAATCAAAATGTATTTTATTATTTATTTTGACACCACATATCTGTAAAAAATAGAATCACGGGTGTTTACAATAACACATAAATAAATGAAAATACAATACATCAGTGAATATAATTATTACAATACAGGTATTACATAAGATAATACGTAAGATAAAAAGTAAGCATTATGATTAGTTATGTTATTTATGTGTTTACAATAACACATAAATAAATGAAAATACAATACATCAGTGAATATAATTATTACAATACAGGTATTACATAAGATAATACGTAAGATAAAAAGTAAGCATTATGATTAGTTATGTAAATATGTATATGTATAGAAATATAATATAAAGTGTGTATATATATATATATATATATATATATATATATATATATATATATATATATATATATATATATATATATATATATATATGTAAGCCTTGGTTACTATTACAAATAGGCCACAGCAATAATCATTACTGTATAGTTGTGCTATAAACAAAGTTATTTCTTTTAAGCATAAGGGAAAAGACGAAAGGATTTATGAGTAACAAAATTTAACAATAATCACGTAAGAACAACTACAAATTCACATCAGTCCCAGTAATGACTCCACTTCTCTACTTTACACCAAACAATAACTAAAAACCCTCAAACAACAACCGGTACTAAGCAAGATGGCCCTGATCTGTCAGGTGAGCCATAACCTGCAGAATGCAAAGTATTAGTGGTGAAACTAGATACAGCATACAAGACAACATACAAGAGTTAGATACCTGGCTGTCTGGCTATAACCATCTATATCGACCAGTCACAATGCTGGGAATTATATACCAGCTCCAGGACGATACATATTACTCGAATGGATAATCAAAGATTAAGGTACAAATACCAGTGGATTACAAAATCCACCAACAATACAGTTTAAGTCAAAATAGTTCAAGTTGCAAACTCTCACTTGGCTCCAAATGGTGTCACCATCTAGCGACTACTTGTAAACCCAAACATCGCAACATAACTCGAGAATTATGTGTCACCACCTAGCGACTAACCGCGAACACACCGTCCACACCATTACCAAATAAACACATTGTAAAAGGTAAATCTTAATATCACTCTACTGGGCTGGTATGTTAAACTTGAATCTTACGGTTGGTCTCCTTAGATTATGAGGTCCTTAGAGAATCTACAGTCGACACATTATTTGAACGAATTGCATTATCGCTCATCTATACGACAATAGTACAACATACCATTAATGATTAAGATTAAACCAAACAAACAGGCAATACAGCATAGCAAGATGGTACGACAGTAGGAAATATAATTCACCAACCTCTCCCTTGATAGTGCAACATGGATGTAGCAAATTGAATGTAGTAAAATTGAAGAATGGCACCGTAAATTACAATTGCAGTGAATGTGTGTGTGTTTGTGTGTGTGTGTGTGTGTGTGTGTGTGTGTGTGTGTGTGTGTGTGTGTGTGTGTGTGTGTGTGTGTGTGTGTGTGTGTGTGTGTATGCACAACAATTTCGAGACAAAAACTTGATTAAAGAGAATGGTTTTAGGTCCTTCGTAAAACGTCTAGAATCACGTTGTATTATTAGCCCTATTGGAAGTTCAAGAGGATGGGACCTGCACACGAGAAAGCTCGTCGGCTGAGTCGCTCCAGATTTACCCTAGGAACAACAATGAGAGTTTGGTCAACCGAACGAAGACTGCGACAGGGAACATAGGGAGATATACGGTCAGCAAAGTAGCGTGGAGTGTTTGCATGCCCGGCGACGTTCATCAAGGTCAACAGTTTAAACTGAATCCTCTGCGCCACAGGCAGCCAGTTCAGCTCTCGTAGTGCCGCCGTCATGCTGTGTTGGTCACGTATGTTGGCTGAAGTGCTGACGTTACACAGGTGTCGATGGGAAGAGGATATGGCTATGGAACACGGTTGTTCGGTGCTGAGAACAGTATCGTCTTTGTATAATATAATAACACAACGGGATATCCGATCGGCGGCGGATGCAGCATCACTACGCGGAAAGTCAACATATAGCTAGATATCATCCGCGTAGATGTGGTAAAGAATTCCGTGCTTTGAGAAGACTTCTGAAAGACGTGCCCAGTAGACAGAAAAGAGGAGTGGGCCTAAAACACAGCCCTGTGGAACTCTATATCGCAGTTGGATGTTGCTGGAAAGATGACCGTCAACACTGACGCACTGTGTTCGGTCGGTGAGATAGGATGGAAGCCAGCAAAATGCGTCGTCTCGCGCGCCGATTCTGTCTAATTCAGCGAGAAGAAGGTCGTGGTCGATCGTATCGAACGCATCGCTGAGGTCAAGCAAAACCAGAACTACGGGCTTACGAGCATTAATAGTTTAGCTGCTTTGAGTAATGTAGCAAGGGAGTAACACGACCTTATACGCATTTTATTTAAATGTTAGTCCTTTCAAGCGTTTCACTTATAAGGTGACTCTATTTAAATTGTATTACAAACTGATTTGCTTAAATAAATGTTCTACATTTAATCTTGGTAATCGATTGTCCGCAGAGCACCGGCAGCGAGTCCAATTTGGTGACACTGCTAACAGCCCGTAACCGCAAGCTGTCACAGAAGAATGCCTTTGAAGGCGACGTCAGCAAAGGCGTTGATGGCGAAGTTTTCTCTAGACTAGTGGCCTACTCCTCCGACCAGGTGACGCAATGCACAACCGTCTTCAATAGTGCAATTAATGTAGTAGAAAAATCCTAACTATTCCTTGCCTATCATCGGGCCTAGTGGGCCTGCAGTAAACCTTTGGTATTTCGATCGTATCCACGTTATAGCCGTGTCCAGTAAGCCGGTGTAATTGCACTTTCGTTGCTTGACAGACTAGGAATATGACATACATAGTTATGAGCCGAGCACGAAGTTACAAAGCAGTTATTTTTTAGGCTAATTTGTGTATGCAAAAAGCGTGCATCTTTGGGGCAATTCGATTCCACGGGGTGAAGACGAACGACAAGGATGAGATGACCGGACCAGCATTGGCCAAAGCTATCGCCAGCGACGTGAAGAAAGGCCTGATTCCATTTTATGTAAGACAATCTAACTTTTAGCAAACACCAAGGTAAGTGTAAGCAAAATACATACATGCATACATACATACATACATACATAACTACATATATATATATATATATATATATATATATATATATATATATATATATATATATATATATATATATATATATACACACATACATACATACATAAACACATACATACATTTACATAAACACATACAACTACATACATACATACATACATACATACATACATACATACATACATACATACATACATTCATACATGCATGCATACATACATATATACATACATACATAAATACATACATACAAACATACGTACCTACGTACTTACACTTACATACATTCACTTGCATACATACATACATACATACATACATACATGCATACATACGTACATACATACATACATACATACATACATATATACATGCATACATACGTACATACATACATTCATACATACACACATATACATACATACACACATACATACATACATACATTCATACATGCATGCATACATACATATATACATACATACATAAATACATACATACAAACATACGTACCTACGTACTTACACTTACATACATTCACTTGCATACATACATACATACATACATACATACATGCATACATACGTACATACATACATACATACATACATACATATATACATGCATACATACGTACATACATACATTCATACATACACACATATACATACATACACACATACATACATGCATACACACATACATGCCTACATGCATACATACATACACACATACATAAATACATACATACGTACATACATACGTACCTACGTACTTACACTTACATACATTCACTTGCATACATACATACATATATATATATATATATATATATATATATATATATATATATATATATATATATATATATATATATATATATATATATATATATATATATATACACGTACAAACACACGTGTATATGGGACTTTGTTTGCGTCCAGTGTGCAGCTATACTGGGAACGACAGCGACTTGCGCCTTTGACGACCTCAAGCAGATTGGAACCGTCTGTAAGTACACCCAACACCATAGTTTAGCCACTTATTCAATTACATCATTGGAGAAATGTGATATATATTGCTGGTGCTATATGGTCACCTCTAGTCACATGCATGCATATCTAAATTATGTGTAGTGCTTTAGCACTCAGCCCCATGTTGGCTTAATAAACTTCGGTTCTTGCCGATTATCACACAGACATAGGCTATAATAATATGAACTAATGTTAATCAATAGTATTGAATATACACTACGAATTTACGTTTGCCAGGCGAGAAGGCGGGTGTCTGGCTTCACATAGACGCGGCCTACGCCGGAGCCTCGTTCATCTGTCCTGAGTTTCGGCCGCTTCTAGACGGAGTTGAGGTAAGGTGTTAAACATTATTATACGGAACCAAAAGTCATGGTTTTGGGCCTAAGCACCTATAAGAGTTACACAATCATAACCATTTGCAACTACAAATAAAAATATCACGCCAGTGGTTTACGCTTTATTGAGAGTTTCCATTGTTTTCGTATATACCCGCCAGCCCTTCAATTTCGGTCAAAAACACTTAATTGTACAGCCGCTATACGGCCAAATATAGAGACATTTGTAAAATCATGATAGAAGCATGACATTTGGTGGACATTTACTTTTATATGTAGAATCAGAAATAATTGGTATCCAACGTTGGAACTAATGGGAACACATGAAATGGCCGCTCGTTGTCCGCGGCCGAGTGCCCATAAAGCTTCGACATCGGTGAGGCAACGGAATTGGCGTCTGATACACCGCAGATCCGCGCCCAGCGTAGTCAGCAGTGTCGTCCGCGGACGGCTCCTGAACGACGTGGCGCCTACTTCAAAGTAGTTGTCAATCGTGCGCTCAGCGGGAGCATCAGGGACATACGAAGCGCGAGCCCGAACAGACGCCATCGAGCTGTCAGGACGGTTTCGCTAATTGGGCGGCATCGACAGCGGTGGTATAGTGTACTGTTGGAAATGCGGTGTGGCCAGTGACGAAATGACGCAAGTGACGACGGTGGTACTTGACGAGGAGATCAACATTCGTTATGCCCCTTGTTTCCAAATTGTACGTCAGCACGAGCGCAACGAATGACTCATATAACCTTAGCTGCATTTGCAGGCTGGTCTTCGATCGCCTCAGCCACACTGTCCACAGCCTTCGGAAGGCGACTTTTGCCAGCTGTTAACGTGCAAATTCTTCGTCATCGCCGAGGAGCGACCCGAGCTTCCGAGTCATCCACCATTCCTCATACATTCGGTCAGCGTGCCGACTGACACTTCAGGATGTTCAGTTGTCTGCGACAAATCAATGTCGTTAGAATGGTAAGCTGCGCCGACACGACAACTCGGTGTTGTATCGAACGCGTTTCTTCGAGCGTGACTTGTCGATTTGGCCACAAACGTCGAAGATTCGCCTCAGGTCTAATTTGGCGTCGAGCAGTCCGTGATCGCTGTCGAGCAGTCGAATACTATGTCGTTGATATCCGTCTACCGCGCCAGTGTTTTCCGATGAAATCCTCGTCGTGGTACCGGTATCCAAGTTTACTGTTGAAGTCACCAGCGATATACAAAAGTGCCATCGAACAGTACCGGGACGAAAGAAATTGTTGTGTCGACGGGAAAACGACGGCATAGTCGTAGATAGTTAAAAGGTGAACAAATAATATATTGGCTGGGGTATCCGCTGGGTGTCGCCTCTCAGTTCGTGAGCATGTAAATAGCTCACTGTGGTATCACCAGTGTGAACAAACTTCGTTGAATATAGGCGAGAAAGCAAATTGTTCGACTTCCACTTACTGGCGTGTTGAGTTACCAAATGGTATTGCATCAACATGCAAAGTGCAAACTAATAATACTAAACTGTAAGTGTTCAGAATGTATATACATAATTAAACGAGGGACGTTACTCGACCTCGACCGATTCTACAGATAACGAAGTACAGGTCCACCAAATGTTATGCTTCTATCGTCATTTGAACAAAACAATCCCGTATGTGTTGCGACTATTTATTACATGTAGAATCATAAATGATTGGTATCCAACGTTAGAACAAATGGGAACACATCAAATGGTAGTCTCACTTATCCGACTCTTGTTCGTCTTCTTGAACTCACCGAGAAGAGAATACGGCCCCGAAGCGTGGTGTCATTGTTACCTACTGTCACCACTCCATTTTGTGTAGGCGTTCCCTAGAAGCTCCAGCAGTGAATCAGCGTCAATATCAATATTCTACAAAAAAAAATGCCTTGACGAGAGTCTAATTAATATAATTATGTATGCAACCAGATTATGTATGCATACATAATTTCTGCCACAATGAAAAGTACACTCCAATTCAGGTGATGATAGGTGCGACAAACAGTGGCGCCACAGCACGAAGCTTGGATAAACGAGACTAATCAAAAGGCCGCAAATTCTAAGATGTCCGCTAAAACGATATATAAAATATATTTTTTCCCATTGGTATCCACTTTGGGTAACAATCATTTCTGACTATACAGATAATAAAAGTCCACGACCACCAAATGTTATGCTTTACTGTGATTTGAACAAAATAATTCCGTATGTGTTGCGGCCATTTTGGAAATGGCGGTCATTTTAATGGAGTTCCCATCGGCTACAAGTACAACGTTGGGTGCAAGTCATTTCTGATTCTACATCTAATAAAGTACATACCCACCAAATATCATGTTTCTATCAAAAAGAGTACAATTTTGAATTTAACGGCTACGCTAAAATTCGTCACAGCGGAATTCTAGATGCATCGATTTAATACAAGTGCCGCTTTTAGAACACACTGTGAGACAACCACTAGCGTGATATTCATTATTGCAGTTGTAAATAGATAGTTTAGTTAGTTACATACATAACTCCAAAGCCAAGAAGTTTGTTTCGCTCTAAGTTATTGGTGGATGTGACGCATGGTGGTACATTTAGTTCCACTCGATGTGTTACTTAAGGAGAAAACAAATCTAGTTTTATTCACCGTCCTTGTCTTTCACATGTTTAGGTACGTTACACCAATTATGTTTATAGTTTGTTTTACCTGTTCATGTGCTTTTCAGTTCGCCGATTCGTTCACCTTGAACCCCCACAAATGGTTGCTGACAGGCTTTAATTGTTCCGCCTTGTGGTAAGTGCATCGCTTGCAGCGTTGCAGCGATTGTCGTTTCGTTTGCCGTTTCTGAACACATGTGATTATTCCGTCATCTAAATTTAACTGGAATACGATTTTTGTAAAAACAAAATCCTAGTTGATTTACTGCCTATATATATATTATATATATATATATATATATATATATATATATATATATATATATATATATATATATATATATATATATATATATATATATATATATATATATATATATATATATACCAGTGCAATAATTGTAGGTACAAAGACTCGAGTCACCCCATCGATGCTTTCAGCGTGAAGGAAATTATGTTCACTCATGAACACGAGGACGACGTGACCGATTTCTTAGTTGGTATTATTTTTTCGTGCTTGTGTGCATGTGTGTACACGAGCAAAAGTTTGCCGTTATTTTTAAAGTCATATATTCAACTAATCAAATTATATCAACGTTATGTTATTGGTGGATGGATGTGATATATATATATATATATATATATATATATATATATATATATATATATATATATATATATATATATATATATATATATATATATATATATATATATATATATATATATATATATATATATATATATATATATATATATATATATATATATATATATATATATATATATATATATATATATATATATATATATATATATATATATATATATATATATATATATATATATATATATATATATATATATATATATATATATATATATATATATATATATATATATATATATATATATATATATATATATATATATATATATCTTGTATATATTGTCGTTGTATGCTACTACTATTACTACTGCTACTACTACTACTAATACTACTACTACTACTATATACCACCACTACCAATACCACTACTATTACTATTGTTAATAGAGTTATTCATAATATGCCCCTGCTTTCCAGCACTGGGAAATTCCACTTGGTCGAAAGTTCCGCTCCCTCAAGTTGTGGTTTGTGTTGCGGCTGTATGGGGTCAAAGGCCTGCAGGCACATATCAGAAAGGTATGTCCGTCGTCGTCGTCGTCGTCGTCGTCGTCGTCGTCGTCGTCGTCGTCGTCCGAATTGCTCTTCAGATCAGCTGATAATCCAATAGTAGCTCGTCTCAATCTGATTCCGTGTATATGTTTTACAGCATCTTGCTATTTCAAATACGTGTACAAATGTACACATATGGCATAATGTACACACTAGCGGAAACACGCACATGTGCGTGTTGCTGCCAGTTAGTTTCACGTGTATATGCGTTACATATACGTCGCCTTCTTTATTATATTGACTAGCAAATATGCCCATTCTCCGGACGGGATAACTTGGTTGCTCGCCTTTACCAATCCAGGATACACAACATTGTCATAGAAATATCCATCTATTCCTTGACACTTGGTGCGGCCAGTCAATATCTCTCGAGAATGCGACGTAATACTGGCAGTAACGTTAACGTGTAGCGAAGCCTTGCCCTCATATATATGACATAACTGTGGACAATCGAAAAAAGACGCATGACGTTGTCAACAATTGTACGTAATTGTTCACGTAGCGTTGCGGACAGCTGCACGTTATAACTACAAGGGGTAATTCGATTGTTCGTAGAAAGGGTAATAGCGGGTTGAATTTCGAAAAAAGTAAAATCGAGACGACCCGACCGTGCAGTCGTAGATGAACCCCTGAAAGTTTGACGAAAAGCGTCTGGGGAGGATTAGCATAACATACAAACATACATACCCACGGTGGATTATATTAAGAATATAGTAACCCATATTTAATATATTGATTATACTGACCTGACCTTTGACCTGGGTTGTAGCATGTTGAGCTGGCCCTTGAGTTTGAGAAACTGGTGACAGCCGATGACAGATTCCAAGTGACAAACACCGTCACACACGGCCTTGTCTGCTTCAAGCTTCGACAGGTATGCCACAGTGACATTCATAATATGTTGTTTACGGTCGTATCATCATGATTTGTTTTACATTCAGACTCACTCCTCAATTAATTTTGTCCATCACAAATCAGGTTCGTTGACGTTCAAATATAGTGTGTGTGAATAGTCTAAGTAATTGGCTTAATAAAAACTGAATATTTTTGTTAAAATCAATTAAGTTTGATCGCTTGATCATCACTCTTGCTCTTTTTCTCCGAATTTTGACCGGATCCGGTAAAAAATAATTTAATAGTTTGTCCGATGATTTTATTAAAATTTAATGAAAAATTCTACAAACGCAGAGAATACTACATCAGCTTGATTTTCACGAAATGAAACGAGCGAAAAAATTGAATCGAGGAAGCACCTATTCAATAAGGTTTTTTTGTGAATTGTTTTGTGAAATTCACTACCTGTCAATGTGAATTTAATAGGACGTATACTATTCTTCCATCGTCAACTGGAGACCTACAGTGTTTAACCTGGCGTCTCCTCATAACTACTTGACTGTTCTCGACTTGGAAATGATGTAGGCATTATGAAAATAATATATATCATATTGTATTGCATTGAGTACGCCACAACTTTCGATAAGCCAATGGCGTCCTTGTCCACCTACCATATGTTCATTTTGCCGCGGATGGCAATCTTGTTAAATATTGTCTCTTTAGGTACTTATTATAGTTGTTACGTACCGACGACAACTTTTTATGTAAAAGTGTGGTATTTAATATTTTTACAAGAATTATCAACACATTATTTTGGTGGAATTAATTAAGTTAGTAGAAACTTATAAGTATTATATCAAGAAATACTGCTTTAAAACTTATGATTGTTAGGTCGACATTTTGGAACGTTATACATTGTATTGTTTGTGTTACGTCAGTTTAATTTTAAATGTCCTGTTAAGTAGATATGACAATCAAACGATAACATTCATGCAGCGGTTCTTAATCTCATTTGTGTTTTCCAGTGCTCCAACGAACTCAACGAGTTGTTTCTGGCCAACCTCACCAAAGACCGCCGGGTGTATCTGACAGCATGTGTCAGCAACGGCGACTACTTTCTGAGGTTCGTTGTCTCTGCGAGGAACGCCGAGTCTTCCGATATAGAGTGTTCCTGGAAAGTCATAAGCGAAGTTGCTACGGCGACGCTGGAAGACACGAAGAGCAGAGCAAAATAAAAACTAACCCCTTCCTGTGCCAGAACATGCTTCATACGTGCATTAGAAGGACACTCGTTTTACTAATCACCGCGCACGTCCATCTTATCAGCACCGGCACGCAAACCGCCAACTCCAACATAGCCACGCATAGTGTTTCTTTTTAGGGTTAAGGTTAACGTTAAGATAAATGTCACTATTAAATTGAAGTTACCGTTTTACAATTGTGCTGAGTAATGCAACAACTCCACCAGTGCCATGTTGTATTAAGGGGGAAAAACGGGATTAAAGTTTGATTAGTATGTGCAGTTGTCCTTCAATAGCATATACAGCTGTAGTAAAAGTGCTAAAACCAAAAAGGTGCTTTGTATCAATTCGGTTGCAATCACCATAATAAATAGAAAGACAATTGTTAAACAAATTATGGCTAAACCTGGATTATGACGCACATTTACTAATGGGTGTTGTTGCAGAAAGCAGCACAATTAACGATTCGTACTTATGATACGATCTGATATTAAGACATTTCGCCATCATAGGGGTCACCATATTAATGTCAACACAAACATACCAAAAATCAACTATAAATGCATTAATGTTATCATTGATAATATCTACGGCATTACTAACAGTCTGTATTATGTTGTGCATATATCGTGTGGCGTATTTATGATTGTCCCTCAAAATAAACGGATTACTTTATTAAACGAATTTGTTATTTTTTTCACAGTGTATTTAATCCAACTTGAGAAATTTCCATTCTTAATAAATGGTATCTGTGTAAATACTGCATATGCTAACAGTAATTAATATAATTGTTCTGTTTTGGAGATGTGCTTGATCATCCCACGTCAATATATATCGTAATTAAAATAATTATTGTGAGAAAAGTTTTTTTATGTTGACCTTATAGATATATGTAACAAGATAAGTATTTAATGAGTGCTATTGACCGATCATGTGCACATGTGCACAAATCACTTATGTTTCCGGTTGCGCGCGCAGCGCACCAGAGCGTCCCCTAGCGACTGTAGGAGCGCCCCCTAACGACTATAGCGAACCGTAGTTCTGACCCTAACCCCGTGTCGACGGTGAACCCTGACCCAGAGAGGCGCACGTGCTAACAGGGTCATTAATAACGGATATCAAACCCTAACTCGCCCCAATGCTAGTGAAAATTGAATATGTGTAATGTGTACACACGCAGAGAGAACGAGAAATCAACACAAGACGGTAGTAGCCCCTCAAGCCAAATGTAATATATATATATATATATATATATATATATATATATATATATATATATATATATATATATATATATATATATATATATATATATATATATATATATATATATATATACCTATATAATTTATTTCACACTATATATATATATATATATATATATATATATATTTCTAATGTTTTAAATTCTATATATATTTCCCATTGTAACTGTGCTTCTTTTCATATATATATACATATATATATATATATATATATATATATATATATATATATATATATTACATATTATATATTATATATATATATATATATATATATATATATATATATATATATATATATATATATATATATATATATATATATATATATATATATATATATATATATATATATATATATATATATATATATATATATATATATATATAATTTAAAACATTAGGAATTATATTTGAAAAGAGTAGAAGTACATAGAGATATAGTGTAATATAGCGTAGTTATAATAAATGTTCAGTGTGTGGATGCCTCGAAGTGAAGCAAGAGACAACGCCTACGTGAGGGAATATTCAGTGGCAAGGGGGGCAGTACCCGACGACGTCTAGCCAATAATTTAGACGCGTGGTCAGAGGCTTCGTTGAACGGTCGGGAGCCTCGCAACTGGACCATGGCACCCAACCACAACCGTCTGTGATACAGGAAGGCTGCGCGTTCGTCGCACTCCTCATCCCAGGATTCTGATTGGGTGTTGTTATCATCGTCGTCGTCGTCAACCCGACGGTAGGCGGTGGTGTCGTTGATCTCTGCGACGACGCGCCGCCACATGCGATTGTGTGTGAGGAAGTCGCGAGTAGTGTCAAACGTGACAAGATCAGATGCATAAATATCATCAAAATCATCACCATCACCATCACCATCATCATCATTAGTATCGGAATCGGTGACGATGATCCGTCTGTCTATAGTGCGATCTTGCATTTCGGCCATAACCATAGACCATTGCTGACGATAAATACTGCAAGGAAACGACAAACCAGCGTGAGATGCATAGTGTATCCATATATATATATATATATATATATATATATATATATATATATATATATATATATATATATATATATATATATATATATATATATATATATATATATATATATATATATATATATATATATATATATATATATATATTAAAGGAACGATAGAACAGTATATAAAGTGAACATTCATTCAAACAACTTTACGTACTCTATGTAGAGATATGTAAAGTATGATAGATACTCAAGAACGATCCAGCAGCACGAACAATGCGTCGCCTAGCATATTGAATACCAACAAGAGGTCAGTAACCAAACCCACCTTGTGTGCAGGCATCGTTAGCGGCGTAGACTGTGAGTACTATGCGATGGTCGACAATGGCGGTAGGTGTGATGAAAACACGACGCGTCTCAGCACTCTTAGATACTATGATAGAAATAGACGACAACTGACGTAAGCCTCGTAGAACGGTGGTCAGACATAACGCGAGACGATCGTATGATCGAACAGAGTACAAAGCAGTGCACCACCAGACACCCGGCGGATAATAGAGGCATCAGGTGCGCGAGCAACGGACAAGTCGTAAAACTGATAAACCTGTCAGGGCAGTGTCAGCTAACCGACGCAGTAGATCCATCACGTACACAAAAATCGGGTCTATGCACTGAGTGATAGTTACAGAACGTCGTGTAATACGATGCATCAATAAGTTAGCATCATAAAGTCAGTATGAATGGTCCTATAAACTTCAGAGGTGGTAACAGTTATTTGTCCAATTTCTATGTGTTCAAGATACATGTGTGGAATAAATATTTTAACCCTGAAAGCGCGTATCAGTGGCGAAAATGAATACATTATGGAGATGTAGAGACAGCTGAAAAAATGCTAGCCACACGGACTGGTCTACAGGCTAAATGCCTGAGCAAGAGGATCCGAAGGTGCATTTACGCACAGAATGGAACAAACAGACATGTTCTGTAATGTATGCGTTAGTCGCCGTTAAATTTCGCGACGCAACCCTACGTAACCGACTGTTAGATACACGGGAAGCTGAATTGAAGGAATGGGTAAAGAGTCGGGAAGGGTATTGGAGTGCAATGACCTACAGTGGTCAAGCAGGCCAGAACATGCTTGAACAGATACTTATGCAAGTACGGGAGTTCATTCGAATGCACCAGAATACCCCCACAGCGAACTGGTGGCCACACGTAACGCGAGACGATCGTATGATAGAAAAATGTACAACGCAGTGCGCCGCAGGCACCCGGCGAAGAATAGAGGCATCACGCGCACGACCAACGTTCGAGATAAGAATGCGCGTCATAGGCAGTAGGAGGCCTTTATAAGCTGAGCGCACAGTTAACGACTAAGACAACCGCACTCCGATCGCCCAGCAGAAGTCAGCAGTTCGGAAACAGCGAGACTATGAATCTGACATGTCTGCAAAACGAAGTAAGTAAAGGGAACTATATAGTTACACGTCCGTTAACGATAGTGCAATGTGCCGTACAAGATAAATACATCGTTTACGCATAGTGTCAGCAGTGTACCAAACGTGTAATTCAGGAAAGTAATGTCTATGTTTGTCCTATTCGTCGATGGCAATGGGTTTCCGTGTACAGGTTCGCCCTGCGTATCCTCCTGGCTGACTGGGTCAGAATGTTGGCCAAATCTGTTCGATGAAAAAACAGTACAGGTGTTAGGGTTCAGTGCCAACGCCTACGTGGCCATGGCGTCAGACGCCGATCGGTATGCGGCACTGGAGATGCTGCGGGGGGCCCGTGTCCTGATCACCATTAGGAAACGCGTAACGGGAGAGTGTGTCAATTACACCGTGTCAGAATTGGAAGTAGTAGCCGTGTAATTATGTTGACAGGATGACGTTGCTACAAGCAGAGGTGACGTCACGACTGGTGCGGGTAGTGAGGGGGCAAAAATCAGTGGGAAAGAGAAGGTAACGGAATGGTTACGCAATAATAGTGCTGAAATACTATTCTCCTCCTCGGTGGATAGTTGTTCACAACCATCACTCATTATAATAAAAACAGATGACGATTAGGAGGAGGACACTACGTCACAGTCCGATGTTATATCTATCAGTAGCGACGACATGGAGGCAACGGTGTGTGGTATAGATAAAATACGGGATCGGTCCGTAGCCATGACGAACGACCAGACCTTCTATAAAGCGCTAGAGGGCGCCTGTGTCCGGTATGTGTCTAATGAGGTGGTTCGCATATTGGATTTAACGGACGACGATGAGTGTTATGTGCCATCGTCCGGGTTGGTCCTGTACATCCTGCGTTGGCTAACTATAGATTTAACCACACGGTTGGGGGATATGCAGTGGCGGTTCGATGTGAAGGTTATTATTAGAAAGAATCTAGCCAGCCGATACGCAAATACGCATGGCGATTTTGAGAATCATATGATCTAGTCTTTCTATTCAATAGATCATTGATGGCCTGCGTCAAGTACGCAGTGCGTACGAGGCAAAAGAGACACACATACGACACATGTCAGAGATGGAGGGTGGCTACATCAGACGGGTGGTGGTGAAGAAAAGCCGAGACAGTCCTTCACCGCCATACCCATCGCCACCATCTCTGTTGTCGACACCAGCACACTCATCATCATCATCATCATCCGACTACGACTCGCCACCATCAGCGTTGGGAGCAAGACGATGAAGATGATGATGATGAGTCGGTGTTCGAGTTCAGTCCCGCATCACTCGTCAAGTCGGGTACAGAGGATCGAAAGTCGACTGCCGAACTCGTCCGTCAATCGGTATGTAAGTACCCTACCACAATGTACCTCAACCTTCACAAGACGCATTTTTCCTTCATCCAAGATGTACGCGTGTACTGTCACTCGTATTGATGTCGGGAGTGCGGTGACTCGTTATGGAAAAAAACATGGCTGTTGAGTAGACACGAGCGTACGTGTGAGGGGTGTGTGCGTCGAGTCTATCCTGGTAGCGTGTACCATTCGACACCGTCGGTATTCGAAAGGCTGGACGACGAGAACATTCGAGTCGCTGAATCGTTGCGGTATTATGCGTTCCGAGCCACCTTTGACTTTGAGTGTTGGTTCGATACCGAACAACTTCTGTCTGACAGTGAAAAGGTTCACTGGGTTGCGTGTCACTTTCCGCTGAGCGTCAGCGTGGCATCCAACATACCCGGACACGAGCAAGTGAAATGTCTCGTCATGGATGGAGACACCAACAAGTTGGTGAGCGTCATGATGGATATATTACGAGCGATGAGTGACGCCGCGTACGACAACATCAAAGACTCATACGAGGATGTGTTGGAACAACTCGAGGAACCACCGACGAACTGGAACGAGCGTGAGGACGCTGCACGATCAGCCACCGACAAGGAATCTCGACCAGCAACCAATCCGTACAAAACGCTTATGGGACAACTGTATAGATGGATGCATCAATTACCCTTCATTGGGTTCAATTCGGGTAAGTATGATCTCAATGCCATCAAACAGTTCCTCATATCCTACTTCCTGTCAACTTCAAAGACAGAGGAACAAGAAGAGGAAGAAGAGAAGGAGCAAGAAGACAAAGAGAAAGAAGAGAAGAACGATAGTATCGGGTCATTTTTCGTCATCAAGTGCAACAATACGTTCATGTGTCTGTCCACGGATCAGTTGAAATTCGTAGACATGATCAACTACATAGCCCCTGGGTTCAGTTAGGACAAGTATCTGAAAGCGTACGGATGCGAGGTGACGAAAAGTAATTTCCCGTACGAGTACATGGACTGTCTGGAGAGGCTCGACGACACCGTTCTTCCACCGAAAGAGGCTTTATTCAGTCGACTGAAAAATGAAGGACGATGAGGATTACGCCAGTTGTCAAGAGGTCTGGCGGCATAACGACATGACGACTTTGCGAGACTTTCTGGTCTGGTACAACAATAGGGACGTGGTTCCCTTTCTGCATGCCATCGACAGACAGTTTGCCTTCTACCAGCAACGTGGCATAGACATGTTCAAGCAAGGCATCAGCGTACCTGGTGTGACCTTGCTGTACCTGTTCAACGACCTTCCAGAGAAGACCTACTTTACCATCTTCAACGAGAAGAATAAAGATCTTCATAACCTCGTCAAAGATAACATTATTGATGGTCATTCGCTCGTTTTTCACCGCTATCACGAGAAAGGAGTCACCACGCTAAGTCGGAACGAGTACGGAGAGGCTGCTCGTCCGTGTCGGTCAATCGTCGGAAACGATGGGAACGCGCTGTACCTATGGTCGCTCATGCAAGACATGCCTAGGGGATGGTACACGCGACGACGGGAAGATAACGACTTCCGCCCCGAATCAGTGCAGCTGTACGGACAGATGGCTGAGGAATGGTTGACTTGGGAATCCGAACGCACGGGACGCGCCATACGACATCAGATCAATGGTCGAGAGAAGAGATAAAGCAAACTTCCGGTATACATCTGGTGCAGTAAGACGAACACGGCTTATCAGTTACAGGGTTGTTTTTTCCATAGCTGCCCGTGCACCCGAGAAGAGGTGAACGACGTCATCGGGAAACCTATGGCGCAACTACTCGCCGAGACCAGAAAGAACACCGCCTACTTACGTCACTTGGTCAAAGTCGTCGAGCTGTGGGAATGCGAGTGCAAAAAAGATGATAAGAGATCCAGCTGTAAAAAGGTGTCTGTATACTGCATTTCCTGCCTGGAAAATGCTCTTTGAGAATCTCCTGCCGGTCCCAAGCCCGGATAAAAGAGGACGGTTGGGCGTGGGGCCAGCGACCCCACCCCTTAAAAACAGCCTAGCTACGGAAACTGAAACAAGAGAGAAAACTGCACCGGGCGGTAGGAGAGAAGCAGTACAGGCAACTGGACTTATGAAGGATGGGGACCAAACCCGCATGGAAGTCTTCACCCCGATGGCGGATCTCCTTACACCCAAAACTTTTATCAACATCGGATGCTGGAATGTGTGAACACTATATCAGACAGGAAGACTGGCACAGGTTCTCCAGGAAATGCACCAATACAAAATCAGCCTTCTAAGTATCATGGAGGCTAGATGGACTGGAGCTGGAAAACGACAACTGGCGACAGGAGACACCATACTGTGGTCAGGCAGAGAGGACAACCAGCATAGACAGGGAGTAGCCCTGATCATCCAGAAGGAGAAAGGTAACACTCTTCTTGAATGGAAACCAATAACTGAACGATTTCTTTATGCTAGATTTAAGTCCAGATTTATCAAACTCTCAGTGGTAACCTGTTACGCACCTACAGAGGAAGCAGAAAAAGAAGAAAAAGATAACTTCTGTGACAGTCTTCAGTCAATTTTGGAAGACATCCCCAAACATGACTTACTAGTGGTTCTTGGAGATTTCAATGCACGAGTTGGGAGCGACAACACTAACAGGAAAAGGATCATGGGCAAACACGGAACAGGTACAATGACTGATAACGGCAGCAGATTGTGTGACATATGTGGGGAGAATGACCTCCTGATTGGAGGGACACTCTTCCAACCTAAGACAATACATAAGCTGACATGGAGATCCCCAGACGGCAGAACTGAGAGTCAAATAGATCACATCCTTGTAAATGGAAAATGGAGACGCTCTCTACAAGACGTCAAAACAAGGAGACTAGCTGATGCTGGCAGCGACCACAACCTGTTGATAGGAAAACTTGCACTGAAACTGAGAAAGGCAAAGACAGGAGAGAAGAAGAAAGAGCGTTTTGCTACCACCAAGCTACAAAACCCAGAAACCAAGAAACAGTTCACAATTGCTCTGAAGAACAGTTTTGATATTCTGCAGGAGGAAACAGAGATGACTATACACAGTTTCAACATGGTTATGGAGCTAGCAGGGAAAGCAGTGCTAGGCTACAGAAGAGCAAAGAAAGAGCAGTGGATTTCCACATCAACTTGGGACAAAATAGACCAAAGGAAAGGAATTAAGAAAAAGCTGCTCACCACAAAGTCCCCAAGACTCCAAGAAAGACTTTCAAGAGAATACGCACAAAAAGTCAAAGAAGTAAAACGGAGTACCAGAGTAGACAAACGAACTTACATTGAAAACCTCGCAGAAGACGCAGAAGCAGCAGCAAGAAGAAAGGATATGAAGTCACTCTACCAAATAACCAAGAAGCTGAAAGTAGATACAGGTCCAAACCAGAATCTCCCACTGAAAGATGCAGATGGAAAGATAATCACAGTCGAGAAAGAGAAGATAGAGAGATGGAAGGAGCATTTCCAACAGGTTCTCAATCGTACAGATCCACCCAGACTTGCAGACATCCCGGAGGCAGCAGATGACCTTGAAATCAACCTCGACCAAATCACAGAAGCAGAAGTCACAGAAGCCATTAAAGCCCAGAAGAATGGAAAAGCATCAGGAAGCGACAGCGTCTGCGCAGAAATGCTGAAAGCAGATGAACAAGAAACACCCAGAATCCTCTGCCAGATCTTCCAGAGAATATGGGATGAAGAAAACACACCAGATGATTGGAAGACAGGCACAATTATCAAGCTACCAAAGAAGGGCGACTTGGGGAACTGTAACAACTGGCGGGGCATAACCTTGTTATCAATGACATGCAAGATTTTCAGCCGCATAATCCTGAAGAGAATATCAGCAGCTACAGATACAATCCTCCGCCAGGAACAAGCCGGTTTCAGAAGAGGAAAGTCATGCATCGACCACATTTTCACGCTACGGCAGATTTTGGAACAAAGCACGGAATGGAACAGTACGATCTACATTGCCTTCATTGACTTTGAAAAGGCCTTTGACAGCCTTCACAGAGAATCCCTGTGGAGAATATTACGTCACTACGGGATCCCACAGAAGATGGTAAATGTGATCAAGATACTTTACACAGACGTCCAGTGTCAAGTCGCCTGTAACATTCACATTTCAGACAGCTTTAGCGTAAAATCTGGAGTAAAACAGGGATGAATTCTCTCACCATTTCTTTTCACCCTTGCCATCGACTGGCTGATGATAGAAATCACCAAAAATGGAAACAGAGGCATCAGATGGACACTTACCTCGATCTTGGAAGACCTGGACTATGCAGGTGACATTGGACTGCTGTCTAACAGGCACAAGGACATGCAAGAAAAGATGGACAAACTCACAAGAACAGCACCACAGATTGGGTTAAAGCTCAACACAGCAAAAACCAAACTGATGAGGATCAACTACAAGACAGATAACCCCATCATCATAAATAACATAAACAACAGTGATGCTTTGGAAGACGTTCAGGACTTTGCATACATGGGAAGCAAAATCACAACAGATGGAGACTCTGCAAAAGATGCCACGGCTAGGATCAGAAAGGCAAGTCAGACCTTCGCTATGCTGAAGCCCATCTGGAAATCCAAGCAACTGAGATTGGAAACAAAACTGAGACTGTACAATAGTAATGTTCTCAGTGTACTTCTCTACGGCTTCGAGTGCTGGAAACTGACAGCCAAGCTAGCACACAATCTTGAGACATTCCAAAACAAGTGTCTACGGAAGATCCTAGGAGTATTTTGGCCCAACACCATCACTAATAAAGAGCTGCACCGCAAAACAGATGCAACAGCCTTGGCCACACAGATAAAGAAAAGAAGATGGAGATGGCTTGGACACGTGTGCCGAATGTCACCTGGCGCACTGCCCAAGACAGCCTTACGCTGGACAGCAGATGGAAAAAGGAGACGTGGTCGCCCAAAAGAAACATGGAGACGAACAGTGGAGAAGGAGATGAAAGAATGCGGCCTGACATGGAACACCATCACCAAATGGGCTGCAGACCGACAGCAGTGGCGCTCTCTTGTTGATGCCTTATGTGCCACCGGGCACGAAGAGGACTAAGTAAGTAAATACTGCATTTCCTCGACGCCGACACGCACGATGGACGATGACGTCGCAACAGATCATGAGCGGCGTGCGTGCAGGAACGTGTTCGGCATGATCGAGTGTGACATTTGCCTACCGGAAGCATTACGCGAACACTTTGCCGAGATGCAGCACGTGTTCAAGAGCATCTGTCTGACACGCTACGATCTCTGACCGTTCATGCGCAGATACGCCGAAGAGCACAACATCATGACGACTCCATGGCGCATGCTCGTGGGCAGTTATCGAGGCGACAAGATCTAGCACGCCACGCCTCTGCTGCGATGGTATATGGACCACGGCCTCGATGTGACGCACGTCGAGGGAGACGTCCACGCACACAAAACCATCATCGCGGACACCATGAAGTTGCTGGGGATCTCGGGTTACGGATAGATCATCACCAACGTGGACCGACATCGTGACGTCAACTACTGTACAGAGAAGGCGGCATCGCTCATGAACAACGATAGACGGTTCCGACAACTCGATATCGTCGTTGACGATGCGTACGAGATAGAGATGAACAAGAAAACCGTTACGCACGCCCTGCCCGTACACGTTGGATTCTTCGTTCTATAGTACGCCAAGATGCACATGTTGCAGTTCTATTACGACTTCATCAACAGGTACTTAGATCGCCCTCTGTTCCAGTACTGCGAGATGGATACAGATAGTGCCTATTTGGCCTTGGCTGTGAGTCCGTCGATGCCCTCGTGACCCCGGCGCTACGAGAACATTATTTCAGACACCGATCCGAATGGCTGCCGTCCGAATGTTGCGACGACCAAAAGAACGAGTACGTGCGCTGTCGATTCGCCGATCGTCTGTGGACCAGTGTCGAGGCGTGCTGTAAGGCACGAAAGGTGAACGACAAGAGGACCCCGGGTCTTTTCAAGGTCGAGTGGTCCGGTGACGGGTTCGTGGGGTTGTGCGTGCTATTGTCTCGGAGCCACCGACAAGTACAGCACCTAAGGACTGAGCAAAAGTCACAACGCCATTGACAAGGACGCGTTCCTAAAGGTACTCACCAACCGTCGCAGCGGAAGTGGAAAGAACCGTGGGTTCCGGGTTCTTCACTCGACCGTGTTGACGTACGTGCAGGAACGAGCAGCCCTTACCTACTTTTACGCCAAACGCGTGGTGCATTAGGATGGACTGAGCACGGGCCCGGTGGACGTGTAGAAAAGACGATGCACGCTGATCGTCGTTCATAAGCGATCATGGATGCAAGGTGGAAATATCCGTTCACATCCATCGTCGCCGGACCGACGGGATGCGGTAAAAATACTTTCGTGACGCATATGCTATGTCACGCTGCTGTGATGATCGATCCACCCCCGAACGGATCACGTGGTGTTACGGAGAATGGCAAGAGGCTTACGCAACGATGGACTTAGTCAATGTTCGATTCGGCTACGAGGAACCTTATCATCATAGACGATCTCATGGCGGAAACGGACGAACGGGTTACGATCTTGTTCACTAAAAAAAATCATCACAGGAACACGTCCGTGCTGTATCTCGTACAGAACCTGTTCCCTAAAAATAGGAAAGTCGTACCATCAGTCTGAACTCTCAGTACATGGTGGTGTTCAAGAATCCCCGTGATGCATCGCAGATGTCACACTTGGCTCGTCAGATGTATCCGGAGCGCGTCAAGTTCGTACAAGAGGCTGTATTGGTCGATCTCAAACAACATACGCCTGAAGACATGCGTCTGCGTACGGCCTTCTTTCCAGACGACGGTGTTCAGTACGTGTACTTGACGAAGGTATGAAAGGACCGAGTGCGTGGATCGTCTCTTCATTCGCACCATGTCTGACCTGGTGAAGAGACACATTGTGTGTATACAGGCTCTAAATAGATACCAGAGCATCAAACTGAGAAGAGCCATCATCGCCAACGCCGGCGCCGATCTGCTGTGTGCACTGGCCGAGTGTGCCTACAGCATACTAAAAAAGAACATTCCATTATCCGATTTACAAAGGCGAAGTTTGAGTAAATACAGAACGAAATTTCGCGAGTTGTCTCAGGTCGGTGAGGGTCAGAGCGGGGGCTTCCTATCGGCCTTCCTAGCGCCGTTGGCAAGTGGGGTCTTTCTACCCTTGCTTTGCGAGGTACTGATCATGAAGTAAAGAGAGATGGAACACGCACGCAAGATGGCCTTGGTGGACCCACGACTGTTGGACACACTTCGTTCACAACCACCACCCCCACCTCCAACGGATACCCTAGGTTAGAAGGTGCGAGCCCTTGATGACCATTCTCTAAAAGAAACGACCTTGACGACAGGACCAAGGTAACGCTGTATAATCAGGTGTTGCAGTGGTACAACGTCTTGTCCTATAAATTTGTCAAGGAACCGGTACGCGTGGTCACGGTGAACGAGTCGATGTCATCAGCAGCGTCGGGGCTTGGGGCGGGGGTGGGGTGGTGCCGGAGGGAGCAGTGGGAGCTCCTAGTAGTGGAATAGAGACCGACGCAGTGGATACCCTACCGAAGACCATGCAGGCCAAAGCCAGACGTTTGATGGAACATCTCAAAAGAGATGTCGCGTGGACCGCTCGTGACGAACTTATCTACGAGGGTGTGCCGGTTGCCGGAAGTAACGTGGTGGATCTCGTGAATGCTCTCTTGCTTAAGAGAAAGACCGATCCAACAGGTCGGCAGCCTTTTGCACGACAACTCCGTGCCATCAACCGACCCATGGAGTTGGTAGGTAACGTTGCCAGGAGAGCCTACATACCGCAGGCGACGACGGCCACTCCTTCTCGTCGAGAACCGGCTACTCCTCGTGATGCTGTTGGTAGTGCACGAAGATCACTCGGTTGGACACCCATCGCTCGCCGACGCAGTCAGAGGGAACATTCCATGCCCACTCCACCCGCGGAACGCCCACGCAAAGCTGCGGCGTCATTGGCTGGTTGGGAAGACTTTTAAGACAGTGCGGTCCGTGTCCATAGCACAGTGTTCGTTCTGCCGACCGATCCACAGGACGCGTACCGTTCCGTCGTCTTTGTGGTACTTTGCAGTGGACGTTACTTGATCGCCGAAACTATCGCCCGATATCTCATACCAGACCTACTTTTCTTGATATGGTTTCACTAGACTGTCCGTCATTCGTCGTCGTCGTTGTGGGTGTGGTAATGGGTTGTGGTGTACGTCAGCCTACTCCTCGTCACTCGTCCCAAATCGCACTGCGGAGTCAACGATACCACCACCGTCAACCCATCGGATCTTTTTTAATGGCGGCTAGGATTACAGAACTGAAGAGGATCTAGTTCGATCCGAAACTGGTGTCAAGTTACGGCGGAGTCGACGCCTTGCGACGGGTCACGCGCTTGCCAAGGAAAATAGTCGAAGAATGGTTTTCGGAACAGGACGCTTATACCCTACACATACCAGCGAGACGTCATTTCCGCAGACGACGCGTCATCGTAGGCGGTCCACGACAGCAGTGGCAGGCCGATCTCGTCGACCTGTTGAAAAATTACATCGACGGTATGACCTTTCTCCTCACGGTGATCGACTTCTTCATGAAAGTGGCCTGGTGCGTTCCGCTGAAGAACAAGGCCGCGACGTCATTGGTAGCGGCGCTGACAACCACGTTCACCAAAGGCTGGCCAAAAACGTTGCAGACAGATGAAGGACTCGAATTCCTGAATAAAGGCGTCCAGGCTCTGTTGAAGAAGTACGGCATCCATCACTTCTCCACTCACAACGCGGAGACGAAGGCGAACATCGTCGAACGATTCAATCGTACGTTGAAGACGCGCGATACTTCACGAAACACCAGACGTGGCGATACATCGACGTCCTGCAAGACTTGTGCAGTCTTACAACAACACCCCCAACCGCAGCATCGGAATGACACCGTTACAGGTAAATCCAAAGAATCAAGAAGAGGTGTGGCAGCGGCTGTACGGTCACGACGATAAGGGCTTGCCCAAGTTCCGTGTATCGAATCGCGTGCGCATCAGTAAGTACAAGGGTAAGTTCGAAAAAGGCTACGCGGCGAATTGGAGTGACGAAATACTCCCATACACTAGGTTCACCCCTCCGATCCACCCGTGTACCGATTGAACGACGATCTCGGTGATGTGCTGGACGGCACCTTCTACGAACCGGAGCTGCAGAAGGTGTCGGTGCCCGTCGATAAAGTGTACCGCGTGGAATCGATGCTGCAGCGCCGTAAGGTAGGCAGTCGAACGTAGGCTTTGGTGAAATTGTACGGCTATCCCTCCAAATTCAACAGCTGGATCGATGTCAAGGCGCTCATCCAATATAAAGACTAGCCGTCCGTCTGGCGTCGCTTCATTGCAGCTATGACAGCCGAGACGACAACACAGGACTTCACCACCACCGCCACCACAAACGAAGACGAAGAAGACGCAGAGGATAGTACTGATGCACCGAGCGAGAAAGACAGCACTCCGTGGCATCTGTTCGGTACCGTGTGTCCCAACGAGGAGAAAGTGTGTTTGTGTCAGGTCGTCGTCTTGTACACGGTCATCCTGATAAGCATTTACAACCTGACGACAGGTCACGAGAATCCTAATCTGTGGACGGCTCTGTTGAGTAGTTCGTTGGGTTACCTACTGCCCAATCCTACTTTGATTTCTACATGACGCTTCCTAGCAACGCTTCCATGAAGTTGCATCCCGACACTGTCCGCACTGGAGAAGCTTACCTTATTAATGTCCGTTACATACCAATCGACCTTACTATATTTCGTGAGATTTCGAGCCAGCCTTGCGTTTTTTCATAGAATGACAGAAATAACAAATCAGCATAAAATAAATACTCGAGAAATCCGTACATGTAGTTTCAATGTCAACGTTTTATAAAACATATGTTGCAAGACTGACCATTTTTAAGGATGCAATTTTTTTTACCAGAACGTTCGGGAATCATCAATCGGAGCAATGAATTCGGAAGAGTTCCGACGACTCGCGAAAGAAGTCGTCGACTACGTCACTGGTTACCTCGATAACATTCGACAGAGGCGCGCCATACCGAACGTTGAACCTGGCTACATGAAGGCACTTGTTCCTGAAACCGCTCCAGACGACCCGCAGAAGTGGGAAGACGTGTTCGGGGACATCGAGCGAGTCATAATGCCAGGAGTGAGTAGCTTACACGACATAGCCACTCACATTTCGTGTTGCAGGATATGTTCTGTGGTAAAACATTCGCAAAACTCCTATTGTACTGTTACTGCTACAGTAACTCCTAATGCTACTGTTACTGCTAGAGTATATTTAACAAGATTTAACAAGCTTGCCATCCCGAGCAACAATTTCCAGATGGTAATTGGAAAAGGAAGCCATTGGCTTATCGAGAGTCCAACAATGTTCTCATCTATGTGTAGCCCGCCCTTATCTGTCAGTTGTATTTTTAAACACACTCACAATACTAGCATTAACACAATCATTTAACAGTTTGTTCCTTTCATTTATCACCCTCTGTGAGAAAGAGTACTTTCTCGTGTCCAGTCTACACTGCTCCTTAACTAAAGCTGCTTTGTGTCCTCTGGTTCTACTGCCTTCATTAAGTTTGAAAAACATATTCCTATCAACATCCTCATAACCGTTCACTATTTTAACTCGTACTGCTACTGTAACTCTTGCCGCCGCCGCCGCCGCCGCCGCCGCCGCCGCCGCCGCCGCCGCCGCCGCCGGTATAATGAACGAAGTCAATTATTTCGATGATTTTAACAAAAGCACGCACTCCGATATTAAACATACTGTGCATATTAAGTACTATAACTGACATTGCCGTAGACTAGAAACAAGCTGGTTAATTGACCCACTGGCAAAGTCCGCAGTTCCACAGCTACTACCCGGCTGGGCAGAGTTATCCGAGCATATGCGGTGATCTTCTTTCTGACGGTTTATGCTCCCTTGGAATAAACTGGGTGAGTACTTTCATGAAGAAAGGTACGGAGAGAACGAAAACGAGATAGAAATTAAGCGAAGTCCAATTAGAAAGAATCATTGTCAACGAAATTGATGATAAAAAATAATGGGAGGGCAGTAGAATATAATAATTATAAGTTACTAGTCACGGCATCCGTTCGTGTTCCAAGGCAGGAATCACATGTCAATTAGCGAGCTACCTACTAGGGTTGAATTAAACTCCAGGCAGTGATTTCACAAAGTGAATTTACCAATAACGACGTCGTGGTTCAATCGCGATTAACACACACAAGTCCACTGAGGGTTTGCTCACCGTAGAAAGCAGGTAGTACTTCAGCGCATTCTACGATCGTCCTAGTGCATCCAGTGTTAAATATTCGCAACAAAGTCGAGACATTTAGTCCCCAAGTTCTGCTGCCATTTTCATGCCGTCTAGCACTTGGCTAGGACGGCTACCGAATGTTGACGCCTCCTGTTGGCTTGCCAGGGCATGAACTCAACTACCGCCAAAATGTATCCTGGCACAATATATTGGTACATCCTTCCCTTTACTTACGTCATCAGCTGCAGAGAAATCTCTATAATAGTGGGCTGCGGGGGGGGGGGGCAAATAACAGAGATTATGTTGATGGGTGCAAAATATATATCAAAATATTTGGTTTCGTTCGAGCACGTAAATCACCCTCCTTGTTTATCCATTGGTTTTGCCACGCTATCACGTAGTGGCGCCACATGTTATTCTCGTGGACACAATAATCCTAAAACCAACAGCAACGATAGAATCGTAGTTCTAATTAATTTGGCCTAGAACTGCAACAAGGTCAAAAACGTTTATATTGTAAATTCGTTATATGACTTTGATGTGCTGTGCTAAATAAATAACAATGTGTGTGTGCGTGTGTGCGTGCGTGCGTGCGTGCGTGCGTGCGTGCGTGCGTGTGTATGCGTTGCAGGTGGCTTGTCCTGCATCGACGGAGCTCGAGGTCATCGTGATGGACTGGCTAGGAAAGATGCTGCAGCTTCCTTCGGACTTCCTCTCCGGGGGAAAGGGAGGAGGCATCATCCAGGTAAGTATTGTGACCATCCCCAATTCGTTATCCAGTGTAAAAATCTGCACTTCTTTCTCGGATGTCAAATGTTTCTTGCGGCGGTTTTTGTTAGTCACGCGTGGGCAGTTCATTCGTTGAAAGCCCTCTCCACTTTGATCTAGTAACATGTCAACTTCTTCGCAAGTGTCAGTAAGTGTTGTTAATCAGCATCAAATGCTTCTAACCAATTTAATGAAATTTTATGAAGATAAATTTAGCTGCTTCGAATAATGTAGCAAGGGAGTAATACGACCTTATACGCCTTAAATTGTATTACAAACTTTATTTAAATAAATGTTCTACATTAATCTTGATAATCGACTGTCCGCAGAGCACCGGCAGCGACTGTACTTTGGTGACACTGCTAACAGCCCGTAACCGCAAGCTGTCACAGAAGAATGCCAACATCACTGCCTCCGTTGAAGGCGACCTCAACAGTGGCGTTGATGGCGAAGTTTTCTCTAGACTCGTGGCCTACTCCTCCGACCAGGTGAAGCAACGTGTAATTAAAATAGAAAAAAAATCCTTACCATACCTTGCCTACCCTCGGGTCTAGCGGCCCTTCAGAAAACCTTTTGTGTTTGGACCGTGTCCACATTTTAGCCGTGACCAGTAAACCGGCATAAGTGCACTTTCAGTGCTTGACAGACTGAGAATATGACAGACTTATTGAAGAGACGAGCACTAAGTTACAAAGCACTTCTTGTTTTAGGCTAATGTGTGTATGCAAAAAGCATGCATCTTTGGGGCAATTCGATACCACGAGGTGGAGTCGAACGACAAAAATTAGATGACCGGACCAGTATTGGCCAAAGCTATCGCAAGCGACGTGAAGAAAGATTCCATTTTATGTAAGACATTCTAAGTTGTAGCAAACACCACAGTAAGTGTAAGTTCTTGTATAACGGAGAATTTAGGCCTTACGACAGCACAAATCGCGTTACACTTCGCCCCTAGCAGACCTGCTCATGTCGACACCAATTCGACCTCTCCTGGAAGCAAACAGCCACGCTGCAATTACTGTGCGAAGACTATTTGTTCCCACACATCCACCCGTCTCTAGCGAGGTACTAATTTATTCAGTTGAGTGAACTGAGGCAAAGTGGTGTGAATTATATTACCCAAATCTTGAAACGAAATACATACATACATGCATGCATGCATACATACATATATACATATATACATACATACATACGCACATACATACATACAAACATACATACACACATACACGCACACACACAGACATGCATTTGGATTCATACAATTACGTGCATACATAAGCACATACATACGTACGTACGTACGTACGTACGTACGTACGTACGTAAATACACTTTCATACATTCACTTACACACATATATACATACATACTCACATACAAATGCATACATACATGCATACATGCATACATACATACATACATACATACATACATACATACATACATACATACACACATATATACATACACACATGTATATGGGACTTTGTTTGTGTCCAGTGTGCAGCTACTCTGGGAACGACCTCAAGCAGATTGGAACCGTATGTAGGTACACCCAACACCACAGTTTAGGAACTTATTCGATTATTGGAGAAATGTGATATAAATAGCTAGCGCCACGGGTGCGTGTAGTCTAGTAATGTTCGCTCACCAAATGCAAATCTAGGTGTAAGCACCTAGTCCTGCACTTGCCAATACGGTATGACCATGTTGTTTTGACTTAGCAACTCGCTTGGTTGAGAGTTTCCGTTGTTTTCTTATATATGCCCTTCGATTTCGGTAAAAAAACACTTAATAGTGTAGCTTTTGTACGACCACACATTGGGAAATTTTTCAAATCATGATGGAAACATGACGTTTGGTGGACGCGTACTTTATTACATGTATAATCAGAAATGATTGGTACCCAACGTTGGAACCAATGGGAACACATGAAATGGTCGTTCGTTGTCGGCGGCCGAGTGCTCGTAAAGCTTCCAAGTCGGCGAAGCAACGAAGTTGGCGTCCGATACGCCGCACATCCGCGCCCAACGTCGTCAGCAGTGTCGTCCGCGGACGGCTCCTGAACGGCGTGGTGCCTACTACAAAGTAGTTGTCAATCGTAAGCTGAGCTGGAGCATCGGAACATACGAAGCACGAGCCCAAACAGACGCAATCGAGCTGTCAGGACGGTTTCGCTAATTGGCCGGCAAGTGATGTCGGTGGTACTTGTCGAGGCGATCCAGCTCTGCCTTCGTTATGCCCCATGTTTCTATGTTGCACGTCAGCACGGGCACAACGAACGACTCATATAGCCTTAGCCGCAGTTGCAGGCTGGTCTCAGCCGCACTGTCAACTGCAGCTGGAAGGCGACTTTTGCCAGCTGTTTTCGGCGTGCGACATTTTCCGCATCGCCGAGGAGCGACCTATGCTTCCGAGTCATCCTACTTTCATCAGCAAATATTCCTACCCATAGCTATGTTGATAAACAAATCCTTAAAGTGAAGGTATTGTTCCCGATGAAATAAAAATGGCAAAAATTATATCTGTCTACAAGTTAAAAGCCACAAATGAATTTTCCAACTATAGACTTATATCCTTGCTACTATTTCAAAGATATTGAAAAAGGTGGTACGTAGTAGGACTTACAACTTTCTATAAAAAATAATATATTCAATGAGAATCAATATGGTTTCCGCGCGAAACACTTTACCACCAATGCCGCAACATTCCTTATTATTGATTTTGTAAACGCTTTAAGAAAATATTAAGTGCTGAATGTGTTACTTGATCTAAGTTAAGCATTCGATACAATAGACCACCAATTCTTTTGCATATACTTCATTTCTGTGCGATGGGATAAATGGTTCAAAAGCTATCTAACAAATAGGAAACAATATATTAGTTGTAATAACAGTACTTCGCTTCCCCGTGATATTACGCATGGTGTCCTTGGTCCGTTCTTGTTTATTTTAACAAGATTTAACAAGATTTGCGATCCAAGCCAAAGGCCCAGATGGCAAGTGGACAAGGAAGCCATTGGCTTATCGAGAGTCCAAAATTTATATACAAACGATCTACCTTTGTGTCTAAACAAAAGTAAATCCATATTATTTGCGGATGACACCACCGTATAATGAGTGTAAAACTAATTAATGATTTATACACAAAATTGAAAAGACAACTCGAGGTCTTAGCTGATTGGTTTCATGCAAACAAGCTACATTTAAATGTATCTAAGACAAAATATATATTACTGAATATCGTAATTTATGTATATAATCAGATCAACACCAATACAGAATACCATTAGGATAATGCCATACCAATTGTCTATTTTATATAACGGTTCAGCGGCCATCTTGGACATTGTGGCCATTCCAAGTGTTCCCATTGGTTCTTCCAACGTTGGGTTCCAATCATTTCTAATTCTACAGATAATAAATTCCACGTCCACCAACTGTCATGCTTTTATCGTGATTTGAACAAAATAATTCCGTATGTGTTGCGGCCATTTTAGAAATAACGGTCATTTCAATGGTGTTCCCCACATTGGCAACCAATAATTTTTGATTGTACATAAAATAAAGTACAAGTCCACCACATTTCATGCTTCTATCACTATCTTAACAAAGTAATCCTGTATGTGTTGCAGCCATCTTGGAAATGGCGGTCATTTTCATGGTGTTCCCATTGGTTACAACGCTCGTACCAATAATTTATGATTCTAAACATAATAAACTGCACGTCCACCTATTGTGATTTTAGCAAAAGAATCCCGCATATTTGGCGGCCATGTTGATAATGGCGGTCATTTTAATGGTGTTCCCTGATTTTGCGTGTAATACAGCACATATCCACCAAAAGTCATACTTCTAAGAAAACGTTCATAATTTCGAGCTTAACGGCTGCACTATAATTCGTCACAGTGGAATTCTAGCTGCATCGATTTCCTTCAACTGTCAGTTTTAGAATACACTGTGAGACAACTACTAGCGTGATATTCTTTATTGCATTTCCATAACTCCAAGACCATGACTTTTATTTAGCTTTAATTATTGCTGGATGCGACGCAGGGTGGTAGATTAGGTTCTACCGATTCGTTCCTCATAAGCGAACTAATATAATTTTCTACAATGTCCTTGTCTTAAAAATGCTTGGGCACATAACATCGTATCAGCAATAGTTTGTTTTACCTGTAAATGTGCTTTTCAGTTCGCCGATTCTTTCAACCTCATCCCCCACAAGTGGCTGCTGACAAACAATGATTGTTCCGCCTTGTGGTAAGTGCCTCATTTGCATTTGCATTTAAATATACATTATGAATTGTGCCCCGAATACGATATTTTTACAACAAAATCCTAGTTTATTTAGTGAATTAATGTTCGCATATCTCCTTACTTCGTATCGGCATGTATGTGTGTGTGTGCGTGCGTGCGTGCGTGCGTGCGTACGTGTGTGTGTGTATACCAGTGCAATAATTGTAGGTACAAAGACTCCAGTCACCCCGTCGGTGCTTTCAGCGTGAAGGAAATTATGTTCAGTCATACACACGAGACGCTACCGATTTCTGTGTTTGTATTCACTCTTTGTTCTTTAAGTTAACTTATTTCGTTATATGTAAAGTAATATAATCAACTTATATCAACTTTAAGTTAGTGGTGGATGTGATTTACGACGACAACTTTTCAATGAAAAAGTGTGACCATTTAATATTTTAACAAGATTTAACAACACATTATTTTGGTGAAATTTATTTATTTGGTAGAAACTTATAAGCAATATGTTTTATTTATGCTTTAAAACGTATGATTCTTAGGTCTTATATCGACATTTTCGAAAGTTATAGTTATTGGTTGTGTTTCGTTAGTTTCATCTTAAATGCCCTGTTAAGTAGAAACACACACACACACACACACACACACACACACACACACACACACACACACACACACACACACACATATATATATATATATATATATATATATATATATATATATATATATATATATATATATATATATATATATATATATATATATATATATATATATATATTCTAAATTGTAGAATATGTTCGTGTTGTCTTGTTCACGTGTGCTATCACAATTCACGAGCGTTGAAATAAAGAAAACGGACAACCAACTAGACCTGAGCCAAACTAGTGAGCTGAAACCCCGGCAATCCGTGACATACCTGGGGACTGTCGTCCGGTATTGAGATTTCGGCGGGGAAACATAACATTTTGCTCAAAACTGTGAATAGCAGGTGGCACCATTGACATGACAACAAAGGACTGTCGTTGTATAGTAATACAAATATTGGAGAAAGTGTAATTACCACTACTACCTCTATATACCACAGCTACCAATAACACTGCTACTACTACGATATACCATCACTACCGTTACCGCTGTTTCTAGCACTGGGAATTCCACTTGGTCGAAAGTTCCGCTCCCTCAAGTTGTGGTTTGTGTTGCGGCTGTATGGCGTCAAAGGCCTGCAGGCACATATCAGAAAGGTATATCCCGCATAGTCGTCGTCGTCGTCGTCGTCGTCGTCGTCGTCCGAATTGCTCTTTAGATCAGCTGAACATCCAATAGTAGCTGGTCTTCATCTGGTTTTGTGTGTACATTTTACAGTGTCATGCTGCTGCAAATGCGTGTACAAATGTACACATATGGCTTAATGCACAGTAACACGCACACCTGCGTGTTACCGCCAATTATATACGTGTATATACGTCACATATACGTCTTCTTCTTTATTATATTGACTAGCAAATATGCCCATCCTCCGGACGGGGTAACTTGGTCGTTCGTGTTTACCAAATCAGGATTCACAACATTGTCATAGAAATATCCATCTATTCCTTGACACTTGGTGCGGCCAGTCAAATATCTATCGAGAATGCGACGTAATACTGGCAGTAACGTTAACGTGTAGCGAAGCCTTGCCCTCATATATGACGTAACTATGGACAATCGAAAAAAGACGCATGACGTTGTCAACAATTGTACGTAATTGTTCACGTAGCGTTGCGGACAGCTGCACGTAATAACTACAAGGGGTAATTCGATTGTTTGTAGAAAGGGTAATAGCGGGTTGAATTTCGAAAAAAATAAATCCAGACGACCCGACCGTGGGGACGTAGATGAACCCCTGAAAGCTTGACGCCCCAGATGGAAAGCGTCTAGGGGGAGTAACATAACATACATATGTAGTATACTGATTATACTGACCTGACCTTTGACCTGGATTGTAGCATGTTCAGCTGGCCCGTGAGTTTGCTGAACTGTTGACAGCCGACAACAGATTCCAAGTGGCAAACACCGTCAAACACGGCCTCGTCTGCTTCAAACTTCGACAGGTATGCCACAGTGACATTCATAATATGTTGTTTACGGTCGTATCGTATTTGTTTTACATTCAGACCCACTCCGCAATTAGTGTTGTCCTTCGCAAATCAGGTTCGTTGACGTTCAAATTTGTAGTGTGTGAATAATTTAAGTAGTTTGTGTAATTAAAGACTGCATATTTTTTGTTAAAAGCTTGATCGTTTGATCACGACTTTTGTCCTTTTTCGCCGAATTTTGACCGGATCCGGTCAAAAATAATAGAACAGTTTGTCCGATATGTTCATGAAAATTGTATTTAAAAAACCTACAAATGAAGAAGATATTACGTACGCTTGATTTCCGCGTAACGACACGAGCAAAAACATTGAATCGAGGAAGGACCTATTCAATAAGGCTTATAATGGGCTTCCATCGTCGATGAAGACCCAATGTTTTTAACCTTGCGTTTCCCCATAGTTACTCGACGTTCACAGCCAGTTGTTGGCGATTAGGAAGTGATATAGGTGTTGTGAAAATATTATATTGTATTGCGTTGAGTACTCCATAACTCTCGGTAAGCTAATGGCTTCCTTGTCCACTTGACATCCGGGTATTTTGTCTTGGATGACAATCTAATTAAGGTTTACCTGACAGCTTCTATCAGCAAAGGTGTCTACTTTCTACGGCTCATTGTCTCTGCGAGGATCGCCGAGTCTTCCGATATACAATATTCCTGGAACGCGAAGTTGCTACGGCGACACTGGAAAATATGAAGAGCTGTGCAAAATAAATAACAATTCCTTCCTGTGGCAGAACATGCCCCATGTGTGCATTAGAGGGACACTCGTTTTACTACTAGGTTCTGCACTGGGACTGTCGGTAGCACTACATCATGCCGGGCTCTCCTTAATCACCGCGTAGGTTCATCTAACCAGCACCAAAATAAAGTAAAATAGAGTAACGTAAATAATAAAAATCATAAATAATAATAATCATTCCCTTCCTGCTCCAGAACATGTTTCACATGTGCATTAGAGGGACACTCGTTTTAATAATAGGTTCTGCAAAGAGACTGTCGGTGGTACTACATCATGCCGGACTTTCCCTAATCACCGCGTACGTCCATCTTATCAGTACCGCCACGCAAACCGCCAACTCCAACACAGCCACGTTTAGCGTTTCTTTTTAGGGTTAAGGTTAATGCTAAGGTAAATGTCACTATTAAATTGAAGTTAGTGTTGTAGAATTCTGCTGAGTAATGCAACAACTCCATCAGTGCCATGTTGTACTAAGGGAGAAAAACGGGCTTAAAGTTTGATCAGTATGTGCTACTGCATACAATACCACATAATAAAAGTGAAAAAGCGAGGACTTTGTATCGATTCGGTTGTAATCACTATAGCGAAGAGAAAGACATTGCTTATCTAAATTATGCCTAAACCTAGATTATGACACACATTTACTAATGGGTGTTGTTGCATAAAGCAGTACAATTAGGGATGTAATATATAACAATATTTATAATTATTATTAGAATTAGGTATGGTTAGTGGTAGTGCATGATTAAGTAATTCGTACTGATGATGAGGCAGGTAGACTGATATTAAGACATTTAATGTCGCCATCATAGAAGTCACCATGTTAATGTTAACACAAACATAAAAAAATCAACTGTAATTGTGTAAATGTTATCATTGATAAAATATGTAACATTAGTAGCAGTCTGTATTATGTTGTGTGTATTCTCTGTTGCAAATGTATGATTGGCACTCGAAGTAAACGTTTTACTTTATTCAACGAATTTGTTAATTAATCTAACTTGAGAAATTTCCATTCTTAGTAAATGGCATACTAACAGTAATTAATCGAATTCCTCTCTTTTGGAATTTAAAATACGCTGTTCTTGATCATCCCACGTCATTGTGTACTATAATTTTTTAGATTGACCTTAACAAGATTACCACTCAGGGCAAAGGCCCAGGTGCAAGTGGACAAGGAAGCAATTGGCTTATCGAGAGTTCAACATTTTTAATCTATGTGTAATCTGCCCTCCTGAGATATGTTTCAACTTTGTTTTTAAACATATTCACCCAGCTAGCAGTTACACAATAACATATTTCTATCAATATTTATATACCCAATATCTTACAAAATTCCTTGTCTCTAGGGTTGTTAAACCACATTCTATTAGTCGTTCTTCATAACTAAGGTCTCTCATTTCTGGAATCATTTTAGTTGCTCTCCTCTGTATTCTTACAAGCGTATATATATATATATATATATATATATATATATATATATATATATATATATATATATATATATATATATATATATATATATCCTTCTAACGCTTTGATCTCCAAGCTTGTATACAGTATTCTTAACGAGGCCTAACTATTGGTTTATACAGAGGTATAATTAGTTTTATTCCATGTATGTTATATTTTTTATCAACCCAATAATTTGATTACATCTTAAAGCTGCAATGCCAGACTGCTCTTAAACTTTCATATCAACATTTACCTAGCACATAATCTCCCATTTCTTAGTTTACATCCAAGTTCCCTGCCTGTATGTAGCGTCACCGGCAAATTTCAGTATGTTACTTGTTATATTATCGTACAATTCATTGATATATATTAAGAATAATAAAGGTCCTAATACTGATCCTTGCGGTACCCCACTCAAAATTTATTTCCAGTTTAAAACTTACCCATCTACTACAATACACTGTTTTCTGTCAGTCAGCCATTGTTCTATCCTGGTGGTTATGCCATCCCCGATATGGCTTGTAATTTAAAACTGCTTCCTCAAGCGTGTTACTGAAAACCACACCATAGACTGGGGCGGAGGTGAAAATTGTAGACAAGGAACCTAACCGAAGAATCCGGCATATCAAGGAAGCCATCTGGATCGGGAAAACTAGAACACCCATCAACAGAGACGAGGGCAATTACGAACTGCCTCGTGTGTACGATGACGTCATTCAGCGTCATCGGTACTGATGAAGTCGACGTGATACGTTGATGAAAGCCTGTACCAAGTAAATCAAACACACCTTGGATGTGTAAAATGAAAGTTCTCTGATTTGTTTCCTCAACTGATTTAGCTTATCGCATATCCGGTTCAATGGTGTCCAAATATGTAATGTGTGAATAGTTTATGTAACATCCGCAGTCGTTGTGATAATAAAATGCATATTTTTGTTCAAATCCTCGAAAGAATTTATTTTAGTCGTTTGATCTTGTAATGATCAAAATAGTCGATATCTAAAATGGTAAGCAATGTGTAGGTTAATCTGATCATGGGCGTGACTTTTATCCTCTCGCGGATCACATGACAAAGTTACACCATTTCACCAAGGAAGAAATTCTTGATTTTTCAACGATTCTATGTTCACTTCATTTAATGCTTGGACAAGCATTACCTAATTTAATAGTTTGTCTGATGATTTCAGAAAACGTCACACAAAAGTTGCTCAAACGAGCTAGTATGTTGCTGTGGGTACTATACAGGTTTGGTTTGTTTGCGAAATTAATTTTAAATGAGACTAGCAAAAAAAATTAATTGATTAAACACCTTTAAGTAGTAATCTTTGATGTGTCACTTAGATAATAATATTCAACGGTAAAACATGGCTAGGTTTAGTTAAAATTCTCAATTGTTAAGTGATTTTATTAACTTGTCGCGGAATGTAGAATTATAATGTAGGGCCGAGTGTAAGGTCAACGGCAGTTTAAGTGATTACTCAAAATAACTAACCGATACGGCAGGTGGCAGCACCGTGCACCCGTTCTACTAATTCCGACTTTAATTTAAAAGACCGCAGGATGTTGCGTACCTATAAGAAGTTAGCAGTTAGTAGGCATATCGGCGCAATGATTCTCACCCGCGATGTCCCATCATGCTAAAATCCCGCCACTGAAACGAACACTGGTTGAGCTCAGTGTGACGACCACTGCTGCACAAAGACGGTAAAGAACACACTGCGTCATTGATTGCAACAAAACGACCTACACAGTAAATTCGGCTATAGGTGACAGTTTTATCTGCGCTGTAATTTAGAATACCTTTACCCAGTGGAAAACTGAATTAACAGGGAAGTGGGAACAGTTGAGAGGAAAAGCTGCCGATAGGGAGCAGTGGAAACGGACAACAATCAAAACGTTGCAGCAGTACACAAATTAGTCGGCGTCACTCCTCCATGAAGGGAACTACGAAGCATAACATTAATTTACTCTGACGTTTACAGGCAAAAACAACTAATTACACAATAAACTATTTTGAGGCTCAAAGAATTCCATCGAAGTCACTGGAAATTGTGTTACATAAAGTGTCAAATGTTTTCTTATGGTCAATAAAATAATTAAATTCAACCATTAGTGTTATAATCAAATATACTCTAAATGTATACATCAATCAACGCGGAAGTTGAATGAGTGATATGCATATGTCGTCTTCGTCTTAGCGACTAGTCTCTTTTAGGATGAGTTCACCGGAAAGGTAGCAAACTAGTCCCACCAAGGTCAAACAAATAAAATAAAGTTATCTGGGGAAACATGTTTACGAATTCAATGTGCAGATATATCAAATAGGAAATGTATGAGGCGAAGCTCATAAAAAGTTGAAAAATGTGAACAACCATTTTGCTAATTCCGCATCATACATATGCCTTCAAATGCTCCCAGATGATAATATTCCTACTTCTTGTAATATTGATGCTTGGGCTGTATGATTTGCCAAGGCGTTTTGGGTTGGCGCCGCGCCATGCCCCCAATCGTAACGCCGGCCTGTCCGGTGACTGGCTTCGAAGCGCCTTGCCCTGCCTGGGCGCCGGCATGCAGCTCAAAAGGTCTTCGGTCCGCCGGCCTCGGCCATTTTACAGTGTGCACTAAAGGCGCATTTAAAAACTTAAAGAATATGGGTTGACATTTCATTAAAATGACAAGCTAAACGACCTATTCATGGCTGCCATCATTACAAGCGATGCTTCGTTGTTATCACGTGGTATATCATGTGGCCGGCATAAAACGGAAATTCACAACAGATGAATACGACAACGGGTGAATACAGACAGTGAACTACGCACCTGTGTGTATTCCGGATTAAATGGTTACAGTATATATGGTGTGGAGAACATAGGACTATTAACATTGGTTCACACGAAATGATGCTATATTGGAGGAAACAAACGTGGTACCAGTGTTTCTTGGTAGGATTTATTTTGAGGGTAGACAATACGTGTTTCACCTAAGTTTATGTATAGCCGACATAGGCAATGCATTGAAGAAAGAAGAAAAAGCCCAAGTCTCCAGTAGTATAATGTTCCTACAAAACCATGCCATGACAAAAATAAGTTACGTTATGCTAAACTGTAATTGGAAGAAGTTACATAAGTTGCTTTCGTGCAGCATCCAGAACCTGGCTGCACAAGAATGACAGGCGGTTCGCCCATTGAGCCTAACCATGGCGTCTAAATAAAATGTGTTGTTGTACTGGAAACATTTTTATCTGTCAAATTACACATTTTTCACACATGTCATGTGATAGTTTACTCCCAATTCTGCCCTCCTGCCCACAAAATATTTTCACGCGCATGAATTTGCCCCTTTTCAGATTCAACACCATGACCTTTTTTAATCGTGTGCATCAGAACATAATTTACTACGCCTGTAAACATGTATTATTGTTTCGGTACATTTGTTTATGTAAAAAACTCATGTTATGATCTATTCCGACGTCGAATGTGCAGATATGACTCGCGTCGAGGCTCAAGCGCCATATTTCTCTTTTCGCATTACAATAAATAATGAAATCATAATTAATAAATGACCTAACAAGTGCTGACACTCACCTTCTAAGTCATTGTAGAAGCCAGATAACATATATAAAATAGGCATATTGGGGTGTTGTGAAGCATTCATTTATTTGTTCGCTCACATAATGTTTAGCGTAGGCTATGACATCTATGTCCATGCTGTAAATGACATATATGTCCATGCTGTAAATGACATATATGTCCATGTTATAACTGACATATATGTCCATGCTGTAAATGACATCTAATCTATGTCTATGCTGTAAATGACATATATGTCCACGCTGTAAATGACATATATGTCCATGCTGTAAATGACATCTATGTCCATGCTGTAAATGACATCTATGTCTATGCTGTAAATGACATATATGTCCATACTGTATATGACATATATGTCCATGCTGTAAATTACATCTATGTCCACGCTGTAAATTACATATATGTCCATGCTGTACATGACATCTACATCTAAGCTGTAAATGACATCTATGTCCACGTTGTAAATGACATATATGCCCATGCTGTAAATTACATCTATTTCTATGCTGTAAATGACATATATGTCCATGCTGTAAATTACATCTATGTCTATGCTGTAAATGACATTTATGTCCATGCTGTAAATTACATATATGTCCATGCTGTAAATTACATCTATGTCTATGCTGTAAATGACATATATGTCCATGCTGTATATGACATATATGTCCATGCTGCAAATGACATATATGTCCATGCTGTAAATGACATATATGTCCATGCTGTAAATGACATCTATATCTATGCTGTAAATGACATCTATGTCCATGCTGTAAATGACATCTATGTCTATGCTGTAAATGACATATATGTCCATGCTGTAAATGACATCTATATCCATGCTGTAAATGACATCTATATCCATGCTGTAAATGACATATATGTCCACGCTGTAAATGACATCTATGTCCATGCTGTAAATGACATCTATATCTATGCTGTAAATTACATCTATGTCCATGCTGTAAATGACATATATGTCCATGCTGTAAATGACATCTATGTCCATGCTGTAAATTACATATATGTCCATGCTGTAAATGACATATATGTCTATGCTGTAAATGACATCTATGTCCATGCTGTAAATGACATATATGTCCATGCTTTAAATGACATCTATGCCCATGCTGTAAATGACATATATGTCTATGCTGTAAATGACATATATGTCTATGCTGTAAATGACATCTATCATTTAAATATGCAGCATAATGCTTATATCAAATCACTATATTTGATGCATTTGCTAATCCCACTGGTCTAATTTAAAATTAAATAAATTTAACACCACACGTGACATTACGTATAACTTTATTTTGACACAGCAGATCATCCAAACAGCAACAACAGCAGTAGCCAAATTACAAGGAACACCACGGCTGTAGAGATTGGGGATGGTGTTGACGTAGCCACATATGACATTGGACTGTTGCGGATGAGAGCATCATCAATCCTGTCGCCAGTCACCACCTCAATGAAAAGAAAGAGCAGAATTATACTTCAACCATTGATGACCTTTACGCCATCTATCTGCAAAAACAGATCGACCTTCAAGACATACAAACAATAAAATTTCAGCTTGGAATTAAACTTCTACAAAAGAAGTTAGCACAGTGGTAACCTACCACAGAGAAAACAACATGGCGTGATGGGGGGATTTAGTATAAGAAATAGCGACATGACATTATTTTAATTTGAACTTGAGTTATTGACTATGTGTTCTGCTTCAATTGTGCTTAGTCAGTTAGATTGTGTGTGCGTGCGTGCGTGCGTGCGTGCGTGCGTGCGTGCGTGCGTGCGTGCGTGCGTGCGTGCGTGCGTGCGTGCGTGCGTGCGTGCGTGCGTGCGTGCGTGCGTGCGTGCACATATGCGTGCTGACAGCGAAAGATATAACAGCTAATACTGTACAATGGGTATGCATTATGAGTGTATTAATTATTAGCTAGTTGAATTAGCAATGCCGCAGATTTAATGTGTAGATTTTAGATGGTTCGTAGTGTATTTTTAAATATATTTGTCTGATATTTTTTTATTTTAGCAGTTACATACGGCCTTACAGAGGAGGTAAGGTGACATGACGTAGGGAGACAGGACGAAAGGAGACGAGAAGGAAAAAAATGGAAGGAAAGACAAATGGATTGAAGGAAAAGGGAGAGAAAACATTAGAACGTTATGTATCCAACGAACTGCGCCGTCACATTGACGCCAACGGCTTCAACGACCCGTTCCAGAGCGCGTACCGGCCGAGACACAGCAGGGAGACGGCTCCCGTCCGAAGACATGACGCAGGCAATTGATTCACGGCGTGGCGTTTTGCTTGTACTATTAGATCTAAGTGTAGCATTCGACACACTAGATCACAGCATCCTACTGCTTCGACTTCGTGATATCGGACTAACCCAGACAGTGTTTACATGGTTCAATAGTCCCACCAAGGTCAAACGAATAAAATAAAGTTATCTGGGGAAACATGTTTACGAATTCAATGTGCAGATATACAAAAATAGGAAATGTATGAGGCGAAGCTCATAAAAAGTTGAAAAATGTGAACAACCATTTTGCTAATTCCGCATCATACATATGCCTTCAAATGCTCCCAGATGATAATATTCCTACTTCTTGTAATATTGATGCTTGGGCTGTATGATTTGCCAAAGCGTTTTGGGTTGGCGCCGCGCCATGCCCCCCAATCGTAACGCCGGCCTGTCCGGTGACTGGCTTCGAAGCGCCTTACCCTGCCTGGGCGCCGGCATGCAGCTCAAAAGGTGGTCGGTCCGCCGGCCTCGGCCATTTTACAGTGTGCACTAAAGGCGCGTTTATAAACTTAAAGAATATGGGTTGACATTTCATTAAAATGACAAGCTAAACGACCTATTTGTTTACACGGTGTTTACATGGTTCAAATCATACCTCGCAGGCCGAACTAATGCAATAAATATACGCGAAGCAACTTCAGCGTCGAGACTTATTCATCACGGTGTTCCGCAGGGCTCGGTTCTAGGTCCGATGCTATTCAACATGTACATTCTACCTATCGCCGACATCTTCGAACGCCATCAGATCCCGCTACCACATATATGCGGACGACAATCAACTATACGCTGCGTGTCCGTCGCTGAACCATGATGACGCACTACGGACAATCGACGAATGTGTATGTGACATAAGACGCTGGCTGAACTGCAACCATCTCATACTCAATGAGACGAAAAAGAAGCCATCATTTTTCGTTCTACCACCGTCCGTTCGCCTTCTGCTATGTCCACTATCGATGTGTGTGGGTCCGCCGTATCACTGACGCCCACGGTTCGTGACATCGGCGTTGTACTTGATAGCTGACTTGACATGTCGGCTCAAGTATCGAACGCTTGTTGTGCTGCTTATTTTAGTTTATTTCGAATTGCTCATATACGAACAAGCCTTTCCATTACAGCGTGCAAGACTCTTGTTCGCTCCCTCGTTACATCGCGGATCGACTACGGGAACGCTTTACTGTATGGCATCTCCGACCGCCTCTTGCATCATCTTGAGATGGTACAGCGGTCGGCGGCCAGAGTTGTTTTGCGGATTAGGCGGGGCGACCGGCGAAGCATGACGGCAGTGCTGCAACAACTCCACTGGTTGCCGGTCAAGAATCGCATTGAATACAAATAACTCGTCATTGTGTTTCGCGCCCTTCATGACCGGACGCCGGCGTACCTCGCCTCGCTCATCACGCCGTACGTTCCACGCCGCTTTTGAATGAACATTGATAGTTTTAGCTTATCTTGGCTTAGTACATATTTTTAATGAAGTTTAAGCCTTATACATATACATTTAATTACGCACATTTTAGTCCATTTAGTCATTGTAAACACCCTTGAACAGAGTTGTACTTTGTATATGAGTGTAAAAATAAAGTGCATTATTATTATTTATAATTGCCTAATAAGCCCGAAACGGACGTGTAAAATATGTTTTCTTACCGAATTGTCAAAACATTAGCAAGTTATGTACAGGACTTAGATAACTTACTTAAGAGTCATGAAAATATATGCAAAACTTATAATTGCTTCCTCAACTGATTTAATCAAATCCGTTTAAATGGTGTCCACATATGTAATATGTGAATAGTTTATGTAATATCCGCATATTCGATTTAATAAAATGCCTATTTTTACAAATCATCGAAAGAATTGACTTTATTCGCTGTATCAAAATAGTGAATATCCAAAATGGTAAACACTGTGTGTGTCAATGCTGATCATGGGCGTGACCTCCATCCTCTCGCCGATCACAAGACAAGGTTACGAAATTGCACCAAGGAAGAACATCGTGATTTGTCAGCAATTCTATTTTCACTTCAGTTAATGCTTGAACAAGCATTAACTGACAAGTACATATCGGATTCACTGAGGTAAACAATCTTTCAGTGTTATATGACCGGCGTGACCGACGTGACCGGCGTGACCGGCGTGATCGGCGTGACCGGCGTGAATGGCATGACCGGCGTGACCGGCGTGAATGTTGCAGTCGCATACTACATTTACACGACCGTATGAATGGAAAACTAAAAACAAACTGTTGATAAACATAGTATCGCTCGTTGTGTACCGAATTGGCGTAAACAGTCAGAAAACGTCAGTGGGGTCGGTCACGCTCGAACACTCGCCTGAATGAGTATCTCCACGGAAACATGGAGATCCCGATTTGGGTGTTTTCATACATGTGCGTAACGGAAAGATAATGGTAGCGTCGACCGAACCATACGAAGGCGAACCACGCGTAACAAATCGTTCGGGGGTGGAGGTGGACATGCTGTGCTGCGCTGTGCTCTGCCTCCACGTCTGCCTACTGCTGGCGTCGTTGTTGTTGGGGGTGGCTTTGAGCCAAACCCTGGCCCGTCACACCATCAACGAATGCCACGTCACCGAACAATAACGTTAGGCTCACTTGTGTACATTCCAACAAGACAACTGACGAACATCGATCAATTACATGTTCAGTGTGTAACTGTAAAATACACCTGGCATGTTTGAAGAAGGCACGATACCTTGAAGGACAAGGATGGCGCAGCCAGGACCCGCCACTATACCTGGGACAATTTAACTCACAGTCGTTTCTGTTTCGATGTCTGTGTTGACAAGCAACCCGACAGCGTCACACAACACGACAACCTCATAGCTACTATACGCTGCATGGAGCACACATTTTACATATTAACGACTAACATAGTTGGCTCAATCCCAGACTCCGATACATGTGACCTCCCTACTCCAACACTGCCGAAATAACAGCAAAAGCCCGTCCAACGACGCTCCCAACCCATAACACATACAACGTGTATTTCGAGTCCAGAAACAGCAAGCAAACGAAAGACCTCCACTTACGAAAATCACCTTCCTGAATGAAGCCCCAGAGACGAAGTTCTCATGTACAGAAAGCATCTCCGATATGATGCCGATTTCAGCAGAGTGTACATCAGGCCATCATTGCCAAAAGAGACCCGTCAACCCCGCGACAACGTCTACAGCTACGACCGTGTAGACTGGACGACCACCGTCCTTACATCCAGTCGACCCACTTATCCTGGAAGCTGCTGTCAGTGCTCGACGCACAGCAGCGACAACCGTCAGCCGCCCCCTTACGCGAAGATTTACTATCATCGATTGCATAACTGAAAATGCTTTAACCCACCATATATATTTCCCAACCCGAGGTACTAAAACGTTAGATTTTGTACTTTCTAGCGATCCATTGGCTGTGGCACAGTTTCTGCAAATGATAATTTTCGCTTTCTAGATAGTGCAGGCGATCACGTGGCACTACTTCTCTCTCTCAACGTATCTTTTAGAGTTTTGTTCCACCCACGGCACAACATACTAAGAATCATTACGACTTTAGGCGTTATGATATAGAATTATAACTATGCATGCATACACTGGCCAAGACTAGTTGACGGAAGAGTGCTGCTCTTTTATTATTTGATAACATTTTATTAGAGTTTTGTTAGAAGTATCCGTTCCTGAATATAACTTAACAACACACTACGCACGCTCAAATGTTGCTTTATTGGATGCCATGGGGCTGTTCAGCATTAATTATCAGCATTTTCACAACAGTGCGCAGAGTAATCTTTTTCAGACCACCCTCTGCTACAAAAACATATGTTCAATAGTTATCAACACTTCAGAACCAGCCACGGCAACACTTCCCTGTCGTGTTAAATATAACCTTTGTGTTTCCTTTTCTCCACGACACTTCAGTATTTAGAGAGTTGCTTAAGAATTTACGTTTACAGTTCGAAAAAAATGGTTGCCTCGCTATGCTTAGAGCAGGGTATTAACTATTTCCTCCGGGAAAGGGGGATCCCACCGTAATTTCCCCGTTTTCGGCAAATCAGTGTGTAAGTTAGTTATCAGGGTTTCCGAAAATAAAGAAGCACGTTTTTATTTTTGTGAAAATATAATATTTGAATAATTTCTAACGCGATCGAGCACGCGTTGGCATACTTTCCTGTAGATACGCGATTGTTTCGGCGCATGACAAAACAATCGCGAAAAAGTGTTAACTTTGTTCAAATTATGTCAACCACTCGTGTATATTAATAGTAAATCACGATACGTAAACAATTTATTTTTTCCGTTTTGATGCAGGTTCGTAAAACACTGCGTCAGCATTGGACACGCATGTCACAATGGGGCAAGCTGTGCTTGCAGACATACGTGAGTCGCGGCTCTGGTCGTTAGCTGCTCTGTGATGACGTCACTCGCAGTCCATGAGACAACTTTACAGATGACATCGTTTCTAATTGACAAATAGAAGCTTAATTGTGTTGTTTCCTTGTAGCATTGTCGACGACTCACTGCAGCAGATGATCACTGCAGAAGCTCACATTTAGAGAGTATTAAAGTCATGTGCAAAAGCTTGCTTTTTTCCTTTACTGTAGCTACGAAGTACAGTGCCGAGTTTTCCAGTAACATGTTTCTGTTACATTGGTGCTACTGGTGTATATTTAATCGACGACTTCACCGCTACTATGTGGGTAATTGGCATTGACAGCGCACTGTATGTGGTGATATTCGTTGTAGCACACGGCATGATGCCCGTGCTGATAAAAACCGACATTGCACTGGAACGGACTACTTTCTCTATAATGGCGTGCCATAGAATGTGTCACATTGTCGTCTGCTGGGTCTAAAAATAGTTCCTAATTCTTACATTTCTTTGTTACCCATTCGTTTCTAATTACGGCAGGTTTTAATGCAGAAAGTGTAGTTCATCGAATCAAGCAGAGCTGTTCTCGACAACATCAACCAACTAAATTATTTCCTAGTAACCAGTTGTTAAGGCAAATAACATGACAGGTAAATTACCGTTTTATGCATTACATAGCCCTATGTTTAATTGAAATAAATACTTTATAAAAACGATAATTGGTTTTGTGTACTCGTTGCTTCAGAATGCTGTATTGGGCTGGCAACCTCGTCCAATATAACATTTAGAAGTAACTCTTGCATATAACCAAGTATCGTTCAATAAGTGTATTATATTGTCTCGTTCGAACCGTGTGTTATTATAACATGATCGGTTGGTTGGTTGGTTGGTTGTTTGGTTGGATGGTTGGATGGTTGGATGGTTGGATGGTTGGTTGGTTGGTTGATTGGTTGGTTGGTTGGTTGGTTGGTTGGTTGGT
>BSQZ01000029.1:5645000-5667500 GCA_033239005.1 Lamellibrachia satsuma | reverse complement strand
CGATTGACAGAAGTAGGTGGACTTGAACACTGGTCCTCTCCACTGCCAGTGCGTCGCTGTCACTGACGTGATAAATCTTCTCCGGTTCAAGTAACTCAGGATAATCGTTCTACTTATGAGTAATGTTAACACGTATTGACAATGACAACTTGAAAGCGATGTATCGCTACATTAAACGACGAGACGAAGAAATAAACACCTTGCTTCTAACAAATGGTTTACATTCAAAGTTGGCCGCATTCCAGTAATACGATTAGGCCTACTGCACAATTAATGCAACAACCTGTCGTTTCGGCAGTAGCCAGTGAGTCACTTCGACAACTCCGGCAGCTATATTTATGTTTACATACCACACTACAAAGTGGCAGAACGTGTGAATGTTTATGTTGCTGAACTACCGTCTTCAAAAATAGCATCAACCTTTGTGTGCATACCGTTTGACTGCTTTGCAACAAGACCACGTTCAAACAACTCTACAAAATGCGGTACCAAACGGTTGGGCGTGTTTTATTTCTAGCTCATGGTCAGCACTCCAGAAGATATTCACAGGCCACGCAGTAGCAATAGCAGTACCAGTAGTAGAAACAGTAGCAGTAGCAGCATATATACCTAAATTCCCGAAGGCACTTACCGAAACCAGTTTGTGGATTTTTGCCGGTAGATGTCAGGCCGCGTGACATAATTTTGGCTAAACAAACCAGCTTCGCCTACGTCGGTTCCTAGGCACATAACTTTTTGCAAGATTTAGATCATGCGAAATGTCGAACGACGCCGATTCTGACGGTGCAACTGACATCATTCCGTACATGTGCTAGTCAACAACGCGGTTACTGTAACAAAAACGAAGTTAGCAGCAACAGCGAATTATGTCAAATAACGTCTTATTTATTGACCGAAGCCTTCGGATTCTCGCCGCAGTAAACGAATGCCCGGGATCAAATACAATATAAATGTCATGTAATTACAATAATGTTGTTTTGTAGTACCATGCATATTTGTAGGTCAAACTTTTTTTCAATGTCATCTTTAGTTTACACAAGCTAGTAGACACAGTCATCGAGCTTAGCCTAACCCTAGGCTTGGAAGTTGGACCAGCGGCCTAGTTTGTCTTTGCAGAGGAGAGCTATCTCGCCTTTGTATTGGTTTACCCTGGCCTTGGTTTTGCGATTTGGTCGTAGTACAGTGCACAAAGTGTATTTCGGTCTACGCCTTCTATTATTTAAAATCTATATATATGTTGCAGTGTTTAACAGTGTGTCAATTAATAAAACTAATGTCACACCCAAATCCATTGTTTTTGCCTCACTACAACATATAAGCTTTTTAGCGTACGCAAATGTTCTGTGTTGCTATGAAATGACAATGTTTGTTTGTGGTCGTTTCGCCAGATTGACGTCACACGCCGACTACTTACGGAAATTGCCGAGCGAAATGTCAAATCGCTTGGGGCTTCTTCGTCACTAATATAATTAGGTTTTTTCGAAGAGTAAACTATAACATTAGTTGTTAATGCATTCAAAACTACTAACACAACTGATTGTTATCATATATCACGATTTCTTGAATATTTAAGATATACGACGTACCGCATTAATCAAACACGGTTTGTTTCAAACGAGATGCAAACCGTCGGTTGAATCAGATAGTTAGACTATTGAACTTCAGAAATAGGACAGCATTTTTTGTTTTAATATTTAATAAGGTTTAACAGGAGATGTAACATCCACAGATGGCAAGTTGACAAGGAAGTATTTAGCTTGTCGGTCCATAACTCCCTACTGCCGTGTGTTACATATGGCTAGTTCGTGAGGTATATTTTATATGGTAACTGCTATTTCAATTTACCAAATATGCTAGCCTTATATATTAATTTATACTATTTTTGTGTTTTTTATTTAAATGGACGAACCAATATGGTCCATAACTCCCTATTGCTGTGTTTTACGCATGGCTAGTTCACGAGGTCTTCCTACTGCGCTCGACCAGAATCGTCCAGGCCTGGCGTGTCTTTGTTCTGCTCGGCAATAATGGTTGGGTAGTCACTACCTAAACTGACTTTAGCGTGCACTGCTGGGTCGATCCAGCTCGACGAATGAAAAACAGGGGAGAGGGAGTTGTGGAAAGCATTGCCCCAGGCAGGTGGCCTTATATTGGCCCAGGGGTGGGGCAAGACGGTTTTTGGGGGTGATCTTATTATTTCTCAATGCAAGCAGTTACATTGTCTATTTGCTGCAAATAGTTTTTCAATAGTTAACACATATATCTGTCTATAATACGAATACATTTGCCCATAATAAAATACTTAATAATGATTGTGTTAGGTGCGGCCTGGCATATACACACAAAGGTACAAGTGTCGCGCGTTAACCAAATAATTTGTTTGCTGTTGTGACATCTATAGACATCTCTCCTGGTTTTTTTAGCCATATTGCCCCTCTCTTGGGTGCAGGCATTGATTTAATGGCCAAACCACCCCTCCTACCCTGTACAGTAGTGAGCGGTGTATTGTCCTAAAATACATATTAAGACATAAACATATGTAACCGTTAACCAAACTAAACTTGATTTTTACTATTGTTGCATCCATTGACACTTCTCGTTATCATCTTGAGCCATTTATCGTCTCGGTGCGGGTGCACGTAATGGTTTCCTAGACATAAATCCCCAATCCTGTAAAGCAAATGTGTAAAGCATTTTAGTGTATGCCTTTTATAGTCCATTTAAACTCTTCTTTCTTAATGACTTCTATGCACACAACTAGACCGAGACAACTGTGAATATGTGAATGCTTGTAACTGAAAATACCTTAATAAGATTAATTTTGCTTTTAAACTGTGTATTTCCGTGTTTGCGACTAATGCTTTATGTTACTGTATATTGTGTCTGCACTTTATTTTGAATTGAGTTGAATTGCAATGAACAAGGGGACACAGATTTACCCAGAACGAGTGAACAATAAATAAATGTATCCAACCTTTGCATATGATTTTTAAGAATGTGTTAAATTAATGTAATTTCAAAGTAGGTGACTTAATTATAATTTCATAAATTAAGTTTGTTCAAGTCAAATGTAATTTACATGGCAAACGTGCGTGGTTAGAATTCGTTAGAACACAAAATGGTAGAACATGACAACTAGCACTAATGGTAGATCATGACAACCAGTACTAATGGTAGATCATGACAACTAGCACTAATGACGCGCGGGTTCGTAATGAGATATTGTGGAATAAACCCAGCAGGTTTGACATAAGAAAAATTACCTTCACACAACCTTCCAGTACTGGAACAACCTTACACAGTCAACAAAACTAATAAATTATGACGAAGAAGAAACAAGGGCGTTACAAGGTTAGCATTTATTTAGCTATTCAGAACCCGATGGCAAGTCATCCAAATTACGAAGCCAGGGAAATAAACGGTTTGATTGTGTTTATGACAAAGAAGTGAAGTGTGATTTTTTACGCGCGGACTCAAGTACACCTATGACGAAGACACTTTACTGAATACACGAGCCAGTGGAGACGTTGGTGCAGCGAGCGGCCGCCACAATCGCCTCTATCTTGTTTGGGTGAATGTCAGGTAAAGTCGATACTTGAGGGGATGCTAGCAATGCGAAGAGGCAGAGGGAAGCCACGATAAAGATGACAGAGGGACACCACTGATGTCTTTGGAAAGTGACAGTAGTTGGTAGAATAGATGGAGAAAGACACATATATTTCACAAATATCGTGAATAGGATTTTCAAATTGAAGAGAAGATCGCCAAATGTACTGCTATCATCAAAATACATATTATATATGCATCAAATGATAAGCGTTGTGGAAATGACTTTAAATCCTGTACTCCATTGATATCAACATAATAATAAATTATTTGATGGTTTTTCATCAACAATGAAAAGGCATTTTTCTACTCGCCGACAACTTAACTAGCCCAATTATCAGTTGCAAACTTGCGTACCGTAGTGTAATTTACACAATACATTTTTTATCCGGTTGTTAAATGAGGGATTGCAAATGGTACAACACATGATATATAATTTATGCTTGTTGTTACTGTAAAGGAGTGTTCTTTAGGTCGTGATTACCTGGGCAAATGAACAACGAGTACCAATCCATTACACCCGGCGTTCAGGTCTGTGTTTGCCTTAGGCACGGTATTCTACAAAATACCAGCGATAAATGCAGCTATTTGCGAGCGTTTACGTCCACAACGATTCGCAAACATTGTTCCCCTGATTTCGCCCGACCAGCTGCCCGTCTGCACCTAAATGTGTCCCGCCCCCTAAATTGCCATCAGTACCCGGTAGGGCATGGACGACTGTTGTAGCTACGCCCACTCGCTGTCATTGGTCGCGAGAGTGTGGATTGTGCCTTCAAGATGGCGGAGGTTGTTTGATGCGATAAACTTGGTGGCCGACGCCTTTCTGCAGTCAAAACGTTCGCCAATTCAATACCAAGACGCGTACGCATCGGACAACGTCTGTGTTTCTGCTTGCTAAGGGCCGACGTAAAGCGCCGCATAAACAAAAAACCAAGCCAGGCTAAGTCACAACTTATAACATAGCATAGCACAGCACGTGGTGCTGAAGAGATAATTATTTTTTTACCAAAAAGAAATAGTTATTTAATCTACTGAGAGCAAACAAATTGTTGTTAAACGTGTATTGACTTTAGCTAAATACTTAATTAGTTGCAAGATCTCAAAGGCAGACACACCAGAAATTACAAGTTAGATGGAATGACATAATGTCAAACCAATTCAGCGTTAAGAATGAAGTTCGCCAAAGAGGTGTTATGTCTCCACTTTTATTTGGGGCACCTGGATACACATGGACGGGCTGTTGGATGAAATAAAATACCTTGGTATTGGCTGTTATATTGGCAACATTTCTGCGGAGCTGCTGGATATGCAGATGACATTATACTACTATGTCCTACTAATTCTGGGTAGCAAAATAAATATTGCGGTGTGCGAGAAATATACCAAACTACACGATGTGTTGTTTAATTGGATTTATGTCTGATTTAATGTCTGAGTTTGGTTCATTTCAAACTGTCGACAAAAACAAATTGTTTCATCAGTATTGTTGTGCATTGTACGGTTCCCAAATATGGCCACTGTGGCATGTGTTAGAAAGATGTGTATACATTGGCGTAATGCATTGAGTAAGATATGGAAACTACCACATGGTTCGCACATAGATTTAATACCATTAAATGTTGAATGTATACCTTTAGCTGTTGCGTTGGTCTACAGATATATACAGCTTTACAGAACAGTAGACTTGTCAGACAACATGGTTGTTAATTATATAACTAATTCAATTACATTTTCTTATAGGTCCATTATGGGTAAGAATGTAAGACACATTATGACCAAATATAACATGCCCCACCATGAATTGCTATATACGCCTGTGAGTACTATTAAGCATAAATGTAAAGAAATGTGGAATATCAAAGTCAATGCTACATACTCTGACAATACAACACTAATTTGTGAATTGGTGGAAAAGAAGAGGGAGCCACGTGCAACTCCAGCAGGGAGCAAGTGATTTTAGCGCGATGAGTGGCGTATTGATTAACTCTAGCAATGTGTAATAATAGCATAGTACTAAACAAATACGGGTATAAGGAGGATTATTCGGCACTCAAGAGTATGAAGGTTTTCATAAACCGATTGTTTGCTAAATAAATACACATATGAACATGAGCTAAAACTTGCATTTATACATCACATTGTTCGAATTAGAGCTGTATGTCTGGTTGTCTTAATATGTACAGATGTTAAGATGCTACGTTGTCATGATGTTTTTATTAGGCAAGGTCAGACCCCAAAAATGTATATTGTTTTGATGATATTGTTTTGCAACTTTTATTAGGCATAAACCAGTCTCTCATAATAAGTAACTCCCAACATCCTCATGGTGCGCTTAGATAGAGCAGTAGCTATGTACCTCATAATGTACGAACTCACGTCAAACACATTTAGTTCCAGGTAGACGGGGATCCAGAGCCATGTTTGGGAGCAGTTAGTAAGATGATCTGAAGTACTAAGGATGCAGCCCATGTTTCGATGGCTACTAAAAATAGATTTTGGGTAAAAGTTAAGAGTATAGGGAAAGAGGTATAATATCGCTCACAGGACATCAGCGCCCCTGTCGGCTTCAGTACTTCACGAGGGACATCAGCAGCGCTCCCTTGAGACAAAAGGACAGGTCAAGGAATAGTCAAGGAGTCATGTAATAGGGGACAGAAGTCATCCAACGTAAGGGAGCAGAGGCGGCGGCGGCGGCCACATAGCCACTGTACCCATTTACACTATATCTTGAATACTTGTGAAATAAAAGCTCTATAATGACAATGACCCTATTGTTATACCGAGACTCCAAACAATAGTCACTCATATCATGACATAATTTTATATAAGCTGCTAAAAATATTATGGTGGCAGTATTATAAAAATTACCTAATTTGATGTGAAACATATTTTTATTAGCTATGGTTTCATATCAAATTTATGTCCATGTATTACATATAAATTTAGTATGGTTGGTCATTTGCATGATAAAACAGACATGTAAAACACTCTTTTTCTAAAATACAATTTCATCCTAGGTTATGGACCCAAATAAGCAGCTATATATTTAAAAACTTATTTTATTGTTTGCAGAAGAGCATAATATGGATAACTCGAATTAAGTCAGCCATTATGAATTACCAGATGGCCGACAAAGAAATTCCCATTTTTACTAAATTATTACTAATATAAATAATATTAAATGTAGAAACGAACTTTAAAAGATTTCGAATTACCATTTCATTAGAGTGTGAGTATGTTGGCACAATTACATATGCTTCAATAAAACGATCCATTTGCAACCAAATAGCATAAGATTGGTATTAAATGAAATATATTGATAACCTGCTGTATTTGCAATCGATCAGTGCTACACAACTCTACTCCTCATCGCCATTTTCAGATTCAAAGACACGAGCACATTTGTCTGGTTTAGCTGAACACTTGCAGGCAGCCACACAGTTCAAGCCAGCAGCAGCACATGAGCAAATGTGTGTGCATTTGCTCTTGACACATGTACAATATTGCTTCCCAGTTTGCTGCTGGAGGTCTGGATGTCTTGTCCATCATGATTGGAATCCGTTTTTTATCACAAATCTCACTCCCAAATGATGTAGGGGTGGGTAGGTTGGGGTGATTCTGCTGCGCAGCTTTGCAAATGAGAATTTGGAAGAGTGTATTGTGGCCTACAAGTTTGCAGTAATATTTTTGGCTTAAGCATATGTCTGCCGAACAGGCGTGAGCGTTGTGTGGTATCTGCCGCGTAGGCAACCCCGACCTTTGATCACCCGGGGGCAGTGGTGGTTACCAGAAGTTCTCCCCATACAAATTAGTTTTTCCCTGGTAATCATTCTGATCGCACGTGCCTGTTTTCCATCGTATTTAATTCGCTTTTCAATCTGAACCATAATTGAACCATAGTTAAACTAGTTGACATTATAACACGAAACGAAATCTTCCACTACTTTAATTTTGGTTAATGCAATATTATTTTCACTCTTTCGACATAATTGATGTTGATGATTATTTTTTGATGTTGTAATTTGCACTAAGGAAATTAAGCGATATTTTAAAAGATCAATAAAAAAATAGTATAATCACCCACATAAATAGTTTTACAGTGTGTTTTCTTGTGTTTACAATAAGGCCAACTGCAATTTGATGTGCAGTGTTTCCGCCTAGTTCAGTCAAATGTGTCATTGAAACACAAAAAAAATGCGCTTATTTTTCGCAACAATGCCAAACAAATCACACCACATCCTAAACGTCCATCAAACTTGACATTGCAACCTGTCTCGCTTTCTTGAGCTCAGCCGAATATATATATATATATATATATATATATATATATATATATATATATATATATATATATATATATATATATATATATATATATATATATATATATATATATATATATATATATATATATATATATATATATAATATATATATATATATATATATATATATATATATATATATATATATATATATATATATATATATATATTAGTAAAATGAAGGCAAGTCGAACGTATGAACATATGAACAGGAAAAAAAGATTTACGAGCGTAAATAATATATTGATACTCCGACAGCTTACAGATGCACCAGCAATAGCGGAGTCTGCCAGAACAACAGCATCTATTGTCCTGGTATCTACGTAATGTACCTCTTCGACGGATCCTACAGTCGCTAATGTGCATCAAGTGTAAAATACAAAACAGCAGAAGACGGTGGCAAAATGGCTGTTAATTGAAAATTTACAGACACAATCGCTGTTGCTTAATGTAACCAATTGTTTGAAACAATAAAGATAAAATCACAGCTGTATGCAAAACGTTATTATTTATTGTTTGTGGTTACAGCACGAGTTCGCCCTTAAAAAGTCTTCAACCATGCTCGAAGCAGATAAGTTTTTTTTAAATAGGTCATAACGAATGGATAAGAAACGTTCCTTTTGATGGAAAGTTTCAACGGTTCTTTCCTGAAAGTAGTCAATATTACCTCACTGCGTATTATTGCACAACTTGTATATTATTCTACTCAACAAAAATTTCGTAATCTCGCTCTTGACGACGTTTGCAATTGAAAGCTATGAAATTGGAAATAATTCCCTTTATCGGGCGCCCGGTGACCAGAATTGTCAAAGATGGTTGAAAAATGGTCGGTGAAACGTATTGTCAACAACTTATCAATCAATTTTAAATATGTTATGCTCAACTGTGCTCACTGTTGATATAATGATAGACGTTTCTCTTTATCTTAATGCAATTGTTCCACGTGTTTTTCCTGTATTAGATGATACATATCTAATATAATCACTGTTTGGCTTTTTTTTCGGCAAAAGCATTATGTTTATTTTAAAGTTTCATGCGTAGTGCAAGTATATGGGTCTCCAGAATAGTGCGCAGTCTTCGGTTGTGCATTGTCCGAGGTGTAACTGTAAAACTACGCTGCTACATTACAATCTGTACAAAAAGTGTGGAACATTCGGTAATTTGTAATTATTTTTCGAATAAAACTTTGTAGAATGGTCCACTTCACAATACGTAGTGCTGGTAATGCAATCGACGAAGCAATGAAAAAGCGTGTGCGTTTGTTAAACAACTGCAGCCCATGTTTAACTATCGCCTGCGCACTGGTGAAAACAACTACAGACAAACCTGCTCAAGCGATTACTTACATCAAGAGACCACCTGTCTTTAAAGAACAATGAATGAATAAACCAACCAATAAACCAACCAACAAACCAACCATCGAACAAACGAAAGAACGAACGAACTAAGGAAGTCGAAGGCTACTGCCATCCTGGCGTCGCTAAACTGCTCCGAAAGAGCCGAATTCGAAGATGATTCTGCGGTATCACTTGGCACTAACGGATAGAAATCGTTACATTTTACTTTGTTTTACGGAAATTTGCCATCGCCAACTGAATCTAAACGAATGTCACAAGTGACGTCACAAAACCACACGAACGCCCGTCTTATTAACTTCGAATTTTACGCGCCTTGTGCGCATTAAACATATAATTTTATTTGAAATTTGTTTATGTTAAACTTAAATTTTGGCGCATAGTGCATACAATTGTGTGTGCACACCGAAAAAGCATTTTACATAGTTCCTTGTTGTTATTCACTTTAATATAAATGAGGCCGATGACGTAACTAGTTTTGCTGGTTTCGTGTTCGTGGGACAAGCCGCACTATTGCCGCAGACATGTGTTGTAAACCTGTTGATGATTGGCTCACCGCGTCGGCTTCGCTTACATCGATAAACAACATGGCTCGAACTAGTACGAAGTAGAATGTTATATTGTATTCAGTAGCTTTGTTCCAGACTCAACAGAGCACACATATACATCATATATGTGAATCTGAGATCCATATGTTATTGTTGTGCAAATACTGAAAATGATAAATAATATTGTGCTGCTAAATACATTTTATATTTAAGCAGTTGTTTGTCACATATTCAGATATTGTAATTTTTCCGAGATAGTTTACGTATTCTGAGTAAAATTCACAAAATTGTAGCAAGTATATCCGATATGATATTGCTAAATAATCTAGTAAGCAGGGTAATCAGTAAGGACGTGGTGATAGCGGAGGACAAAGGAGGATTATTGTTGCACGGAAGATTGTTAAAAGCAACATGTGCGCATTATGTCTGTGTAAGGGCCTCAAACAGGAAGGGCGGAGACAGAGAAAAGGGTCTTCAGAGAAGTGCTGGAGAGATGGGGAACAAGGAATCAAGAGGGTGGAGAGCTGGTAGAATTGATTGAGAAACGGGTCATGGCAGGAACATTCTTCAAGAAGCGGGAAAGCCACATCGTATTGAAGTGGCCAGCATAAAACAGAACTCGACCTGTTGGTAGTGAGGATGCACCATACGTGGAGGGTGAGATCATTACTGGTGAGCATGTTGCCACACAAAACAAACCCCTGGTTTTTGTTGTGCACATTCAGAAGAGGAGAGAGGATAATACAGTGGGCGAAACATCATTAAATGATGGATATGCAGTGGGGACACAGCCGTTGCATAGAAATAAAGGTTGACAGTTCCGAGAGAGACGGCCACGGGCACGTTGAGGTGGATGGGTGTCACAGAACGGACGCTAAAAGAAAAGCGGGTAAGATCTTGCGTAACACAAGCCTACATATACGGCATAGAGACCACAACGATTACAGAAAAACAACTAGAGAAACTGCATGTTAGTGAGAATAACTGGGTGAAAATAATTGCGGGAGTGAAAAGAATGGATAAGTTAAGGGAGGAAGTTGGTGTGAGAGAGAGTCTCAAGAGGAAGCTGATGAGGTTAAAGGGGGCTGGGCATTTAGAAATAATGGAAGGGGAAAGTTGACGAAGAGAGCAGATGCACTTGGAGTGGAGGGTAGAAGGAGAAGAGGAAGACCGAGACTGAGATGGGACGACTGCGTGAAGAGAGATATAGCGGGTATGGGAGGGGAGTGGAGAATAAGAACGAGGAATGGGGGAGTGGAGACGGTGGAGACGACAGAGAAATGGTGTCACCCTCATGCAAGAGATGGCGCCACACCGTTAGCCGGTTCATGGTTCACCACGTGGAGCCACTAGTGCGGTGAATGCCGAATGGAGCCCGCCAGAACCTGCATAGTTAAATGAAATAAAAACAACAACAAAACATATTATGTTACATTTTGCAGTATATTTCCATTTTCACAACAACGAAACATTTATTAAAATTCAATCATTTAATAATTCCAAATAATACTCTGTTCTACCAATTTAGACATAATAACAATATGGATTTTACTATACGTCTCTATGGTTCTACCGGCCTATGTCGATTATGCACCTTTTCCCCGCGATTATCCGCAAGCTTTGATGTGACGTCACTGTTGACATGGAAGTGCACGAGACTGCGACTGTCCATTCATTCACCCATGTTTACAGTTATGACGATTGTTTCGATGCAAAATAATAACTCACAGTTTACAAGGTTTTACATATTAAAATAGTATGTAAAGAATCATTGTATAAATAATTATCAAGTGAAATGTAATATAAACAAATCGTGTGTAATTATTTTGCATTTCATCACATTTGGAACCTTGTTTATTAGACATTTCGTATAACATGCAAATCCATGTGTTGTTATGTATGCATGTATAATATATGTATGTGTGTGTGTGTGTGTGTGTGTGTGTGTGTGTGTGTGTGTGTGTGTGTGTGTGTGTGTGTGTGTGTGTGTGTGTGTGTGTGTGTGTGTGTGTGTGTGTGTGTGTGTTTGTGTGTGTGTGTGTGTGTGTGTGTGTGTGTGTGTGTGTGTGTGTGTGTGTGTGTGTTTGTGTGTGTGTGTGTGTGTGTGTGTGTGTGTGTGTGTGTGTGTGTGTGTGTGTGTGTGTGTGTCATGCGTGTACAATATGACGTCATCGGTGGTCTTTGTTGTTATTTGCTATCGCCAGACAAATATCGGATGCACTTGTTTCACAAGCGCATGAGCTGTTTCAGCCATTCGTACACATTATAATGTTAGCAGTGTGACTTTAAAAGTGTAGCCCGGACAATGCACGACCGAAAACTGAGCACTATTCTTGAGGCATAGCTATTTGAACTATACATATAACTTAAACTAAAACAAGTAAGATATGTTATCTTACTCTGTGTTTTGTCTATGTTACAAATGCATGAGCTGAAGAAAGACATCTGGACACGTTTCACTAGTTCTTGAAAAGCTCGTGGAACACCGCCGTATGACAGAAAGTATTAATTCCAAGTTCACAGTTTTCAAAAGCAAAGGTCGTTTAGAGCAAGGTTATAACACTGTTGTCGAGTGAGCAATACGAAAGCGTAAAACTGGTTAGGCAATACTGACTGTTTATGATGCGTTTGCTTTCTGCGAAGAGCCGTTGAACCTCGTCTTGGCACTAATAAGGCGCGTTTTAGCGGCCATTCATTATAACGAATTCTTAGAGAAACCTCTTTCCTGTGTCGAGCAGCTCGAGCAATCGAACGTTTAAGGGCGGCATCGTACTGATAAGTTAACAGGAATCATAGTAAACCGGTTACCTGACAGGTTAGCCCTGACGAGTTCTGTGTAATCACATCAATTAGTAATAAAGTCGTGGATTCAGCCGTGCCTACATTTTTATTGTGTCAAACAATTTGGTATAAATTCAGCAACAGCGATCGTGTGAAGACATTCACAGTGAAGAGCCTGTTCACTAGACCCACCCAGACCACTTGATGCAGACATCGGTGTATGTAGCCTCCGTCGCAGATGTACTTTCTGTAATTACCAGGACAAAACGAGCTGGTATCCTGGCAGAATCCTCCATTGCCGTTGCATCTCTAATCTGTCGGAATATTATTTGTGCACGTAAACCTTATGCAACATCCAATTTCCTAGTGCTATTCGTTACACATTTATTACAATATAATTATTATATAAACATAGGAACGCAATATCTAACATCAGTTATTATCAAGTATTTGTTATGTGTTAGTTTGTGGGCTTGTTTTGATATATCGTAAAGTAGTTGGGTATTCGTTCGTGGACCAATATACTCACTCACCCATCGTACGGTTAAGGCCCAGCTGATATACGTAAGGAGGACTCCTCACGTAAGGCAGGCACATGATCTGCGATATGTGACTTTAATACAGCATAGGAAGTATCATGTTTGTATTGAGAGAAAACTTTTTTACAGACATAACCGATTGTCGGTGATGTTCCTTGACCGTTGTCTAAACCAGACCATGCTCTACCTCAGCGGTTCTCAACCTTTTTGCCTCCATGGCCCCATTATGTCAAATAAAACATTCCAGGAACATCCCCCACATGATATGGCATCCCCCGCCACAAGCCACCCCACGCCCCCCCCCCCCCGTGGGCCGAGAACCCCCGTTTGAGAAATGCTGCTCTACCTGGCGTGACTACAAACATTCATCGACGTTGTGTTCTAAGTAGGAAACAACTCAGCAACACCAAAGACTACATCGCACATATCATTCTTATTAAGTTTGTTGTCCTGGTTTCTTGTCTAAATCAAAATTCAATATGCAGTGCGGGAAAAAAACATTGACATTGACGCCGCCTGCAAACAAATGCAAAAAGGTAAAACGACCACTTGGTTTAATACTGCGACATGCAAGCGACAAAGATGATTTATCAAAATACGTATCATAACAAACAACAGGTATTAGCAATAACCGTAACAACATAATTTACATATGTAGTTATTATTTTTAAATAATATCACTTACATATACGTCGCGGAATATGCAGTTCGTTCAAGTAGACAACCAGAGGCCTAGACTTGTGCTTCTTTCAGGCTCTTGCTCATCGCCTTTATACTGGATTGCACGACACTTTTTACGAATGACTGTCACAGTCATAAGACTTCCAAAAGAAACGGTTTAGCCAAGCCCAGATTTATGATGGCATCATTGATAGATGCGGTCGTAGAGGGGCGGGCGTGTGAAACCAATGTTGTGTTTTACTGGCAGCAATATTGAAAAAAGGCTGTGAACTAAATCCGAAAAAGTCTTATTAAAAACGTTGTCCAATCAGCATTGCAAATTACGTTTTCCTCAAAATTACTTATAAAAATAACAATTGATATAACTCACCTGTAATACTGAAACTAGACATGAGTAATCCATTCGAGTGAATATATGTGTGTGTGTGTGTGTGTGTGTGTGTGTGTGTGTGTGTGTGTGTGTGTGTGTGTGTGTGTGTGTGTGTGTGAGTGTGAGTGTGTGTGTGTGTGCGTGTGTGTGTGTGTGTGTGTGTGTGTGTGTGTGTGTGTGTGTGTGTGTGTGTGTGTGTGTGTGTGTGTGTGTGTGTGTGTGTGTGTGTGTGTGTGTGTGTGTGTGTGTGTGTGTGCGTGTGTGCGTGTGTGCGTGTGTGCGTGTGTGCGTGTGTGTGTGTGTGTGTGTGTGTGTGTGTGTGTGTGTGTGTGTGTGTGTGTGTGTGTGTGTGTGTGTGTGTGTGTGTGTGTGTGTGGTGTGGTGGGTGGGTGGGTGGGGGGGTGGGTGGGTGGGTGGGTGGGTGGGTGGGTGGGTGGGGGGGTGGGTGGGTGGGTGGGTGGGTGGGTGGGTGGGTGGGTGGGTGGGTGGGTGGGTGGGTGGGTGGGTGGGTGGGTGGGTGGGTGGGTTTGTGGGTGGGTGGCTGCGTGTGCGTGCGTGCGTGCGCGCGTGTGTGCGTGTGTATGTGTGTGTGTGTGTGTGCGTGTGCGTGTGCGTGTGCGTGTGCGTGTGCGTGTGCGTGTGCGTGTGCGTGTGCGTGTGCGTGTGCGTGTGCGTGTGCGTGTGCGTGTGCGTGTGTGTGTGCGTGTGCGTGAATAGTAGAGACTTATACATTATTTGCTGGCGTGACAACTCTTTAAACATTTGCTATTAATGATCGAACACAAGTTATCCACCAGATGCGCCACAGTTTAATTTGGGGAGCCTATATTATATAACCACACGTCTAAGTATCAGAGGATTATTGTATTTTTTCTCCAAAACGTGTTTTCGCTGTCGCTTCCATTTCATTTTGTCACCTCTATGGCCTGCTGTTCCTACAAGTGCTTATTGGTGTATATGCATATATGCAGTATATATGCATATATAATATATATGTACTCACACGCGCACGCACACGCACGCGCACGCGCACGCACACGCACACGCACACGCACACGCAAGTAGTAGAGACTTAGGTTTCGTACCCCCAAATGCGGTGGTGTGTCGTCCACGTTAATAGAACAATAGGAGATTTACATTAAGATCACCCCATTATCGCCCAATGGGCAGCGTCCAATCAGAGTACAATATTGTTCCGATCTGCGGTCCTTCGCCCACGTGCGCAGCGCCCCCTAACGACTGACGGGCGGACTGATTGGCGGGCTGACAGCGCTGTGTATGCCATTGGAAGAATAGCTAAACGCGTTACTACATAGTGAATGTGTTACACACTTAGAAAACAGCGTTACATGTGTGGCAAACCGCATTAGCTAAGACTGGTAAAATGTCACGCAGTTAAATAAAAATACACAGAAATGTCACAGTAAAAGAAAATAGCAGGTCATGCAATTAAAGAACATGGTCACTGTACCCACAGCACACAGCTAGAATACATAGTCACTGTATCCACAGTACACAACTAGAATACATAGTCACTGTACCCACAGCACACAACTAGTACTCTATGGAGCTTGTCCATATGTAGAGGGGAGTCACTAGCGAGAATACAACACCAAGCGTGCGTGGGGGTGGTCAGATGGCTATACTCTTCTCATTACTCTATGGTGGGGTGGTGAGGTGTGGAAACCAGAAGGTAATTGGTACATTTGACTCACTACTACTCTATGGATCGAGGTATGTATCAGAAATTCTTGCTGCCATAGGTCTCTGTCTCTATGGAGGTATGTGTCAGATACGCTGGCTGCCACAGACCACAGGTCTATGTCTCTGTGGACGTATGTGTTAGACATGCTGGCTGCCACAGGTATCTGTCTCGATGGAGGTATGTGTACTACTATACAGTGTGGGGTGGTGTCATATATGTTCAGGTCTATAGACAAAAGGTGAATGCCGTGCGTGCGTGCGTGCGTGCGTGGGGGTGGGAAGATGGCTATACTCGTCTCATTACTCTATGGTGGGGGTGGTGAGGTGTGGGAACCAGAAGGAAATGGCTACACTCGACTCACTACTACTCTATGGAGCTTGTCCATATGTAGAAGGGTGTCACTAGCAAGAATACAACACCTTTTTCAAGTTGCGTGTGACAGTGCATGAGATGGTGAGACAGAGCAAGGCAGGCTAGAGACAGTGTCATAAAGTACATAAATATATGCTGAGATGCTGAGAAAAAGCAAGGCAGGCTGGAGACAGTGTCATAAAATAAATAAAGGTATGCTGAGATGGTGAGAAACAGCAAAGCAGGATGGAGACATTGTCATAAAATAAATAAATGTATGCTGAGATGGTGTCATTTTGTTAGTTTGTTCGCCAGAAGTTGTTTGAAGTTGTGCGAAGTTGTCTGAAGTTGTTTGAAGTTGTGCGAAGTAGTGCGACGTTGTGTGAAGTTGTGTAATGTTGTGCAATGTTGTGCGAAATTGTGTGATTTTGTATTCTAGCTATGTACTGAGGGTGTAGTGGTTATGTATTCCAGTTATGTACTGAGGGTGCAGCGACCATGTATTTCGAGCCATGTCCTGGGTGAGCAGTAACTGTCTATTCTAATCGTGTACTGGAGATGTAGTGACAATGCATTATAGCTATGTACTGGAGATACTGTGAATATCTTGTATTTTAGCTGTGTACAGAGTGTGTAGTGACTATATTTTATATTCTAGATGTGTACTGAGGGTGCACTGGCCATGCATTCTAGCAGTAACTGTGTATTCTATTTGTGTACTGGAGTTGTAGTGACTATATCTTACAGTTGTGTGCGGTAAAGTGACTATGTAATCTAGCTGTGTACTGTGGGTACAGTGACTATGTATTCTAGCTGTGTACTGTGTGTACAGTGACTATGTTCTGTAGCTGTGTGCTGTGGGTAGAGTAACTATGTATTCTAGCAGTGTATTATGGGTACAGTGAATTTATATTCTATATGTGCACTGTGGGTAAAGTGACTATGTAATCTAGCTGTGTACTGTGGGTACAGTGACTGTCTATTCTAGTTGTGTACTCTGGGTACAGTATGTATATATATATATATATATATATATATATATATATATATATATATATATATATATATATATGTATTCTAGCTGCATACAGTGGGTACAGTGACTACGTATTCTAGTTGTGTACTTTGGGTAAAGTGACTATGTAGTTTAGCTATGTACTCTGGATACAGTGACTATGTATTCTTAGTTGTGTACTGTGGATATAGTGACTACCTATTCTAGCGGTACAGTGACTATGTATTATAGTTGAGTACTGTGGGTACAGTTACTATGTATGTTAGCTGAGTACTGTGGGTACAGTGACTATGTATTCTAGCCCTGTACTGTGGGTACAGTGACTATGTATGTTAGGTGAGTATTGTGGGTACAGTGATTATGAATTGTAGCTGTGCACTGTGGGTACAGTGATTATGTTTTCTAGCTGTGTTCTCTGGTTACAGTGACTATGTATTCTAGTTGTGGACTCTGGGTACAGTGACTATATATTCTAGCTCTGTATCTTCTAGATGTGTACTGTGGGTACAGTAACATTGTATTCTAGGTGTATACTGAGGGTACAGTTACTATGTATTCTAGACATGTACCTTGTGTACAGTGACTATGTATTCTATATGCGTACTGTGGATCCAGTGGCTATGAATTGTAGCTTTGTACTGTGTACTTTCGGTACAGTGACTATGTATTATAGTTGAGTACTGTGGGTACAGTTACTATGTATTCTAGACATGTACCTTGTGCACAGTGACTATGTATTCTATATGTGTACTGGGGATCCAGTGAATATGAATTGTAGCTTTGTACTGTATACTTTCGGTACAGTGACTATGTATTATAGTTGAGTACTGTGCGTACATTAACTATGTATTCTAGCCCTGTACTGTGGGTACAGTGACTATGTATGTTAGCTGAGTACTGTGGGTACAGTGACTATGTATTCTAGCCCTGTACTGTGGGTACAGTGACTATGTATGTTAGGTGAGTATTGTGGGTACAGTGATTATGAATTGTAGCTGTGCACTGTGGGTACAGTGATTATGTTTTCTAGCTGTGTTCTCTGGTTACAGTGACTATGTATTCTAGTTGTGGACTCTGGGTACAGTGACTATATATTCTAGCTCTGTATTGTGGGTAAAGTGACTATGTTTTCTAGCTGTGTACTGTGGGTACAGTGAATATGTACTGTAGCTGAGTACTGTGGGTACAATAACTATATATTCTAGCTGTGTACTGTGGGTACAGTGACTTTATATTCTAGTTGTGCACTATTGTACAGTGACTATGTATTCTAACCGTGTACTGTGGGTATAGTGACTAAATATTCTAGCTGTGTACTGTTTTTACAGAGAATATGTATTCTAGCTGTGTATTGCACGTACAGTGAATATGTATTCTAGCTGTGTACTGTGGGACAGTGACTATGTATTCTAGCCCTGTACTGTGGGTACAGTGAATATGTATTCAATTTGTGTACTGTGGGTATAGTGACTACGTATTCTAGCTGTGTGCTGTGGGTACAGTGACTATGTGTTATAGTCGAGTACTGTGGGTACAGTTACTATGTATTCTAACTGTGTACTTTGGGTTCAGTAATATTGTATACTAGGTGTTCACTGTGGGTACAGTGACTATGTATGCTAGCTGATTAATGTGGGTACAGTGACTATGAATTGTTGTGGTGTACTGTGGGTACAGTGACTATTATTATGTATTCTACATGTGTACTGTGGGTACAGTGGCTATGTATTCTAGTTGTTTACTGTGGGTACAGTGAATATGTATTTTAACTGTGTATTCTACACGCATAAAAATTAGACAGATAGCTGTAGTGTGCAATATAGTCGCACTAGTGACGGCTATCGTTCGACTGACGATACGATGTATCAACACGTATTTCCACGACGTGAATATCATTTGCAGAGTGCTGTTGACGGTGTAACAACATTGACATAATACGAAACTATGCGTATGGCAAGAGACTTTAGAGTCCTCTGTCTAACGTTTGTGGACGATATTGCGCCATTATTTTCAAATATTTAATAAAATGTCCTTGTACTCTTATTCAGTAGGAGAATTATGGGTAAATTGTAGGAATTATGGGTAAACTGTATGAGATATGGGTAAAGTGTAAGAGCGCACTATTTAACAATATTGACATATAACGAAAATATGCGTATGGCAAGAGGCTTTAGAGTCCTCTGTCTAACGTTTGTGGACGATATTGTGTCATTATTTTCAAATATTTAATAAAATGTCCTTGTACTCTTATTCAATAGGAGAATTATGGGTAAATTGTAGGAATTATGGGTAAACTGTAGGAGTTATGGATAAAGTGTAAGAGCGCATTATTTTTAAATATTTACATATAAAGAAAATATAGTACGATATCGTGTTTTTTAGTTTCTCGTCTCCTCGTTAGGTCCTTTGATCTCAGTTATTAATGACCCTGTTAATGATAATAGCAAGAGACTTCAGAGTCCTCTGTCTAACGTTTGTGGGCAATATTGCGTAGCTTTTCTATTGCTTCGTTGTAACGGCTTGCTAATGGGGACACTCTAGGGTTATGGATAGGGTTACGGACCAGGGGGCGCTCGGGCTACCCAGAAGGTTGTGAGGCTGTGCGCACTGTTAAAATTAAAATAAAAAAAAAATAAAAAAATAAAAAAAAAAATAAATAAAAAAAAATAAATAAATAAAAAATAAAATAAAATATTCAATAAAATACGTGTGCACCGTACGCTTTTGTTCGTTTCCTTACTTAGTTAATGACCACTGTAGCCTACAACACAACGCAACCGTCTACAGTCCGTTAGGTGTCCCCGCCCGTCAGCCCGCTAACCCGCCCGTCAGCCCACCAATCAGTCCGCCTGTCAGTCGCTAGGGGGCGCTGCGCACGTGGGCGAAGGACCGCAGATCGGAACAATATTGTACTCTGATTGGACGCTGCCCATTGGGCGATAATGGGGTGATCTTAATGTAAATCTCCTATTGTTCTATTAACGTGGACGACACACCACCGCATTTGGGGGTACGAAACCAAAGTCTCTACTACTTGCGTGTGCGTGTGCGTGTGCGTGTGCGTGTGCGTGTGCGTGCGCGTGCGCGTGCGTGTGCGTGCGCGTGTGAGTACATATATATTATATATGCATATATACTGCATATATGCATATACACCAATAAGCACTTGTAGGAACAGCAGGCCACAGAGGTGATAAAATGAAATGGAAGCGACAGCGAAAACACGTTTTGGAGAAAAAATACAATAATCCTCTGATACTTAGACGTGTGGTTATATAATATAGGCTCCCCAAATTAAACTGTGGCGCATCTGGTGGATAACTTGTGTTCGATCATTAATAGCAAATGTTTAAAGAGTTGTCACGCCAGCAAATAATGTATCGTGCCAACGTTAATACTTGATAATTGATATGTAACAAAACCAACTAGCAAACATCGGTCGATCTGATGTATGAATAATTTCGCCACAGTCGAGCACGCTAAATACCTTATGGTGGTACGCGAATTTACGGCTTACGAAAAAGCAACATCGAGAATTTCTATGTGTGTTTATGAGTGTACATTTATTGTATTTATGTACATAATAAAGGTTAAGAAAAGCCAATACAGTGTACGTGTAAATACACACATCAGTAATACAACCACCACATTACACATCAAATTACATTACTCCACATCCCATGATGCTTCAGTGCCTATACTTACTGTTAAGGTCACCTCGCTAATATGGACACTTCGACTCAGTCCCGTGAGTGATCATAATACCGAGGTTCCATAGTGTGTGTGTGTGTGTGTGTGTGTGTGTGTGTGTGTGTGTGTGTGTGTATATATATATATATATATATATATATATATATATATATATATATATATATATATATATATATATATATATATATATATATATATATATATATATATATGAATATTCAACAATACAACAACTATCCGTGCTGTCCTCTCGGCTGTTGAACTATTGTGTCTAAAGTTGATGGAAATTGGGTGAGTCCACATGTTGTGAAATTGAAAATTGAAAATATTTCAGGGTAATTGCTGACCGGGTGACATGCATAACTGAAAAGTAGACATGTTTCTTAAATGTTGGTACCAAAAGAAGTTCACTAAGGTAGGTCAACGAATCTCGTGTTTCCAGCTCTTTTTGAATATCATGAGACGAATATTGCCCAGTATAAAACTGTGCGAACAACAGACATTCTAATTTTATGTTACGGTGTCTACTGACTTCGACAAACTTACAGTGCGTCAAGTCGGAAAGTCCCGAAACTAAAACACAAAACTATATGTCGAGAACCATATGATATCGTTTTGTTACAGGCTCACTATCATTTAAGAAGATACTAACTATGTAAAACTTTGATTGTTCCCAGGCTCGACCATCCTGTTTCATCCCAGGAACCTGGATCACTAATGTCAAACAAAATGCGTGTGTTTGAACATAATCTACCGTAGCACCGCCAGATACGGCGTAGAATAGCGACCAGCACCTTTGAGAAAAGTAGTTCCCCGTTCACCCTAGTGCACCAAACACAACTGTGAAATATACGTATGTTGCCACGCACGCAACGCTGCAGTAAATGTCTATGTGGCTTACAACTGCTCACAAATAACGTCGCCTCTCCAACGACGCCGCACATTACAGTTTTTGTTCCCAGCCGCAATGTATTGTCGGACGTCGCGAATAAAAACGAACAAACAGACAAAAAGACGGCCAACCGCACTCTATCAACAATACGTTGTCGTGTTATTCGCCCGTGTGTTTTAACACGGCTGCTTCTGCCAACTTTTTGCCATTTTCAATGAGGTGCGACGCCGTTTTATTTTCAAACCAAAATCAGCTGCATTATTTCCGACCAAACAAGGCGGTATCCAAGTTACCTAATCATAACTATCTACGTTATGTTATTGGAGACGAAATGTTATTAAAATGCCCCTTATAATAATGGCAAACGCGCGTTGTTAGAATTCGTTAGAACACAAAATGGCAGAGCATGACAGCTAGCACTAATGGCACGCGGGGCCGTAATAAGATATTGTGCAAGAAACCCAGCAGGAAAATACCTTCACACAACCTTCCAATACTGGAACAACCTTACACAGACAACAAGACTGATAAATTATGACGAAGCAGAAACGAGGGCATTACAAGGCTAAACCTTAGTTCGCTATTCAGAACCCGATGCAAGTCATCCAGGCAAGTTGCGAA